>BMAV01005193.1:56203-94613 GCA_019973955.1 Trichonephila inaurata madagascariensis
TGGAGATGCTAGCACCCTGCAATCGAAAAATGTGCTGGTGTATCATCGTGTATTTATCCGGGTTCTGAGTTGCTGGTAATCTCTGCAGCATCTCTGGGAGGACATTCTACAGGGAAAAAGGCTTCTTGCACCTTTGAGGCATTCGGACAATATATGTAAATCCCCCCGCATTCGTTCGGACACTCCCCTCGTCTGGCCCATTGTCCTCCCGAAGCTACTATTATAGCAATTTTCAACAATTAAACGGTAATTGTGACAATATTTTCTGTTTTTTTTTTTTTTTTTTGTTCTGTATTCATCCCTCTGAATTTGTCTCTCAAATATACGTATATATGCATATCAATCAATGTTAAAAAATAGAAAAATTTTATAATCTGAAAATTCGGTAGTTCTTTCTTATAATACATATTGCTAAAGCTAAGTATCGTTTCAATCTTATTTCTGATTATAAATCAAGAGGAATTCTACTTTATTTTAGTGGACATTTGTTTCTAATAATTTTGAAGGATCTAAATAATATCTTAAATAGGCTTATATGCAGTGTTGTGTGTTACCCACAGTTATTAATAAATTTAAAAAATGGTATAAATAATATGCAACAATAATTTTTGTTCGCGAAAACGCCACTTTAAAATAAATTAATAATATCTCATAGGTTAACCCTTTATACTTTACTTGTAATTAATTTGTATTATATCAATACTAGCAATGGTTGAGTATATATTTTCTTTAAGCGACATAAAATATTCTTCCTAAATAACTTGTTGCAACATTTGTTAGTATATTTTTGTATAAGTAGTATTGCTTACACATGAAAGTAAAATACAATCCTAAATTCTACACAAATTTCTCAAGTTAAAATGTTATATTGTTCTTTGAGTTCAAAATTTTATCCTTTGCAAATTTTTAAGACTTTATTTGCTACAAGTTTAACAAATCACAATGAAGTAGATAATACAGACGTATTCTCTTCACATTACCCATTCCATAGTTCAACTTTTTATTGCTATTTTTCATAGGGGCTACAGATACTAAGATGTATAACCAGCGTCAGTCTTGTAAGTTAATTTTCAGTATATGATACATAATTTTTTTTCACTACTGTTCATAAACTTGCAAGTGTTCCAGAACTTTTTTTAAAACATCTGCGACCATTTGTTTAAAAAAATAACAATTAAAAGTTTTTAAGTTTCCAAATACATATTTCTTGTTTCTTTGATTCTGGAATTAACGTCTTAAGGTATCCGACTAAGTTCGAAACCTTGATTTTAAAATGGATAATTTTCATGATATTTAGTGTCACTCAGATTAGAATACATGCATAAAATTGTTTTAAAGACATTTTGACAAAAACAAATGTTTTAAATACAATATTTTGGCAAAAAATTAACTTAGAATAATCTTTTCTCAAAATATTCTCCTTTTGTGAAAACTGCTTCTATTATAATAATATTTTGCCTGTATATAGCTCAGTACTCTCTACAGAGGCTTAACTAGAATTTTTGAAAAATTCACATTATTTTCAGAGTTACCACCCATTGAAATAATTATTGGCGTTTTTTTCTTAAAATTGAACCCTTCTGTTGTCGTAAAATATGGATAAACCTACTTCTAAGTTATATACTTCAAAAATTCTAGTTGAGCCTTTGTAGGGAGTTTTGAGCTATATGCAGTCAAAATATTATTATAATAGAAGCATTTTTAACAAAAGGAGAACATTTTGAAAAAAGATTATTCTAAGTTAATTTTTTGCCAAAATATTGTATTTAAATAATTTTTTTTGGCAAAATGTCTTTAAAACTATTTTATACATGTAATCTAATCTAAGTGTTTCTAAATATCATGAAAATTATCCATTTATGCACTTTTGCACACACACACACACACAAAATCACGGTTCCGAACGCGTAGTCGGATACCTTAAGTAAGTCAAAATGTGAGTATACTATAATTTAAATTAGCCATAATCAGTATTGTTATTTATTTATAATACATATAACTTAAGATGTTTCAGGGGTGTTATATTTGCCTCGAATGCTTAAAGTATAAATTGAGTTCGACTGGATATATTTCTTAGAGGTTAAAATTAAATTATTCGATTATTTTACACGTTATGTATAAAGCCATGAGGTTTAAAAAAGTGAAAAATAATTGAAATATAATCATAATTATAAAAATTATAAGCAAATTAAAATAAGAACTACTTCTATAAGAAATATTAAATAAATTTTACGTTGCTCCAGCTATTTTCTAAAATATTATCTTTTGATTCATAAAACTACATAGAATTATAAAATGTATCATGCTCTTTAAACCCTATCTAATTTTAGTATTATATATATTTCTTATTTAAAAAATTTAAAAAATATTAAAATTCTAAAAAAAAACTAATATTTTTTAAAAAATGTTATTTATTATTCTATTTGTATAAAAAAATGCTAAGTGTAATAAGAATACATTTAACTTTATTAATCATCTTATTGCTAGTACTCAGAGATACAATTTTAGAAAATATCATGCGCAAATAAAACTTATTATTTCTCAAAGAAATGTTTCTTATTTTCATATGTTTATAATTTTTAAAGTTATGATTACATTTTAAGGAGAGAATTGACACATTTTTATAGCATAATTCTTTTATAATTAATGTGTAAAAAATCGAATTATTTAATTTTAACCTCAAGGAATTACATCTAATCGAAAATTATATGCATATATTTTCAGCTTCCGAGTCAAAGTTAATACTTCTAAGATCCCTGCTCAGGAGTGAAATATATTTAATCCTTCATCTTCAATAAATAGAAATTGAATTATATTGTAACGTTGACTGATAACTTATATAAATATATATATGTATATATATATCACTAGCCAATAGCAATGAATCATTTCTTTAGAATAATATTTAGAAAATATCAAAGTTGCGTGTAGACGATAAGCTAATAAATTAGCTGTGATGTATGTACGTCATAGAAAAATGAATAATTCATCAAATATTCAAGGAATATTTATAAATACTTTATTATAAAATAGATTCAATGAATCAGAGTTGTTCTTGACATGTGTCTTACTCTGCTCATTATAAACTTATTGCAGCGCTTCTCAAACTGGGGGGAGGAGGCGTGATAAATCAAGGAGGGGGCACAAGCATATTGAAAAATCGAAAACAAAATATTATTTTAAAAAATTACTAATTTACTGAAAGTAAACGAAATACATTCTGAAATAATAAGAAATAAAACCCTTACTCTGATATAATGCACGTATAAAGGTATCAGCACTGCACAATATATTTTAAAATTAATTTAACAATACTAAGTTAAGAACAAGTTTAACGGGTCCAATAACAAATCCAACGGTTTTGTCATATATATACGTAAAATTATATGCAAAAATTAACACTTATCTAGATAATTTGTAAGGTTTATAATGAATCGCTTAACTGCCGATGCATAGTTAATTGATTCGCTCCCCATTGCCACCGTTTTGCATATACGCAAGTGTATGTGGTTATTTGGGGGGGGGAGGGAGGGAGAAGGGGAATAACTAAGAAAATCTTCTGAAATAAGTAAATCCTTCGTAAAAACAGTCAAGGTCATTTTATTGCATTCCAAAGACTTCGGAAACATTTTATGGATAGTAGGGAACAGAAAAGATTGTATTTCGGAAAGACGTATGTATAGGTCCGGGAAATTTTCCTCACCGGCTGAGCTAGGCGTTTATTTTCGCCGGCGGCACTTAAGAAGTAAAAGTATTGTAACTTTAGTGTCAAAGTATCGTATTATCAAATTTAATACATTGTTATTGTATGGAGGTGGCGGGGGGGCGAGATGAAAATTATGATTGAATATTGGGTCGCAAGTATTGAAAGTTTGTGAAGTACTGACTTATTGTAAGATATATTGATTTCTGGTTTGTTGGACTTAAGTTTGCCTTTATGTTCATGGATGTGAATTTTGTTAAATTATAATATATAGATTAGTCATTACATTAAGTAAACAAGCATAAGTTGTAACAATAATAAAACATGGAATTTGTAAGAAATGTTTAAAATAACCTGTTAATTTGAAACAAAGTGAAGATCACGGTAATATTTTAAGAATTCGAATTGATGTTTTCAGTAGAAATTTGTCATTTTGAAACAGTGTGGAATTTTACTCCACTTAAGATTTAGAGTATAACTAATGGTTTTGATCCTGTGAATGGGCACGGACTAAATTAAAGACATGGGGTCTAAAATTTAAATATTAGCATTTATTTTAAAGAAAAACACTCGGACAAGACTGCTCTCGTTCGCACTCAGACATAGAATGAATTCTCTTCGCTATCCCAAGAAGGGAGAGGGGCATCTAACCGTACCCTTTGCAGCTGACGTGTCCGGTCATACCATGGAAACTTCAAAGTACTAACCCAAGGGAAGGGTGTGGGAACAAAACCATTCCCTTTAAGAGGTGGTGATGGACACTTCGAACTCCTACAATGTATTTCAGGAATCCGAATACGTTGAAAAGGTGTTTTTAGGCGTTAGAGAGAGGTCTTAGAACTGTTAGGAAAAAAAATGAATAAAAATATTGAGGAATAACATATAAAACTGGAGAATCTTAAGCTGTTTTTCTAAAATTTACAATACCTAACTTATAAGAAGATTTTTCTAAATGTATTTTTTTGAAGAATTAAATTGTCACGGGATAATTTGTGTACGAATAATACTATATATCCAAAACAATCCAACAAAATTCAAAAATATTTATAAATCGCAAAATGCCTTTTAAAGTGCAATAAACCACTGATTCTGAATATAGATATATTTAATCATATTTTACAGCCATTTTTAGTTTAGAATATAATGTAACTTTGACGAAAAATCATTTAAGTTAAATTTCAATGTTTATAAAATATTTATTTCTTAAAATATTTTTTAAACTAAGGTGTGAGGCACGTTATTTTTTTAATAATTAAGATTCTTGAACATATTGTTTTCTTTAAATCTTTAAAAATCTGAATACACATGGAGTATGTGTTCGTTAAATCATTGGGCCCGAGAGTCTTGAGGGCGGTCGCAACAGAAACTACGGATGCCGGAGACTGGAGAATATTTCCCTACCCTCCAATTCCATGCCTAAATTTTGGAGGTAGAGATAGAAGTCCACGCCATCTATCGTGTAGAAGTCCAACCTGTCTCAGGCTCTGGCAACTTTCATTCTGCAAAATATATTGCACACAGAAACAGAGAAAGAGAAAAAGAAGTTTGTTAAAAAAAACACTAAATATCCTGAGGGATTTTTGATGTTGGTTCTCCAGGTGTTTATCGTTAAATTTAATGTTGTAAATGTTTATGGGAGTTTTTCCATTACTCACAATTCCATCAATAAGTAATTATCGAGTTAATCCTGGCAAAAAGAAAACACATGAAGTAAAATATAATAATCAGTGTTACTTTAGTTACATATAATATATTGTATCCGGGTAAAAATATAAAAAAAAATAACGAAAGAGTTCTCAATGCGTATTGTCGAATTAATTAAGAAAAATATTGTGAAATTGCGTTTGTAAGGCGCATTTTAAATAGTATTTTTAATACAATCCTATCAAAATTTTAAACTATTTTCTTATTAATTTTAAAAAATATAATCTCAAATTGATGTTTAAATTTTAATTAAATTGCTTTGTTTTAAATTTGGGTACATTTAAAAAGAATCCGTGGATTGATTTCTGAGCATTTTTTAAACATTTTAAATTGGGCTGTCAGTTTAAACTAAGCATTAATTTTTAGAATAGTTTAATCTGCAAATGGCAGTATGTTTTGAGATTTGAGGGTAGATCGAATCATCTTAGACATCTCTCTCTAAATAACTATACCTGAATTGAAGGGAAAAAAACTTACGAAAAATAAAAATAATTACCTATTGCAACAATATCATAGGGGAAAAAAATAGCTTACTTCAATAAGATATTTTGTTTTATAAAGTTCAGGATATATGTTTTAAATTTGACCATAATAGCATACTATTGTTAAAAAAATTAAAACGTTATTAAAATCAAATTGGAAGTTTACAAAGAAATTTCATTATCAACAAATATAATTCGAATTCCATTTTCTTACTTACTAATGGATTTATTTGTCAATCTAAAACCGATATTAGCTTCCTCTAAATTTTTAATTAAATATTTTAAAATAATTTGAGAGTTTGTAAGTATTTAGATGACTTTCATGTGTTCTTTATATGAATTTCATTCTTTAAAATAAAATTTATTTCCTCGACTTATTGCGGTCAGAACTTATTTTATTACATAATACAAGAAAGAATGCCCCTATATTTACTACAAACATCTTTTCTTAAATTTATTCTACCCAAGTGGGGTTTTTTTCAGATATATTACACAAAAAAATCCAGAGAGCTTTGTATACTGTACTGTTCGAATTAATTGGGGCAAGCATGTTTTTCTTGTTTGAGTCGGTATGTGATTACTGGTGATGTCCTGAAGAACATCAAACCCATTCTGTTGCCTTTAAGTAGTGTGACTGATCGACTTTTACTATAATTTATTCATTTTAATGAGTCAGGGGATCAGCTGGGAGCCTTTCAGTGTTTCAGCTGGTAAAAACAAATGGTTTTTTCACAACAAATGGCCCTGGTAGCTCAGTTCCTCTTAAATACATCATAAATTCTGTCAGATATATAGAAATATTATGTTGTAGGATTGTTCCATTAACATTTGATGGAACATTTCTACATGACTTGGCACCTTGTCACAAATCGAAGTTGGTCCATACTTTTATTCGGAAAATAAAATGAAAGTGCTCGATTGGCTTGAACATTTCCCAGACTCAAATCCTATTCAAAAATGATGGTATATTCTCAATAATCATTTCGCTAAGATGAATCGCCCAACAACAGAGCAAACGATAAAAAGGGTTATAATGGTGTGTTTCCAAGATGATGAAATCAGAAACATGTGTGCTACTCTAGTGGAGTCCATGCCAAGATGGGTTGAAAAGGTTATTTCTGCTAAAAAAAGACATACTTCGTACTAATATAAAGATTTTTCAGTCTATTTAAGGTATGTAATGATAAAAAGCTAAGGTTTTAGAAAAAATAATTTTTTTTCTTATTTGTCCCAATTAATTCGAACAGTATAGTATAATCAACATGGCATATAAGTAATTTACTAATATTTTTGAAATCTTCAATAGTCCATTAAAAGCTAAAGGAAAGATTTAAGCTTAGTACATTATTAAAGTATCCGAACACGTTGAAAATGACCAAATTCATGCAAAAGACAGTTTTGTTTTTTATTTCATTGAGTACAGCTATCTTTTGGCTTTACAAAACATACTTTGTTTTGATTCTACGCTACCTTGAAGCCAAGCTACTATCAATTTTATAAAGTTAGAAAAACCAGAAGTGGGTCTTCGATCTACCAGAAAGGGGCATTTAAATTGCTTAAAATCTATCATGGCGAGTCTAATAACTCAAAATGTTACAAATGTATTTCTATAAAACTTTTTGAACCTGATATTTGTTATTTTCTAGAGAATTTACTAAAATATTTCTTATCGTATGAATACTTTTTGAGTTATGGCTTATTATTTAAATAACGGTCTCATAAAGAATGTCACATTTCTTATTATGTTTACTCAATCAGCTGTAAAATTTCCAAATTTTGATAAAACGTTACAATTTTAGTACATTTCCTAGATCAATGCATCTAATTTGTTTTACTAATTCTCTTACTAATATAAGTCTATTACTTTTTTTACTAATTACTTTGAAGTTTTTCAAACACATTGCTAAAATGTCACTTATAACTGTGATTTTTCTAACATTTAAGTAATTTATTTTAGATACTGTTAGTTAAATATCAGTATTTATTGATATTTTGAGTCCTAAAAAAGCATTTATAATGTTTAAATGCACAATTTTGTTAAAAAGTACTCCGCACGGGTTCGGATACCTTAAAATTCTTTTTCAGCAATCACCGTGGAAATTTTAATTCTTGGAACATAATTCATTCTAATAGAAGGCCTGGAAAGTCTCACTTTATCAATCAGAATTTCATGGAATAAATTCCAAAAGAACAATAGATTGAGTGTCGAGAATAAAGTAATGAACAAGAAAAGAACAAGAGTTGAAAGGGGAAATATCCAGTATTCGGCACAAAGCGCAATGTCATATATTTACTCAAATGCAATTTTTCATTTTCACTACATAAGGTAGGTATTTATGCTTTTATATGGTAATTGACTATGCTCTGGAAATCAGATTTTTCCTCAGAGAATCAGGAGAGTTATTTGAGCAGAATTTTCTCCAAAGCCATTGTACTGAGCTTATGAATGAGGATTATTTTGTGAAGTCAGTGATCTTTATATAAAAGATTTTAATTTAATTTATTATTGCTATAATTCCTTAGGATTCTTAAAGGCATTATTTTCAAATGAAATATTCCATTCGTTTTTTTGCAACTCAGATATTAATACAATGGTTTAATTTATTTTAAATAAAAACAAATTTAATTCAGTGTAAATTTAAATTATAGACAACATAAAACGTAAGTAGAGAGCTAAAATCAGTAAAATGAGTTCATGTATAATTGATTGTATTATACCCAAATGGTTTTGACAGTTTGTAATTAATGAACTCGTGTACAAAGAATTAAATAGAGGTATTTTCAAAAATATATATTATTAGTACATCGTTACTTACTACTGAAAACCTAATTTTCATTAACCATTTATTTACCGACGGTACCACTAACTTTAAGGGGAAGTACGATTCAATTGACCAAAATCGGTCAAAATATCAAATTTAATTTTTTTAGCCTAAATTTTTCTTTATATATAGTTTCCTATAACCTCACAAAATTTGAAAACTCTAAACTTAAAAAACGCAGAATTATAATAGCTTTCACGTTCGTTTTTATTCACATCCCTATGGCAAATCGAAACTTTAAAAAAACTGCCGTATCTCAGAAAGATAAAATAACTATTTTGTCTTCATTTAAAATGCTAAGGCTTTTTTTCTATTGCGCCTAATGCTTTGAAATTTTTTTTACCTATTCCCAATAGTACATGTAACAAAGGTTGGTATGCATTTTTGAATCAAAACAATATATTTATTTTTTTTAAAATAATTTCAAAATTTATACATTTTTTAAGGAATTTTCAATAAAATTCATAAAAAGAAGTATTGTATGAATACCAATCAGGTTAACGCAAAACCCATACCAACTTTTATTATACATAGTTTGACGTACTTGTAAATACAATTTCATGCGTGTACGTCAACTTTTGTAGGAGGAGTAGCATTTTAAAATCACTTCAAAAATTTCAAGTTTTTTCCTTAAAAAAATTACATGGTTAGCTTTTTATGAAATTTTGAGCACAAAATATGTTTAACATAGTATACATACATAGGAGGCAACCAAAAAACTCTTAAAAATCCTTAAATTAAAATTTTTTGCGTAAATCGTACCATGTCCCCTTAAAAGTGCATAAAATAACCATTTTTACGAATATTCTGATAATACTTAGAAATAATACTCTTTCAATTCCCTGCTTCCAGAATAGATGACATCACGGGTTATATAAGTAGTATTTTAGTAAGGGAGGTGGATAATTTTAAAATCAAAATTGCATTTTCAACTGACATTTTGATAGGATTGTGGAGGTTGTCATTTTTATTCCGAAAAAAAGGGGTTGATGTCAAAAGGTGTCTTATTTTTTTGCATGTAAAGGAAGACCTTAATAATCAATTTAACTATCGAATCAATATGACTTATTTTAAGTGAACAGCGTATATAATTAATTTTACTGCTGAATGGGATACTTCTAAGTATCGACAGCACACTGAGTGTTGGAGCAAGAACTTCGGGGTTTTTTTTCGTCCGTGTAGCTTATTGTTGTTTTTGTTACATTGTAGCCTTATTACTATTTATTTTGCTTTATTACAGTTTTATTTCAAAGTTTTAAAAAAAATTTAAAATTTGATTCTGAGCTTGGATTTTTTTTATTTTTTTGACACATTATTAAATGAAATATCTATTCTTTATTAAAAAAAATCAACATTTTAATTTATTTGTGTGTAACTAATACTTAACAATAATAGAATGTTTTCTAGGTGCTAGTTATTTTACCCCTTTCTTAGAATGTCTGGAAAAAAGGAGCTCAATGTTCAAGAGGCTTTAGAGTTATTAGAGAGACTACCATCTGAAAGCAGTGATTCACCAACAGATGATTCTTCAGATGAAGAAGTTCCAGCAAATAATATGCTGGAATTTTCAACAGATTCTGAAGAAGACGATGAAGAAATGGAACAAGACCCAGGGTGCAGCAGTTTATATTCAGAAAATACAGAATTTCCGACTTCAGGAAGCAATAAATCAAAAGTGATTAAGCAATGTGAAAAAAGAGATGTCCAAAACCGAAGTACCAATTTTTCCATAAAATCTGGGTTTGGGGTTACTATATTTTGAGTATTTGGTTACACCAACAGATTTCTTTTTACTATTCATTGATGAAGATGTCATTGAAAATATTGTTTTTCAAATGAACCTATATATCACTCAAAATTATAATTCAGTTCGGCCAGTAACTGTTAGTAAAATATATGGATTTATTGGCTTACAGTTTTTACTGGGCTATCACAACCCCTTAAGACCCGAATTATTTTTGTCTTCAAATAATAAATTCTTCTGGTTATTAATACTATATGGAACCCAATGACATAGGGAAAAATAATAAAAAAATTCCCGCTCACTCCCTGGAACGTACACGGAACCCTCACGATCTTGCGGGTTGGGCGTTATCTGTGAAACAGATCACCTATGAAGTATTACGAGATATAAATTTTTAGCTCTAAGTTGATAGAAGAAACTATCTTAATTCAACTAAAATTGTTACAAATAAGGAAATTATTGATGCATAATAAACTCTTTTATTAATTCATTATTTATTTACCGTAAAAATCTTTTTTTTTTTTTTTTTTTTGAAAAGTATAAATAACCATTGCATTTTTCCCAACCTTTTTTCAAACTGCTTTCGTAGTTTTCCAATCTGCACTTGTAAGGCCTTGAAATGTCATGAACACATAAAAAATGGATGTACATGTCAAGCCTTGTATCCTAGAATAACCAGGATAAAAGCCATGACATGTATAGCAGGTGGATTATAACGCTTCGATCTTTTTGCGAGTGGAATTACAACACTATTATCTTCATCATCAGTTAAAATACTTTGTTAGTAGGAGGAGAGGCTGATAACGCTTCAATTATCTCTAACTTAAATTTTAAGCAATCCATTTTGATTTTTAGAAGAGCTTTATTTGATATTGCATCTTGTTTGCACAGAAACCAATAATTTCTAACAGCTAAATCAATGTAATGAATGTGTTCAAGAGACCTTTATGGTAAAGAATGACCCGAAATTGTCTTCCCATTTCATATATTCCCATGTATTTCTTCATCTCTCTGTTCTGAACTCCATTCTCTTTCCAGTAAACGCAATTCATATGTTTTGTTCACCGCATTGTCATCATCCGAGAAATCACTCAGTTCTGATTTAAGTTCAATCTAATTTATTCATCAATTGAAAAATTTCTTATGTGAGAATTAATCTCCTTTTAGACACCTGAAAAACTTTTTGGTTAAAAGTTAACAGGGTATTCAGTGAAAAATAGTAAAATATATCAGAAAATTTTATTATTTAAAACTATATATATATTGAAGCCACACCATACTAACTCCCACCGGAAAAACCAGGTATTTTTTGGAAGGGGGTGAAGAGATAGGGATGCAGATATTTGTGGAGAGGATAAAGCTACCAAACTCCTCAACAAATGTATGAAAAAGAAAATTAATTGCAAAAAAGAGAGAGAAAAAGAAAAAAAAAGGACTCATCCATGGCGACCCGCAAGAAAATTAGTTATTAATTATATAACTATATATTTCATTTTTATGTAGGCTTTCATCAAAATTATTGAAACAGAAAAGAAACTTCGCATGGTAAGTACTTACCTTTGCAGCTGCAGTGACTCAAGTAACGCCCAACATGGACAATCGTGCGGGTAACTAAATCCCGAGTCCTACAAACCAAATTAAAAGAGTATAGTTAATTCCTTTTCTATTTTACACACACGCACAATTATTCAGACCTTAATACAAAATTTGTATCCAAGCAATTAGAAATATATTGATAATTAATTTTTTATGACAGATAAAAAGAAGACATGTTTTCGTTGTAATTTAAAACAAAGCTATATTAGCCAGCTGAAAGTAAAACATGGACCACAGCCATCGTGTGTTGATAAAAAGTAACTATTTACACTTTTTGCAAACCCACTTCATTGTTAGATTAGCGATTTTCTTACATACGACTATTCAAGAAGCAGAAATGTATAGGAATATCTAACCCACACGATCGTGCGAGTACGGTCTTAAAGGGATAAACTGCTAGGAATGATCTATACTGGTCTTCGGATGTATATACATCATGAATGTCGTTCAAAAAATTATAACACGTATAATCGATACCCTAAAATATTATCAAATATTCATCTGAATGATAATTTATCTATTTCGCGTCAAATAAAAAAGATAAAATGTACAAACTGAGACCATTCATGTCTCGGTTGAATGAAAATTTTAAGAAATGCAGGTTGACCTTGGTTCGTTACAAAGGCAGGTCATCTGTGAAATAGTTCATCCCAAAAAAACCTATAACACGTGGGTCCAAACTCTGGTGTAGAACAGACATGTCCATATATATGACGTTTATCAAGGAAAGCAAACTGACATTGACAAATCAAAGAAAGAGTTTGGACTGTGTGGTAACGCTGTTGATGAAATGACTAAAAGTCTATCCGGTAAATATAACATAATAACTATGGACAATAATTTCTCTTCGATACCATTATTTGAATATTTAAAAACAAAAAAATTATATGATATTGTGACACAGTTCGTAATGATAGATCTGGGTTACATGAACTTATTGATGATAAGAAGATGGAAAGAGGAGACTTCGACTATCAAATATCGAATCATGTGATGTACTTTTTCAAGTGAAAATATAATCGTCCTGTATACTTTCTCTGTAACTATCATGGAAATGACAAATATGTAGTAGAAAGGAAACTCAAAGACGATATGAAGATTGAAGTCACAGTGTTGCAAAAGATTACAGTGAACACATGGGTAGTGTTGATAAGGATAATGGTCTTTTCAGGACGCTTTCGCAAATGATTAACTAGCTTGCCCGCCTAACGGAACTTAATTCTAACTGTATCTCTTAAAAATTATTATCTCAGTGTGTTTAAAGTAAGCTTACTTAATATTTCATCGTAAAATAACTTTCCACAAGCTCCATCACAGGAAGACATGTGATTTTCGGAACTTACGGTTGTTGCTTCGTTTCACGGGAAGCTCTCGTTTCAAGGGAAAATTTGCATGCTTCTTATTCTTTGTCATGTAGCCAACAGCTTCTTGTTTTTGTCCATCATAAACATAATAGTTAATAATCTTGAAAATATTTTCTCGGTGAAATATGCATACATACATACATATATATATAACTAAATATATATATATGTATATATGTAATAATTCATGATTATCTTCTAACTTCACGTATTAATTAATAGTTATATACTTCGTGTTGGCATCATTCTGTATAAAGTCTAGAATGTTCTGGAAGTCTTAGGCGGTTTAGTAATCGCCGTGGAAATCCTTTTGTGTTTCTGTCATATATATATACTAGTTTTGTGTGAGTGTATATGTTTAGTGTTAGTTAATATGTTCTGCCTAAAATAATAAAATATGATGCATCAACCATCAAATTTTCCCATTCATTTTGCCACGACTAAAACACAAACAAGTAAATTAAAGAATGTAAAGTTAATTCAGCGAAGCATTTTATATATATATCAAAAAAGTGTCAAATTTTACGAAAATAAAGTAAATTTAAAATACAAACTAGTAAGAAATGAATATCTAGTTATTTTACCAACATTGTAAAATTTGAATTATATATATATATATATATACTTATATATATACCGATAGAGATAGAGAAGCATATTATAAATTCACACATATCCGCATAATACACCATGGTTTTTCTACGCATTAAATTAATGTAATTAATATTCTTGTAGATTATGATACTGTTATTATCTCTTATGTGTATCATTTATTATACAAAGAGCTACTTGTCCTATACACTTTAATGAATCTTTTGGATCAATTTAATTACTAAACGAACAGGATAATTATCCATATGCTTGAAAGTGCATAAAACTAATCCAAGTTAGGAACAATTTCAGTTTAGTTGGCATCTTTAGAGTTATTATGAAAAAATTAAAGAAAATTAATCCTGTTTGTGAATGTTTTTTTTTTTTTGAATTTTTTTTCTATACTTTTTTAAACCCATTATTTTTATTAATGTTTCTTGTTTTTTTACAACAAGTTCAAATACTGAAATTACCAAAACGTAAGTAGTTATAGTTTAATTTTCACGTATATATGATGCATAAACACTGAAATACTAAAAGTTATGGCATGACAATATGCAAATATCGAAATGGCATTGCAATAATATAAATGTACAATGCATTGTCAAAGCTATCAGTTGTATTGAGTAATTCACGTTAGTAATTAACTGATGGGGTATGGTCTCGTAACAGGAATTGCAAATTTAGAACGAGAAATGCTATTCGCAGGAATGAACTCAATATAATTCAATCCACATGTGTCGATAGTGAGCAGCGAACATATAACTTTAGCCATTATCGGCCATCTTGGTCATTGCAGTGGGTGGTCACCCTACTGAAATACAGAAAACAGTGACGTCTGTTTCGGGCAATTATTGTTACCAGACAAGTAGCTCCACGTCAGGAAACATTATTAATCAATTCGGGATGTACAACAGACTTGTTCATGAGGACGGTGTATGAAATTTGGTGTTGAAGGGATGCGGCAGGAGAAGATTGATTTGAGTACCTTTACTAACAACATGCCATCGATTTCAGTGCCTCCTTTGGCCTCATGAACATGTTGGTTGGTCTGTTCCGTGGTCTGGTGAATCACAATTCAGATTGGTAAGAACTGATAATAGACTTCAAGTGTGATGTAGACCTCATCAGGTTTGGACCTAAATTGTTAAAAGGTATTGTTTAAGCTTTTGAGGGATCCATAATAGTGTTGGTACTTTCTAATACAATATAGGATGTATCTATAGGCCCAAGTGAAGCAATCATTCATTCGAATTGGTTATATTTAGCTATTTCGAGACCATTTCCAGCCATTCATTGATATCATAAACCCAAACAACAATATAGTTCTACAGGATGGCATTGTACCAAGTCCCCTAGCCAAAAGTATTCACAACTGAATTGAAGAAATTTTGCGTAGCTTCAGCGAGTGGTTGAATTATCTTGATCAAAGGACATGAATGCCATCGAAAACGGGTGAGACGTGTTTGATAGTTAAGTTAATGCAAAAATCTTGTACTGGCAACAGTTTTGCAATTGTAATAGGAAGAATATTTTTTTGAGAAATCATGCTACATGGAGTTTTCCCCTCGTCTCCTTTTAAATTGATACTCCACAAGATATTTGAATTGATCCCTCACATTTTTATTCTGACAAAAATAGGGAATAAATGTTTAAGAAACATTGTTTTGCTCGAATTCAATATTCTCCTGAGTATTTTATGTATTAACATTAATGGGTCATTCTATTCTGTTAAAGGGAAATGAATTATTAGCATTTTTACTTTTAAACACATTTTCCAAGAAGACATTTGCATTTGACATACTGAACATTTTGTTTACACTGCTGGCCACACAAAATTCCTCACCCTGAAGGAAGCATACACAAAGCATGTGAAATTAACATCATGCGTTGGCGGAGATTATTCATAATATGCAAAACATTAGCATTATAGCGCAGATGCACATCACGGGCAAACGTAGTGCCACCCTTAAACGCCTTTTTTTATGCGAAAACAGATAGGCTCTCGCGCTCGCTTGAACTTTGTTATGATCACTATGATAGCATTTGGCGATATATTTTAAATTGGTGATGTAATTGGTTTGGGCAAAATGTGGGTTAATCGTATAAAACATAGATACCTTAATGTGTTATATTTATACTGCTTAGAAATATTTCTAATGAAAGTTGCTAAGAAGTACATCTGCCTTGCCTGTGCAGGATATTAATCAGGCATAATTGCTTATACATAGAAGAAAGTTTTAAAAATTTTGGAATTATTTATAGCCAACAATTCATTCAGCGAACTAGTCATGTGCAATATTTTATATTCCAATAAATATTTATTTAAAAGCAGTAACACGAAAATAGAAGAAAATAATAAATGAAATAGGTGCCCATTTTGATCTAATTTCCAAGAAAAGGGTATAAAAGACTGAAAAGTAATATAAATATATATCTTTCCTCTCCAATAAATGCTTTTTTTATTCATGCATATGCTTACGAGTGAAAGAATTGCGTTACTTCCCCAAAACTTAGAAGAGACTGTTATTTAATTTGCTTTCTTTTCAGAACTATAAAGGCTACCAAACGTTTTAGCAAAGAAAGAAATATTTATAGAAGTTGATAAGACTTTTCAATAAAAGGTTTTCTACTAGCATCAAATTACATCAATATATCCAGTATCTCTGAGATCTTTAACATTTCAGAAATGTTTCTGTAAAAGAAATGAACACTTTTAACCTTTGAAACTTTTTTTTTGTATTGATGCCGTATACTTTTCTAGGTATCAAATACAAATATGAGTACTATTAATATCACTATGACAAGAAAGATATGTTTTATAAAGAAAAATTGTATTGCACAGGGGGTATTTCACATGAATTATTGGTTTATTTTCGTCAACAATAATCTTTCATATTAATGACATTGTGATTCATACATATGATTTAAATTAAATTTGATAAAAGGCTATTACAAAACTGCTATAGGGAAATGTAAGAAATAAAGTCTTTATTATATTCAACAGCTAAATGGTTTTACAGGATTTTGACTTGAGGAACAATCAAACGACTGAGCGAGGGATAAATACTAACAGTGTAAAAAATAACTGAAAAGATAAGATACGCTAGTTAAAACAGTACAATTTCTAAAATTCACTAGACTTATTTTAAATCTAAATCAATGTTTTCAAAGTTACCTTACTTGAAAGCTGCAAAGGTAAAAGATGGAAAGAAGTACCATGTATATGTGATAGTACTCGCTTTTTGAGTTGAATGTTTAGAGCTGGAGTCATACATTACACTATGTTGACTGAAATGATTGGTCAAAAACACACGTTGATGTGTAACATATAAACATTAGATACTTTTCATGTACAGACAATATAGTATTTCTAGTAATAAGACATATACGATACATTAGTAGTTATACAAGTTCGACAAAGGTATAATTACAGCAATCGTGGGAAGGATTATGAAAAGCATTGCACATGAGTTATGTATCTTAATGCAAAACATCGACCTTCAGGATAGTCTAAGTAAAGAGTCTTAAGAAAGTTTCGTACTTAAGTACTATCGCAACAATGCGAACATTCAAGATAACTCGCCTAGTTCACAACCTTGATTTTGGGTGTGTCGTACTCGCTGAACTGTTGTGATAATACGAAAGTACCGAAAGTTTCAGTGTTTGTATAAATATGTGGAAGTAATAAATGTTTGAGAGCTCTTACCACAAAACTGTTTAAAACTCTTAAACTTAAACTCAACTCGTAAAACTTTCTTCTACAGTCTGCAAGAAGCTAAGGATCATCAATCGGCATTGTGTTCCCCTTCACAACGATAACATGAGCACCCATGTTGAAATAACGGAGTTTGATTTATTGAAATAATATATTTTGGTTTAGAAGTTTTAACCTGTTAACTATCGGAGTGTTTTGTGTGTTGATTCACTCCTACAGTAGAAGATTCTGTGGTTATCAAAACGACGTAAAAACTTTTATTGATGACTTTTTTTACTTCAAACCGTTGAAGCTTTTTACCGTCATGGGATTAATCTTCTTTCGATGTCATAAAGAGTAAGGGCGAATATTATCATCTATGGTTATATACACTTTTTGTATTGCATTACTAAAAATTGGGAAGAAGTCATTGCACTTACCTAATAGTGCGGTTCAAAATATATCTTTTTTTGATTTCCACAGAAAACTTCATCAATTACAAAAATAAGAAATAAAGATCACTTCAAGCCTTTGTATATTATAAGTCTAGTGGTTACATGATGCTACCCATATAACGACTAATGGATACATGCTATGTATAGGGCAAAATTCCACTCTAACCTCATGGGAATACATGGCTTATTTAAGTGTACAACCAGTGTAACTATCACAGGAAACATTCTAATACAGATTTTCTTCTATTGTATAAAACTACAAACGTTAAGTTACAAAATGCCTGGGTACAAAAATTTGAAAAAATAGGAAAATTAAAATTATATATCTTTGTAGAATTGCTAAAAATGTTCCTTGAAGCAAAAGGCTTTTCCACATGCGTTACATAAATTTGTCATTTTTGGAGTGAAACTTCTTTGGGTTTGAGAGTGCATGAGAAATTTGTCCAGTTTTGCGTTAGGGTGAAAAAGCGAACGGAAGTAGTCTTCCCCCCATCCTCCCAAATCGTCGCCATGGTGAGCAAAGGGGGGGGGAGCGGGGACACCACTGACTTGTGTCATATCCGTGAAAAAGTTGGATGATTGCCCACCTCTCCAATTGGTCAACTTGTCCACCTTCCGATTGGAGGTCCATTTCCCCCAGACCCGAGAACATCTATCAACGGTTGTATGAGTTGCAGTGTAGATAAAATAGCTCTCGAAGCAAAAGCGTGCCTTTTTCAAATATTTCCCTAGATTGTTGGCTACATGACGATGTGTTCAGCGGCTAATTTGCCATTTTAATTTTCATTTGCGTTGAATTATTAGTAATTCTAGTCAGAATGCCTAAATCAAATGCACAAAGAGGAAAAGAGTTTCGTGAAAGAAAAAATAAAGAAAAACTAGCAGCAAGTCCAGTCGAAAAAGTTCCATAAAAATGCTCACAAAGATTTTAAAAAGCAATTCGTTGATAATCCTTTCAGTCACGGGAGTTCGATTTGTGATAGATTAAGGTTTAGAAATGATTTGAAACTGCCGGTTTTGCTGAGCACAAGAATATTTTACAAAATATTTTAACGGGAATTGATTTAAAAGATATTAAAGCATGCTACAATTGTCAACAAAGTTTAAGTAAGAAAAGTATACTAAATTTATTAAAATATAATGGTTTTGTATACCCAGAAATTCTTCCTACTTTGGATTTGGTATCAGAAAGACTCATTTCGCCACCTTTCATGCTAATTAGGTGAGTGAGGCATGTACACAGACAGTTTGGAGTATTAAAGCAAATAATCAATTTCCAACGTCATCAAAGAAGTTTCACTTCTATCTCCTGGCGTTTCACGCACCATTTTTTTTTTTCGTTTCTTAATTTACTTCGTAAACATGTAAATCCGTATCAGAGTGACTGTCGTATTCATCGGTTTCCGACAAATAGTCTCATTCAGTATCACTTTTGCTGAAATCTAACTACGATGCAGTATTGACAAGCAAAAATAAAAATAAACAACAAAAATAGCTATACAAACTTAAGAAAGCGCAGTCTGGTACGCAAGGGGGAGGGGGACGAGAATAATCCAACTACAATACTTTTTTTCAGTTTTCCACCGTTCAATCCTCTTTTTCTAGCCTAAATTGGTTTGTTTATCAGTTTCCTACAGAATGTAACACTGTTTGCATTAAATTTCTGCTTCCATAATTCAAGCGATTTATAAAAAAATAGAACAGTGTTCAAAGGTACTTAGAGACGATCTTTAAATACATTTTTTTGCAATTTTCTACACTGTTACCAATCTCTTTCTTTTGACGATTCATAATATTCTTCATTCGGAAAAATCTTCAAAGATTCCCTAATCGGTTGTGACCATAATTTGCCCACTCAAGTACAGGCTTGGGTTTGGTATTCCGACTTTGATACATTTTCATAACATTTACTCTATAACATCTCAAAAATGCGATAGTTTTATTAATATTTTCTCCTTACATATGGGCTCTTATTATCTTTCCATGTGTTTAATGTCCATTAAATCCTATTTTTTTACCCATATATTCACAAGCAATTCACTTATATTTCTGTCATGAAAATCCAGTTTCCTCTTTTTGAAAGTAATACCCTTTTGTTTTTGAGGCAACAGCGAGACGCAATAAATCATTTGCATAAAACTATCAGGTAAGTTTAATATAGTAGATTCCTGAATGCATTTACAGTAAAATGAACTTATAAACCTAGAAGAAAATAATAACCTATAGAACCTAGAAAATATATCTTGTGAATGTGCTTTAAAAAGATTTAAATTTTATATTATATGAAGTTAAATTATTCCTTTGGAATTTATCTTTCCAGATCCTTCAAAATATTTTCTCGGAAATATCCGAAATCACTCTAGCTACAAGAAAATATAGAATTTCAGTGGTTTTCTTATAATGTTACGAATGTTACGTAATGATTTACGTAAATATTTCCTCGGAAATATCCAAATTCACTCTATCTACACGAGAAAGAGGAATTTCAGTTGTTGTTTTTATAATGTTACGAATGTTACGTAATTAATGCTTAAAATAATGTTAATAATTTATATCTGGATGCGTAATACATTAATATAACCTTCTGTTGTTTTTATTTTAAGTTAAATTAGCAATTTTCGCAACCTACACCGTCCCTTACATTATAATGACGATCCAATCGAAACATGACGAAATGTTGGTGATAGAGTCCAGTTGGCATCATTTTTGGTGAGTTGGCATCCATATAAATGTTTCTGGAAATAACTGGAGAAAAATATTAACATCACAATCTATGTTTTAAGCGCACTTTTCGAGAAAGATCTATTCCGCTTATAAATAGGAGTCACTCGCTAAAACTGAGTCAGTATTATTCTGACCATTGTAGAGTCGACTAGCGATTAGTTGCTACTATTGAACGAGTGCATGTGAATAGTCTTAATTATTACGTATTTTCATGTTTAGACACTTATAGCTGTGTCTAAGCGCTGCAGAGGATGTGAACGCCTTCTGGGATTTATTTTGTGAGTTCTAGTGCTGTATCCTGTATTTCTAAGGATTATTTTTTCACAATAAGTTTTCATCGCTCTTAAGAACTGTTTTGCTCTTTGAGACTAATACCATAAAATCCTTTGAGCCTCGATCAACGTAACAATAAATATCTCACTAAACATGTTTCAAAAATCATAAAAGTTTTTAAAAAGGAACATTCTCAAATGAATGTACACAGTTTCTAGTAAACCCGAAAACATGGGTGTCAAACACGCGGTCCACCAGACTCTTTTTAAATATCAGGTTTTAAAATTTTGCCGAACCTTTTAAACATATAAATCTACAATATAATTGCCTGTTACTTGTTCTTGTTTAAAAAAATATATACATATTTGATAACAGATGGTCTTTATAGAGTGAAAATAGTTTTTAAATATTTTATTAAACATTTTCATTTGATTTTACCATAATAAACTACTTTTTATTAAATTCTGAAATGCATTATGCATATTTTTAACTATGGATTATACACCGATTTTTCGTGTGTGTGACTTTTATTTCTATTCCTCCTTCTCTGTTAGAAGTGTCCAATCAGCAAGATGCAATCATATGTTTTTTAAAGTTTAAAAAGTATTCAAGACGGTCAAGCTAAAGGGCAGTGTATACTTAATCGTTTGCGAACGAAAGTGGGTTTTTATTTTTATTTATATTAAACTAAAAAATTATTTAATAAAATATATAATAAAATTTCTAAATGAGTAAATAAAGAATAATTCAAGACGTACATCATTATTTTCCAGAAAATTGGAAATGCAATATTTTCTGTGTCCAAAAAAAGAATAAAATAAGTTTGATATTCAAAAACTCTGTTTCAGTTATCTAAAGAATATAATCTTAAAACGCATTATGACACAAATCATGAAGCAATATATGACCAATACTTTGCTAAATTTCGTGAACACAAATTATAATTGTGAGATTAATTCTTTAAAAACAATAAAATGTACTCATTAAATTTATTGCTGGCTATACAGATACTGTAAAAATATATTATCATTTTTAATCGTTCAAGCAGAGAGAAATCATTCACTGAAAGAAAATTTATAAGGGAATTTATATTTAAAATTGTGGAAATACTTAGTCCAACACAAACAAATCGAATTAAAAGTGTACCCCTAAAAACTGTATCACACTCATATTTTTTGTGCATTTTTTCGTTCAATTTTTCGTCCTATCTGAAGGTGAAGGGATGCCGTACACAAAATGGTATACTCTGACGTCAGCCGTGCTCTATCTCCACATTGAAAAATTACTCGCCGATTTTTTTGCTTCGGAAAATGAGCATCCAGAATTATTTCTTTTATTTCACTCGCACTTTTATTGATGGGCGCAAACAGAAATGGAGCAACATTCTGCTTAAACTATTATATGTCGTTAAAATTTTATACACCATTAAAATATTATACGCCATATCTGATATGTTTGAAGAGACTACTGGCATAGCTAGTCTTGAATGGGCTCTGTATCAAAATTCCTTGTAGGCTCTTTTGGGGAACCCTTAACATTATATAATTTTTCCTTACGCATGTGGGATCCACGGATCATTGATACGGTGGTAACTACGCCCCTAGAAGAGACTTAAGCCGCCATCTTGTTTATGCCGTAGGGTGTCGAAGAACCCTATTGGCTTTAATTTCAAGCAACTTTTCTTTGGAACAACGTTTTCTGCTCACTGGGAAGAAGTTGTTCGGAGCGCTTGTTGTGGCAACTAGGTAAAAATTGTTCGAAATTGGTTGGAAAATTGCTCGAGACGTGTACGTGTGATAAGTCAAAATAATGTAACTAGAAGAGTTGAAGAAAATGCCAAGAATTGGAGAAATCAGCATAATTTAACAACAGCATTTGAATATATTCATAATACAACTATTTGGGCTGGTATTTGGAACCTATTTAGAGATATTTTCAAGAAACATAAATTACCATTGGAAAAGTTGGTTTGTTGGTTCGAGGTGACAATGATGGTGCGCCTACCATGACCAGTATTACTAAATGAATTCTTACAAGATTAAATAAAACAAGCTGACGCGTCAAGTGCTTCAAAGTTCTAAATATAGGGCATGCTTTAAAAATAGTCACCAGGATTGTAAGTTATGTTCGAGAACAGACTTAATCATCGTGAACTTACTTCATTTCTGAAAGAGATAAAGAAAGTGAATAGAACGATCAATAATATTATTCAGAAGTTCAACGATTTTAAATCATAAAATGTTAAAACGATTCTTCAAATTGCTGGACGAAATTAGAAACTTCTGGAAAATAGAAATTATGAATGTGCTGAATTAAAAGATGGACAATGGATAAAGGACCTGGCCTTCTAAGTTGATATTACGTCAACTTGATTTTAAACTTTAAGGCGAAAATCATGTTGTTACAACTCTATTTTACACTATTAAAAATTAGTGCTTTGATGAAAATAAATAAAAAAAAGAAAACTGGTCTCACTTTGAAAGCTGTCAATATATATTGTTAACTCCGTTAATTAAAATTTATCTAATATGCTCACTAAATTAAGTTGTAAGAAACGGAATTATAGATCGAAAATTTTCTGATTTTAAAAGCTGTGATTTAAAATTTCGCATTTTTATCTGACCTCTATCTATCGCTATTAAAATTGCTCACGAAAGCTTACATGTGAAATCAACTGAAATTAAAATGTGATTTTTTGTTGAAACAAAGATATATGAAAGATTGAATTCTAGATTTTTATACATATATCCAAGTAGATCGGTTTCTTAAAATTTACCGTTTGTTATGCTAATAGTGGTTATGCTTAGAAACACATTTTTATGTGGACAATTATTTTCTCCAATGAAAAATAGCAAAAGTTCAGAAAGGTCAAGATTAAACAATCAACGTTTATTATTAACTTTAAAAATTGCATCAGTTCAATATTTTAATCAAATCTTGTCAAAAAAAAATGATGTCAAATATTTTATAGAAAGCAATGATAAATTGATTTTCTTACAATATTTTTTTTTATAAATAATGTAAAATATTTATAGTTTAAGTTTAAAAAATAAAATGAAATATAAAATGGCAACGTATGTATAATAAACAATATATTGAGTCTAATAAATACAAAATAAATTATAAAAATCGTATTTTATTAATTTTTTGAAGATGGAAAACATGCGGTCCCCAACTTAAAATAAAATAGACCATGTGTCGCGTAATATCGTATAAGTTTGACATCCATGCCTTTAAGTAGTAAAAACTATATCAAAGAATAAAAAAAAAGACAAACAAAGTACTGAAAAATAAATGTTAACAAATTATCATATAAATTACAATTTTCTGTAATCTGAAATCCATTATAAAAATTTATATTCTACTAAGCAAATGCTTCAGATCTATCAGTTATATGATAACAACGCATCTATGACAATCATACATTTATTTTCTATTTTTATTTACTACTTGCGCATAGAAAGATGTCAATATTTCAGAAAGAAAACACGAGTTTTATAATATTTATCATTTCGCTGTTGTAGCCTCCTACACAAACATATAAATACAGAGCCACGAAAGTGTCTCCGATTGCCAACCATAAAACTGCTCTCCTCCATTATTTCACAAGAAAGGGATTTCTAATCCAAGAGAGATAATAAACTCACCTACCATGTTTAACGACCATTCTTTGCTCTAGTTTATAGAGTGCCGAAACCCACTGAAAGGAGTTTCTTTCAAGATAGATTTTCTGGTCCTTCTCGCTTTCGTGAGAATGGGACGTGTTGTAGTGGTATTATGATGCGCTTTGCCATTCTTTTATGAGGAATTACTGTAGTGTGTGTGTTCCTTTACGACTTTCTAAGCTTTGTGTCTATTGAAACTCGTTTGATTGCTTTCAAAGAATCAGGGCACTAGAGTTGGTACATTTTTCAAAAAAAGATATTTATAATACAAACTGATAAACATATAGTTGGAGAAAAAGCAAAAATGCTTCAAAATATTAATTTCAGTCACATTTCTTTTGTATAATATGAAGTTTTAAAAAAATAGATGCGAATAATAAATGCTGAAGCATCTATGAACTCCTATTTACTATACACTGAAATTTACATTTTAAATATACTTCCTGTAAGATTTAAATTTACACAGGCATACGCGTAAGTTTGGTATTTATGTACGTGTTACATTTCAGGGATAAAACAACAAAAGAAAAAAAACACATAAAAAGTTTAAATGATATTTTCAAGCACAAAATCTCTATTTTTTATCAGCAGTTTTTCGTATTTTGATAAAAATATCCAATTAACTGAATGTTGTTAAAAAATGTATTTTATTTGACGAAAGTAAAACGTCATCAGGTTGTATTTATATTTTGCTGACCATATATTATTCTTAATGTATATTTGCTTGCAAAAGTACTGAATCACTCTGAAAAAAACTGGGTTTTTTTTAAATTAAATATTTGTAAAACTCATCCCCCGAAAATAAAATGATTTAAATTACAAAGCCGTTAAACTGAACAAATTATAGCAGTATCACTTTGCTGTGTAAAGCAGAGCTTCTCAAACTTTCAATATTAGTGACCCAATATTCAATCATAGTTTTCATCGCGCCCCCTCTCCCTCCATATAATAGCATTGTATTTAATTAAATAATACTATACTTAGATGCTAAAGCTACAATACGACTTCGTCCTTTTAAATGCCACCTGCGTATAATACTTCTCACTCAACCAGTGCGTTAAATGCCCCAGACGTATATATGCGTCTTTCCGACGTATAATCTTTTCTATGCACTGCTATCCATAAAATAATTCCGAAGGCTTTGAAATACAATAAAAAGACCTTGGCAGTGTTTGCGAAAATTTAATTATTTCAAAGGATTTGATTATTTTTATTCCTTCCCCCCACCCCACCCCCCAATAAATCACATATGCTAAAACGAATACCTGCGTTGAAAACTGGGACATAGGGGAGGGATTCGTTTCACTTTAAAACGGCAGTTAAGGGATTAATTATAAACTGCACAAATTATCAATATAAGTGTTATATAATTTTTGTGTATAATTTTACATAAGACACACAAACTCTCGTTCTTAACTTAGTATTGTTAAATTAATTTTAAAGTTCATTGTGTAGTACTAATACATTTATAAATGTATTATGTCTGTGTCTATATGTATTTTATTTTTATTATGTTAGAATGTATTTTGTTTGCTTACTTTCAGTAAATTAATAATTTTAAAATACTTTTTTGTTTTTGACTTTTCAATACGCTCGCGCCCCTCTCCCCACAGTTTGAGAAACGCTGGTGTAAAGTAGTTATTGGTGACCACCTGGGACCACCACCATGCTTGCATCCATTGATATAAAGAGAAATAAATATTTCTTTACTCGTCTTCCAATTCCAGACATCAATCAATATCTGCTCCAGAACTGCTATATTTCGAGGTGTCCGAATCTGGCACTCCAACTTATCCCATATATGTACGATTGGTGAATTTGCTGGCGAAGGAACGGTTCCAACAGTTGGAGCACTCCAGAAATATACAAGTTGCATGAGATATTGTTATTAAATGGTTCTTGGATGACGCATCATGAAGGATAAGATAATTAGGTGTGGGATGCCTACTTGATTTGCTACAGTTCTACGCATGATGGCTACAGGTGACGTTTCTTGAAAAATATAGCATTCTACACAATCTCACCTAGGCTAAAAGCAGTATGCTTTTGTAAAATCAGAAGTAACAATCAGCTTTTGCTGATTGTTACTTCTGATCCGCCCCTCCACACAACTTCTAATCATAGACATCTGCCCCAAGACTGATGTGGAATTCATCGTTGAATTACCTGATTTCTGTTTTCTACACGCTGAGATGCTCTAATTGCCTTTTTATTAAACTTTGGATGATTTTGCAAGAGTTGGGGAGTTGAAAACAGTTTTAAATGCTAACGTGAGGGATATTGTCAAGCGGTTTGCGACGATGGAAAGTATTACGAGTAGGACGGATGAGTTTATAGCAGTGTTTCTTAAACTGTGAGGCGTGTCCCCCTAGGGGGCGTGATAACTCTACAAGGGTGTGCGAGCCTATTGAAATTGAACAAAAGATAATTTTTTTTAATAAAAAAATACTAATTTACTGAAAAAAAGAAAGAAAAACATTTTGACATAATAAAAAATAAAATAAAAATTTACACTGATATAATACAATTATAAATGTATTTGTACTGCACGATGTATTTTATAATTAATTTAACAACACCATGTTAAGAACAAGTTTAATAATTACTAGTGAACCCATTGGGGCTTGTCATATTTAAATTTGTATATACAAATGCTAACACTTATCTTAATAATTTGTACTGTTTATAATTAATCCCTTAACTCAGTGCTTCTCAAACTTTGGATGCTTGCGACCCAATTTTCAATCATAATTTCCATGGCACCCCCCCCTCATCATACAATAACAATGTAGTGAATTCGATAATAATGTACTTTGTTTCTAATGCTGCTATACGTCTTTATAATTCTAAACCGTACATATTATCAAGATAAGTATTAAATTTTACGTATAATTTTGTATATGACAAACCCATGTGGTCATTAGTAAATATTAAACGCATTCTTAACTTAGTAATGATGAATTATTGATCAAATACATATTGAAGTACTGATACATTTAAAAGTATGTTATATCATTGTAAATATGTATTTTTTATTATCTCACAATGCATTTTGTTTCGATTTAATTTTAGTAAATTGATAAATTGTTTTAAAAATCTTTTAGTTTTGATATGCTCGTTCCCCTCTTGTTGTATAATCACGCCCCACAGTTTGAGAAACACTGCCTTAACTGCTGATTAAATTGCACGCAATGCGCTCGCCAAATACACCGCATACGTAAGCACGTGTATGTGATGCATTGAGGGAGGGGAGAGAAAAGGCATAAAAATAAGTAAAACCTCTGAACTAAGTAAATCCTTCACAAACACTGTAAAAACCCTTTTATTGTATTCAAAAGCCTTCCGAATAATTTTATGGATAGCAGTGCACAGAAAAGATCGTTCATCTGAAAGACGTATATATACGTCCGGAACAATTAACTTTTGGCTGAGTGAGACGTTTATATACGTCAGTGACACTTAAGAGTTTAAAGTCTTATTGCAGCTTTAGAGTCAAAGTATAGTACTATTGAATTTAATACATTGTTAATGTATGAAGGGGGCGCGATGAAAATTATGATTGAATATTCGTTGGAAAGTATTGAAAGTTTGAGAAACACTGGTTTATAGCACATTGGTTATAAAACAACATTATGATGAGGCAGTTCAGTCAAGTAAAATAATCATTTACTCTTTTCTCGTTTTGTTGAACTTAGAGACATTCCAATACTTCATTTCATCAAAACGTTTCTAATTAAAAGTGTTCTTGTGAGAATTCTTGCATGGCATTGATTATGCAATAAATGCGGCGGCATGTTGCTCTATATAACCAGCTACTTTTTAGCATCTCTCTTTTGTGAACTTATTTGTAGGCACCCGTCTTGTGGTTGACACATTATCCAGTTAACTGGTTTGCCCGTACACCGTACGGGCTATCAAAAGCTGGTCATGACCGGTTTGCCTATAAGCTGTACGGGTCCTGATATTTTCTTCTTTCTACCTTTCATTTGCACATACTTTTCATTCTCATAGTGAGATTATTAGCGTTAGTGTTCTCAAGAGATGGAGTATGTACATGGTACTGAAATTCTTTTCATTTGGGATTTTCTTTGTGGTGAAGGCGGGAATTTTTCATAGAAGGCAGGAAGCTAGATTTTCGAAAATATTCTATACATAAAAGGAATTGGTAAGCCAATATGCCATATGTTGCTCGAGAAGAAATTAAAATGGATAGATAATCCAATAAAGTCGATAGTATCTTTGTCCTCATTGCAATGTTAGACTTAGTATTACACGAAGCTAAGAATTGTGAGTGCATATATAGATACACGCACACAAAATCCTCAACTTTTTGAAACTTCTTTGTTAGTAAGATAGAATTTTTTTAAAGATATATGAAACATTTTACATGGCACTCAGAATGTATTTATAAAAAGAAAATATAAAAAGTTTTTTATGATCCACAAATATAACATAAGAAATAGTGTGAGAATTTTAAAATTCAAAACGAAAATATAATTACATTTTTGTATGATGTTAAGTTATTATGTTTGGTTATATGCAATAAAAAGTGTGGCTTTTTTGGAACATTTTAGGCAATATAATTGACCTCTTCAAGGTCTAAAGTTCCCTTTTTATTTAATGAGTTCAGTATGCAAAATAAATAACTGAAATATATTTCTTATTAATGAATGTATTAAGAAAGCTGATCAAAATATTGATTAATGTAGTTGGATACATATTTCATTAAAAAGTAGCAAACACTCGATTTTCGAACGTGTTTTTTTTTTCTTATTAACAAAGACATTTTCAAGTAAACTGACGTTACATGAACATTCTTATCAAGTTGAAAGAATCGGATAACCTTAAAGTAATTTTCTCCTATGTAACATTGCTTCCTAGTTAATGTGTGGCATTTTTTCTGATCTTTAATTCATGAGCACCGATGCAAAAGCACGAAATACAGTTTTCCAATATTTCACTTGTCTTGCCTAAAGGAATACATCGATTATTATGGCTGGAAAAGAAAAGAAAGAATGAAGTAAATAAAATTACGTCCCATAATAAATTTTGAATATCATTATCAAGAAAATAATGATTCTAAATCTTTAGGAGATAAATTAAACGAATTATTCAGTTCTGAATTACTTTTTGTGAACGTTACGAAACATAATCCAAATTTAAGTTAGAAATTGGTAACCAGGCGTTATATTCTAAAACAGATGGAAATAGAATATTTCATAAGATCTAACTAATAGAACGAAAAAAAATCCTGATTTTTGTTTTACCTTAAGCCTGTGCTCAATTTATCTTTTACTTTAACCCCTTGCAGTAACACCCGAACTCGGTTCGGGCAACGCAAATATTCCAATTTTGCAGTGACCGAGCCATGTTCGGGCAAGTGAAAAACTGATCTTTGAATCCCAAGAAGCCCGAACTCAGTTCATGTAATGCACAATATGTTACATTTTTCCAACACATGGCGATACTCTCCCGGGAAAATTTCGATAATTTAGCACCGTGTGTCGGATTTTTGTGTAATTTTGCAATTCGTATACATTACAGTAAGAGATTTGTGAAATTCAAAGGAATCGGAGGGATTCATGAAAGTTGATATAAATAATAATATTGTTGGGTATTCGTTTATTATATTTATCTTCAAAAGTGTGTCATACGATTTATTTTGCTAAAATTTGACCAACAATTATTGTAATTCATTAACATTTCCAATATATGCTAAAATATTGAGTATAATATTAATTTCACTAAAAAATTGTTGTTTAAAAAAAATAACAAATTTTTAACATTTTGATGATGATAACAAGCAAAATTAAAAAGACAAACATTTTCCTTTTTGGCACGTTTTTCTTAAATATACTCCACAGGCAATAGATTAAACTCTAACAGAAATTTTAAACAATGGATACGATATAATTAATAATGGAAATTATATCTCATGAGTACTTGAATTGCAAAGGTATTTATTATATTTTAAAACAATTTTTTCTCAGTGTCTTTAAAATAGTCTTACTAGATTTTGAATTATCTTAATGCATTTCATTTCAATATCTTGGTTCTTTTTTTTTCTATTAAGAAAATGAAGAGTTGACAGCATACTGCCAAATACATGACAAATTCGAATTGGATCTTACTTTATATTCAAGTTACTTAGTTTTATAAAAATTATTTTTTAGAAATTAAAATTGGTACTTTTTGAATAATAATATGCTTTATCAATTGAGAATATGGCTAAAATTACCACACAAATTGGTGATGTATCACGTTGCTCAAGGGAAATATAAAACCCCTTTTTTTCTAATTTTTTAAATAATAGCACAGAAATAAATATTCAGTAAAGGAAAAAAAACTGCTTCAATAAACAGAGTGAATCAAAATTTTATTCAGACTTCGCTATTGACAAGGAAAAAATAAGATTAATTAGACTGTCAAATAGAATGAGACTAAATTAAAGAAATTAACTATTCAATAATTACATTTCAATGTATTTCTTAACAAACATTATCTAAATGTAAGGCATTATCTAAAGGTACATAATTCAATTAATACAACTAACTTAGAAAATTTCTTGCCTGGACATGCAGACATACGTATTACTCCATTTTTTTTAATATGTGTTTCTATAATGTTCTTAACACTATTCACGCACAAACGTATACGAATGAAGAAAATATCACAAAACACATTATTTTACCTATGTGAATTTTTCCATGAACAATGACCTTCAAAGAACTAAGATAGCTTCAATTTTAACATTCAGGCTCACCCCCCCCCCCCCCACCCCCCGGCGCCCGATGTGATTATTATGAAACATTGTTGCAACCTTGCGGTAGCTGGTGAAGTTTGGGATAACGAATAATCATCAATTATTATAAGTACAATATATATTTATTATTATTTTAATTTACTTTTAAGAAATATAAACTGAGGAAGCAGTCAATTTTATTGCTATCCTAAATGTTCTAAGGCAAATAATTATGTCACTTATTTTCTTGATATCTAAAGCAACTGCACTAGACAGATCTCTCAAGTCCGGAATAACTGGATACAATGGACTAGAGATTCTCTTCAAGAACTCCAAAGACTTCAGATATAACTTTGCTAATCTAACCTTTAAGGTATCGGACTACGTTCGGAACCGTGATTTTATAAAAGCGCATAAATGGATAATTTTCATGATATTTAGTGTCACAGATTAGAATACATGTATTATATTGTTTTAAGGACATTTGACAAAAACAATTATATAAATACAATATTTCAACAAAAAATTAACTTAGAATAACCTTTATTCAAAATGTTCTCCTTTTGTGAAAAATGCTTCTATTATAATAATATTTTGCCTGTATATAGCTCAGACATCTGTACAGAGGCTCAACTATGGGTTTTGAAAATTCACATTATTTTCAGAGTTAAAACTCATTGAAATAATGATCGGCGTTTTTTTCTTAAAATGTCTCCCCTCTGTTGTCGTAAAACATAAGATAAACCCACTTCTAAGTTATATATTTCAAAAATTCCAGTTGAGCCTCTGTACACAGGTCTGAGCCATATACAGGTAAAATATTATTATAATAGAAGCATTTTTCACAAAAGGAGAATATTTTGAAAATGGTTCATTCTATGTTTATTTTTTGTCAAAAAGTTGTACCTAAATAATTTTTTATTGTAATACTATTCTTTTAACAATTTTATATACATTTTCTAATCTAAGTGACACTAAATATCTTAAATATTATCTATTTCTACACTTGAAAAATTACGGTTCCGAACGTAGTCGAATACCTTAGCCAAAGGTTAAGGGTTTTTCGAATCAAAGTGCACTATAGAGAAAAAAAACCTATTCCAAGCTACTCATGCGTTACAAAGCTAAACCTAGATCACTTCCTATATCTTTCTCCCGAAAACGGAAGTTGTAATATTTTATCTCGGCTAATATCAAATCATAGTCAGCCATAGTTACTGTAATATTTGCTACTACGGTACACACACTTCTTCATAATAAAATTAAACAGGGTGTTCCAAAAACAGCACCCAAACTCTGCTTAGCCAGATTTCTGGTAGGGACTACATAAAGAAATGTCTACAGAACTCTTACGATCCATGGTTTACGAGAAAAATATCAAAAACAAAGTATGGAGTCCTAGCCGGTGCAAGGAAAAAACACCGTATTGAACACATCAACAGCAGTATTTGCAAATATTTGTAAAAGCAGGTGTTCAAAGTATCCACTGTGCATTTCGAGTCAGGCATCAGCTTGCCGTGAAATGGATGCGTGCCTACGTTGCAGTAGTGTGATGTCCATTGAAGTGGAAGCAGAATGTAGACGTGCGAACAAGTCCGTTTAAGTATTCATTACTTCTCAATAATCCTTCAAATTGACACACACGGGAAAAAAAAATCTAAAGTGTGAGATTTGGTGATCGTGGCAGCTATAAAATAGGAGTGGCCGGAGTATGTCATCTCTAGCCAACCACGTACTGGAGCACGAAAATTATCCAGAACCCTATCATGAATCATTATGCCACACCCTTTATTTTTCAAAATTTAGCGTATTTTTCTAGTAAACTGGATCATACAGGTACAGTTCATTGGGTTTTATTTCGTACTTCTAACGAGAAGTCTAGCTGTGCATAGCTTAGGAGTTGTTTTTGGGACACCCCCTGAAAATGCAAGAAGCCCTTCCCCCTTGTGGGTGTATCTCTTATTTAGCAACACAGGAGTACTCATTTACATTTTACAAAGGGGCAAAGCATTTGAACTAATTCTAAGGGGCTTCTGTTCTCTTCTAAAATGAGTCCTGCGTTATTTTGAATAGTGGTTTAAAGTCATGTTCTTACCTGGAAAGAACGTATAAGATATGTACTATTAATCTAAAATTCTTGTATGACATATTTATAGAGAAGTTGTAAGGATGGATTAGATAAGAATCCCTCTGTGTGGATAGTCAGACTGATTGTATGTCATCTCTGAAGGAACTCTGGCTTTAGTTCGATATAGGAATGACACATTTAATTTTTATTTCACACAACACTTAACTGTCCTAAAGTCATCTAAATATCTGAACTTAAAAGGAATATTTAAAAAAATCAATTTTTTAAGCGTATAAAACGGCATATTTGATCTTTAGACCTAAATTTGATGGAACATCTCTCAGATTATTTTAATAGATATGCGACTGTCATATGATATCCTCTGAGGTTGCGGAGGAAGCAAAGGTTGATCCCTCTGGGGAAAAAATGTCCAATTCAGTCTTCAACCCCTTAGTTTATAATAATGAAAAAGTGATGCGTACCATGAATAAAATCATCAGATGAGCACATTTTTTAGTTTATTATTTTCAAACAATGAACTTTTGCATAAATCTACGCTTGCAATTACATATTGCACACATTTACCTATATTTGAGTTTTTCTCGTATATATATGTGTGAACTTGTTTCTTTTTACCATTTTTCTTGCACTATTATGTAGAAATTTTCGGCTGAAGGGGAAGGTTTGGATCCTATAAAGCCAGATTAACCCTATTTCACTGTCCTAAGTCATTGACAGCTCTAGACAATATAATAGCTTTCCATTTCGGTCAATTAAATCTTTATATGTTTAGTTATATTTTGGTTTGTTGTTCTTGATTACCAAATCCATTATTTATCCATTCTTTGTTTTGTAGAATATTCACTATATTTATATTTATTTTATTATACTATATATATAATATTTTACTTGTAAATCCTACAGAAAAAATCATGTAAAAGTAAACAGAAAATATTTAAAAGAATAATTTTTTTTTCTTTTTTTTATGTCCATTAGTTTCCAAATTTGACACAAAATAACTATTAAATGTTGAAATCCAGCACAATTTTAGTAATACTCAATCTGGTTTTTATTTTATGCAAACCTACAAAAACAGCAAAAATTTTTTTTAAAAAAAAATAATGCTTTCTTTAAATTAGAGAAAAAGTTTTCAAAAATCAAAAACCTCAAACAAATTCGTGCAGTGAACATTTCTTTTTTATTCGACTTAGCAGAAGAAAAATACCAAGCTTCAAAAGATTCTTTTTTTACTGTCAGTTTGTTCGATAATTATGAATGCTTCGTATAGCGAAGATTTACTCAACTTTAATTTTCTTTTGTATACTGTTCATTATTTCTGTTCGGAAAAAAAGTTGTGCTTTCCAAAAATAGTAAAGATGATTTTCATCAGAAGGAAATATGAGACATACTTTTAATAATGAACCTTTCAAAAGATGATGAGAATGGGAATGAATTTTGATAAGATTGAGAATGAATCTTGATGATGCTGGGTTGCTAATTTCACAAATTACAAGCAAGATAAGCATTTACTGAATATATAAAGTGCAGGGTGGAATTTTTGTGAGATAAATTATTGATTGAAGTTTTAGTTTTAGTTAAAAATGGAGATAACTTGAATACTTTGCAAAAGTAATACATAAATAGGTGCTGGATATTACTTTGCCAAAGTATCTGTATGATAATTAAAAAACAAAGATTCCTTATGTATCAAAGGACTTTTTTTTAAAGTTTTGTTAATTTAAATACTTTTGTGATTATTCAACACTAAGAGAAATAAACAACAACAAAAAAATTAAAATGCTTTTCAAAATAAGTAAAATTTTATGCAAGACTTTCAGAATTATTTATGATAAAAAAAACTATAAGAGTTATTTTTCCTGAGCAGTTATGTAATTTTTCAAAATTTATGCTCTAAATTTCAAAGTACAATCCGCTATAATTTCTAATACTCGTGGTTAACTTGAAACTCTCGTATTTCATTAGAGAAAACTTTAATACAAGAAGTCCGGGCTTATAAGGTATCCAAAGGCTGTAGCTTATTATTACGGAACTCTCTCTACCCATCAGAATATAATAATAATCTTTTCATCTATTATTGAAAAGCCCTCAGAGACTTTTTGGGTCTTTTGAAACTCCCTCGTGTTTGATTAGACAAAACTTAAATACAGGGTGTCCAGGCTTAAAGTATTCAAAAGTTATGGTACATTATTACGGAACTACCCATCAGAATGTAATTAACGGTTCATTCGCGGATTGGAAACCCCTCTGAGATTTGTTTGGGTTATAGTCTGATCTGCAGCATGCGCGCGCATTGTTTGGCAATCGCGTAGACGATAAACTTGTAACACTGATTTCATTAGTAAAGATGTGAACACCACAGCAAAAGGTGAAGTGCGTACTTTGGTTAACGGAATTTCAAACAGTCACGCGTCTACAACGACGTGTTGGAACAGAATGGAATGGTGATCCTCCAGCATCAAATTCTATCCACCAATGGGAAAGAACTTTAAATGAGACGGAAATTTTGAAATCTCAAACTGGCAAGTGTTCTTAATTTTCGTGATGGAAGACCTTGTTGATCGTGTACCGGATTCATTTTGTAGGAGTCCTAGTAATTCTATTAGGCAAGCCACTAACGACATTCCATTCAAACACGTCGCTGTACATGCGTGACTGATTGAAATTCCGTTAACCAAAGAAAGCACTGCATATTTGACTGTGGCGTTCACATCTCTACTAATGAAGTCAGTGTAACAAGTTTATTGTCTACGAATGACGAATAATGGCGCGCACGTGCGGTCCATCGGACTAGAACCAAAAAATATCTGAGGGATTTCCAATACATGGATGAACAGTTTATTACCTTCTAATGAGTAGTTCCGTAATAATAAGCCATAACTTTTGGATACTTTAAGCCAGGATAAATAAAAAAGAAGTTATCAACAAATTGACTAGTTAATTTCAAAAAATTCTCAATCTGTAATTTCATATTGAGAAAAATTATTATAATATTTTAATAAAATTAAAATTTGTTTATCAAAGTACCATTTAGATTTTATTCAAAGCAGCGCAATATAGAATAACATCATGCTAACTGCATAATATAATTATGTTTACATAGGAATAATTCCAATTTTAAGTAAATAGTGCACAAAAATAACTATAGTTTAAAAAAGACTAAAAACAACACGCTTTTATGGTTAATCGAACTAAAAAGTAACAAAATAGTTCTTAATATAAGAATAAAAGGATTAACGGAACAATTAATGTCATTGGGGTAAAAGCGTGGCGTGCTCGATATTATTTGTTACAAGTTCTATTAGTGTACATAGCACCCACGATTATATGACACAATGACATTAATTTTCTCGTTACTCATTTTATTCTTATATTAAAAATTATTACTTTATTTTTTAGTTCCATTAACCATAAAAACGTGTTTTTTAGTTTTTAAACTATAATTCATATTTTTAGGTTTTTTTTAGTTCGATCTACAATGAAAACATGTATTTTTGGTTTTTTAAGCCTTCATTGATGAATTAATCTTAAATGCGTCATTTTTTAGAATCTCGAATCTCCTATCAGTATGTCGATATGACCTGGTTTGCAAAATGTAGGATCAGCCAACTGAAGGAAGTCTGGAAGAGCTAAGTTTGAAATATTTCATTCGAAAAAAGGTGTTAAGTCAATGATATTTTTCACTAAAAAGAGCTCAATATTCGCTCAGAAGATTGCATCAGTATTAGACACAAAAGTACACTTTTTTATTCGTTGTGAGAAATTATTTTTAATCCTGTGTCGTCTGAATCAATTCTCAGCTGTTTTGGTAAAATGAAGCAATGAATGATGTTTCATTTAGAAGAACACAAATTATTTTTTTTCACATGCACGAGTATTTTTTTTTTATTTCCATTTTCAGAAAAACTAGACAATTGTTTATATTATTGTAAGAAACTCCTGACCCACATTCTTGCTTCTAGGGTTGCAAATATTTTAGTCACCAAAACCTGAAATGGGATTGGGAATTAGTCTTTAAATCTGGAAATGTTATATGAAATAAGTTCGACAAATCTGGAAATGGTATATGGAGTTAGTCGCCAAATCTGGAAATGGTATAATGAATTAGCCTCCAAATCTGGAAATCGTTATTCCTGATGATCCCGGTCAGAACAATGGAACAAAATTATGAAACTATTGTATTGTCATCGGTCTTTGACAAGTGTACAAAATTTTGAATTAATCTGGCCTTTTAAAGTGGGTAAAAATCAAGTTCAAAGATTCCGTTACACACAAGTGAAGCTTATAAAAGCATGTTAAAAATTATTCAAACATTTATAATTTTCTAAATATTTTGTCTCACACCTGTAGAAGTAAGGACACTTTAATTTTGAAAAATAATTTTATATAAGTGATTACGAACTATACAAGATTGATCTATGAATTAAGTTGATTTTGTTATTTTTTATATTATGTTATATAGAGAGAGATATTATAATATGCATAGACATTGTGTATGAGAATGTATAATTTTCTAATTACCGAGATCTCAAAGCATTTTATTCTATATTAGACTTAGTGAATTTTGTTTTAAAACTAATAATAAATAAATAACAAGCCAAATGTGGCTGTTAGTTGGTTTTTTTTTTTTTTTTTTTGCCTCATAATTACTAAAAATTCTGTTTTTAAGTGCAAGAAAACTTTTTACAGAATGTAATTTTGCATTATTTTTTCATCCTACATTCTTGAAATATATTTTTTTAGTTGCACAATAAAAACAAGG
>BMAV01005193.1:124271-135375 GCA_019973955.1 Trichonephila inaurata madagascariensis
ATGAAGTATCTTCTTTTGAGGAGTGGAATTTTTTGAGGAAGAAGTAAGATGCTTCAGTTTCCTTTTACATGTCTTATTAATGCATAATAATAATAAAAAAAATAAGGTATTGAAAAACATCAGGGGGAACAGAATGTAATAGTAAACTTCGAATGAATTGGTTTTAAAAGCAATAGTTTGTAGAAAATTGTATAAATGCACTAAAAATCAATACGTGAATTTAAGTGAAGGCAAGCTTAAAATTGTTTTTCGTTAAATTTACTTGTAAGATTCAAATGATCCCGGACTGAGCCTATAACGTGGAAAATATTTGCAGTAGAGCGTGTTTATTATATATTAACTATGCATCATTTAAAGATATTTATTAACAAAAAAGACAACAACAAGATGTGTAACCTCCCCTTCAACATGAATAAAAAATTAAAATTTTTGATAAATTATGTATCTTTTTAAGAATATTTAATAAAAAAGAAGTAAACAACATGAAATATAAGTACCCCTGCAATACAGTTAAAAAAAATTAAATTTTAATGTGAACTTTGTCTCTGCAAAGCTCTACTTAATATTAAAAAATCAGTAGTACTGTGACGGGCTCACGCATTTTTTCGTTAACATATCTTTTTGAGTTCTTTGGGTCCAAAATAAAGGACAATTCTTTAGTTCGTGTGGCAAGTGTGTAGAGTACTTCAAGAAGTTAAGTGATATAGTCAAGAGAAGTTACCCGTCAAGGTGCATACCATTGCACGCCAGTGAACCGCAACTTCAGCTAAGATCATATAGATTGAGACTTCGTTGGACTGTAAGGTAGGAATGACCATTTAAATATTGGAATCTGTGATCGCATTGAAACTGAGAGGCGAGTTAGTTATTGATAGTGGTCCGGGTTACGTTATTTCGGTATTATGTATTGTGTGTTTAGCCACCGTAGATTCTCTCACATATCATATTATTATCTAATCTGTTAAAGGTTTAAGTTAAGATCTTAATAAAGTAATATTAATATTATAATCATTTATTCCTACACCTCTAGCTCACGCTGATAATGTAGGAGAAGGGCACCCAAGGGGGGCATCCTTACAGTACAATTTGCGACTTTCAATTTTACATATGATTCATAATGCTCAGTTGTTAAAAAACTTCTTTGTGTGTTCAAAATATACGAACTAGAATTCAAAAGTTCATGGATTAAACCTATGAAGTGGAAAATTTTTGCAGTAGAATGAGTTCGATATTATTTCAGTGTTATTGAATTTTTCCCTTTTTTTTTAAGAAAAGAAAGTTTGCTTCAAATCTCGTGGTCGGTAGGTCGCCACTGGGTCGTATTTTATTGGTGGATGTATTTAGTCGTCGACGATTGAAAAAAATTGCATTTGTTGAGCGTATAATTTATATATTAATCTTTGTGTTCGCTTGGGAAAGAGTGCTACGGAAAATAACGAAATTTTGAAGCAGCCATAAGGCTTTGATACACTATCGCAAACGCAAGCTTTTGAGTGGCATGGACGTTTAAGAGAAGGTATGGAAAGTGTCGAAGACAACAAACCCTCTGGACGTCAGCAGACTTCCCGCACCACTGATAACATCGAAAAGGTACATAAGAAGACTTCAAACAATAGCAGAATCAATTAGGATATCCTCGGTCACATGTCAACGGATATGGACTAAGGATCTTAACACGCATAGGGTGTTCAACGTATCATTCCCCGCATGTTAAACGTAGACCAATCTGCAGAAGCAGTTAAAAGTGCATCACATGTTTAATTAAGGGACATACTTACAAATGGATTCCAGAAATATTTCGATGACCTTTACAAGCCATGGCAAAAGTGTGTCATTACTCAAGGGTCTTATATGAAAAGAGGATGTGATTCAGCAGTTTAATAGGTAATATTTTTTTTTTAATTTACAGTCTCAGACCGGGAACTTTTGAATCCTACTGCATATACACTGATTAGTAAATTATTTACTCTGTGATGGATGTAAGACGTGGCAAAGTTTGAGCAATCATCAAAAACTTAAAGTCAGGAATATAAAACATCCAATAGCTCTAAAACTCTGTACGATATGAAATTATAGAATACTAAAAAAACTAACAAAATAACATGTTTTAAGACCAATGGAAATAGTAACTTTATTTTTAGGTGAGATTTAATTTAGTTCTATTAATTCTACCTATTCTGCTTAAACTAAATTTAGTTTTTTTCATAAGTTTTTAACATAATTATTCTAAAACAAAAGGAATTATGTTTTCTTGGTAAACATACAACGGTTTTCTTATAGTAGCTCTGAGGACATGTTATGAAATTTTTCCTAAAAAGTATGTGAACACCCCCTTTTTATTCTTGAATTCAACACGTCACACACGTAATGTATATAATATCAAACTGTTCACACAAATTTTCTAATATATTTTTACTATTTCTTGTAATATCATTTTTTGTACCAGTACACACACAGTTGAGATTCTCTGTTTTACCATTAATGCAGTGCTTCTCAATTTTTAATACTGGCGCCCCCCTTTTCAATCACATCTTTTATCGCGCCCCCCTTATACATTAATAATGTACTGAATGCAATAATAATGCACTTTGACGCTAAAGCTACAGTATGCGATCTTAATTATAAACCGTACAAATTAATAACATAAGTCAGTTCTTCTCAAACTTTCAATACTGGCGACCCACTTTTCAATCATATAATTTTTATCGCTCCCCCCTTATACAATAATAATGTATTGAATGCAATAATAATGCACTTTGACGCTAAAGCTACAAAACTATCTTAGTTATAAACCGTACAAATTAATAAGATAAGTATATTAAATTCTATATATGTAACTTTTAAGTAATAAATATTTTTTTTCTTGAATTTTTTAAAATTGGAACAGATTGTAAAATGCGGTGGCTGCTTTCTAGAAAAAATTTAGATTTCAGCCAAATATATATAGAAAATGCACTCAGAGTGTCAATTTCTAATCGCAAAACTTCCTTTGAAAAGTTTTCCTCTGCAAGACAAGCCCACGGAAGTCGCTAATACTTATTAAACTTGCTCTTAATTTAGTATTAATAAATTAGCTATAAAATACCTTGTGCAGCACTGATACATTAAAATTATACTGTCTGATATACTGTCTAAACTATACTGTCTTTTCTCTCGAACGAGTTCATATTTTAAAAAAATAAAACATCCTTAATAAATAGCTGAATTGTCAGGAGAGTAAACCTGAATGCGCGACAACGTTTACGAAAATGTTAAATGATATTTTAAAATGAATTCTCATATTATAATTAGTTTTAAGCGAATTGTAATTTTCAGCCTCACAGAATGAGCATTTAGAATTAATGTTAAACAATGGAAAATAATATAAAATTCCAATGAAGAATAATAGTGTTATTTTTAATATTTAAAGCTAGAAGACTTCAAAATGTTTCATCCCGGTGGCAGACACACACTCGATACTAGCGTTAATGGTCACGTGGTGTGATTGAGTCATCCCAATCCTTTTTTTTTTATAATTATTTTAGTGTACATTAAAGAAATCGTGATTCCAGTTAATAATTTAATTAAGAGAAAGTAAACTTACCTACTTTCAAGAACTTTTCAATTTTTCTTTGGTAACAAATAAACAGTTTCGCCAGAATTAACGATTTTGTGATCTGTGTGTCCCGCGCAACCACTTCCGGGTTAAAAGTATATTCATTATGATAATATTTATGTTACGTAAAACGTTTTTCATTATACTTTATATGTTTGAGAATACTCATAAAAATAAGTCTTGGCCAATTAATCCTTCAAAGTGCGTGGTTTTCCAAATATCATAAAACTCTTCTGCATGGAAAAAAGCTCAACAAACAAATACATTACTTACAACTTCCCTAAATGAGAAACAAACGCATAAGAAAGGGATCATAACTAACTGTACCAATAAATTAGAAGGTCAAACAGATTATCAGCAAAAACAGATTACAGCTATAATGTACAGTATTTCAAAAATAATCACAGTGATGAATTTTTTATGTTCCTAAATTTTTTGATTCTGGTTCTGGAAATTGTTTTTCTCTGAAAGAGTAGTAAAAATCATTCATCATGAGATTACAGCAAATCAAATAAAAGTTTTTTTTATTTGGTTGTAGGATCGACGATATCTAATTAGGTATTGAAGAAGTTTTTATTTTTGAGAGAGTGATGACTTATATCGCCTATAAATTATATCAGAGTAAAAGTGCAATTATTTATTATGTCTGAAAGTATTTTGTTTTAATTCATTCCAGAGTAAATTAATTAGTTTTCAAATCCTTTATTTTCGATATGCTTGCGCCCCCTTCGTTGGGGTATCACGCCCCCCTAGGGGGCCGCGCCCCACAGTTTCAGAAACACTGCATTAATGCTAAGAAATCGTTTAAGGTATCCGACCACGTTCGGAACCGTGATTTTGCAAAAGCGTATAAATGGATAATATTTATGATATTTAGTGTCATTTAGATTAGAAAATGTATATAAAATTGTTATAAGTATAGTATTACAATAAAAAACCATTTAAGTACAATATTTTGACAAAAAATGAACATAGAATGACCCATTTTCAAAATATTCTCTGTTTGTGAAAAATGCTTCTATTATAATAATATTTTGCCTGTATATAGCTCAGACCTCTGCACAGAGGCTCAATAAAAATTTTAGAAATATATATCTTAGAAGTAGGTTTATCCATATTTTACGACAACAGAGGGGAGAAATTTTATAAAAGAACGCCGATAATTATTTCGATGGGTTGTAACTCTGAAAATAATGTGAATTTTTCAAAATTCATAGTTGAGCCTCTGTACAGATGTCTGAGCAGTTTTTTTTCAGCAGACAGGTAAAATACTATTATAATAGAAGCATTTTTCGCAAAAGGAGAACATTTTGAATAAAGGTTATTCTAAGTTAATTTTCTGCCGAAATATTTTATTTAAATAATTGTTTTTTGTCAAAATGTCTTTAAAACAATTTTATACTTGTTGTTTAATCTAAGTGACACTAAATATCATGAAAATTATCCATTTATGCGTTTTTTTAAAATCAGGGTTCCGGACGTTGTCGGATATTTTAATGAGTAAAAAAAATTATTTTTTTATTACTTTGTCTTACTTTTTGGCATTTTGAAAATTACTGATCTATTTTATTCAAAGTAGAGCTTGACCTTTTTACATGCACAAATATGATTTGTAAATTATCTGCATTTGTTATATTATGACAAATTGTAGTAAAATATTCACTTGCTATGATTCTTTCACAACTCTACCAGCCAATTTCTTTTGCCCAAAAAGATTTTTAAAAAAGCACATTTTTTTTATTGCATATAACGAAGCATAATACTTAATAGAATGATAAATTAAGAATATTCTTTTAATTTTCAATTTTAAAGTTTTCGCACTATTTTCTGTTTTATAAATGTGAAACACAAAATCCCATAAATGTTTAATTTTTATAAATACACCTTCCATATATTAATCTAGTATATTAATCTGGTTGTAACTCAAGCGGATAAAAATTACATTAAATCTTATGTGTGCGAGTATATTTTTCCCCAAAACGATTCTCTTGTATTCCTCTTATGAAAAGCTATAGCTCTTGCAAGACTATTCCTAGAAGTGTGGTCCATGCTACTTTTTCTCAAAATTTCAATTTTTTTTATTAATATACAGAAAATATACACTCCCTTCAAAACTTTTTAGAATGTTTAGATGCATCAAGATAAATGATATTCTTTTGGACTAAGGCAATATATTCAAGAAAAAAATTTACTTTTTGTAGTCAGAATGACATGGGCTTTAAAGTTATAAAAAAATATTTCCTGTATGTCTCTGTTGCCACATTTTCAAAAATAGTTTGATTCAGAATTTCAAAATGTTTTTGAATATTTGGTAACATTCCCAAGCATTTCTCAAAGCAATTTTTAAAATATATTTAAACTATTTTGAGCATATTTAGATATAGATGTCAAAAACAAAATATTTAATGGACTTCGTGCAGCATTAACGGTACATACTTAGTTTTAAAATAAAAAAGAGATTATTTGTGTTAAGATTTTAAGTTACAGTTTGTAGAATTTAACATCTGGGATTCAAATCCTAGAAAATTAGGTATGGTTATTAAATTTTCTTTTAAGACGAAATCAAATTTCAAGAAATTCTAAACCCTGTGAGATGTGGATATTGTATAAGAAAAAAGTATTTTAGTATAGTCTGCTTGCCCAATGTGGTATTTATATTATATTTTCACGATAGAAAACGAATTAAGATACCCATGCATAAAAAATGTTTAACATTAATATATTTGTCTTATTTTTAAACATTAAAATTGCTAAATTCTAAAGTACTGAATATGAAAGAAAGTTTTTACCATAATAACCAATGTTACGGATTGCGAATCCTATTCATATTCCTTTTGTTAATTATATACAACAGTTAACAAAATATGTATAAAATGCTTTAATGATTCAGTATAAAATGTAAGAAAGTAAATTTAATCATGTAGAATAGAAATTAAATGTATTATACATGTGGATTTATTTTAATAAATTCATTATACGAAAGACTGTGTTAGTTCAGTCAATAACAAAAAAAAACTTTTTTTTTTATTTTAGATAAATAATATCATTATAGCTTTTATTTTTATAGATTTCAGTATATTAAATAAGACATTTAGGAATACTTTTTATCTTACAATTCATGTGGAAACAGTGCATAAGAACAGTATATTGGCAAATTATAAAAAAACTGGTTCGAGTTTGATATAATATTTTAAAAAGCTTTTATTTCTAAAATAATCTTTAAAATTAAATTTTGTATACAGCACTGAGTAAATATTCAGAAATATTAAAAATACAGCTACTTCAAACAATACATTATATTATATTTAAATTTCCAGGATATGAAACAACAGCATTGAAATATTTGCTATGTTCATATTTTAATCGAACATAATGAGAGTTCTGAGCAACATTCTATGCAAATTTATTCCAAAATCTTATATTTTTGTTCCATTAATCAAAATACATTAACAAGCATATATTACGTTTTCCTGCAGAATTAATGTGAGATAAATTAGACAAAGAAAATCCTTTTCTGTCGAAGATAATAAACAAATAAAACAAATCAGAGCAATTTCTCATCATTGCACTTTTAGCTGCTGTATAATATCCCCAATATTTCAAAAAACAAATATTCTCATATATTTTACAAAATTAGTAGAAGTTCTCTTCTTGTATTAGAATATCTAATGAATCATTTTTTTAAATGGATTACTAAGATCGTGATGAATTAAATGTCGGTGATATCGACGCCGAATATTTTCTCATTTGCATGAAATATATGCTAATTTTTCAAAAACATAGTTAGAACTGATATTGTTTAAAGAAATTCGAATAATTTGCAGGGAAATAAATATTGTTTTGGGGAAACTTAATCTCATTTTAATGATTGTATTTTTTTAAAAAAAGAAACCATATTCCAGAACTGAATTTGAAGTCAAAATATTATAAAAAGTACCCAAACCTGCAGAGTTTCCTAGAAAGTATTAATTATTAAAAAATTATCATTTAGGTTTGAGATATTTTTTGAATATCTAAATTTAACCAACTACTAATATAATACAGGGACATAATTTGAAACTATAATGTGGCGCTTTATGAACCGATTATTATTATATTTTCTAATTTGCCATTTTTAATTTTATACTAGCTTGACAAAAGTATTGAGCACCCTGTTTGATTTTTCTAACTTAACACATTCAAAGAAATGTTTCTTTTGTTTATCTTTTCCTCGGAGATATTTGTGAAAGGCGTTTTAAAACATATACATTTATTTGTCATACATGTCCTCCATAATAAATTGTACGTATGCAATGTCATAAATTGTGTGTATTATTTTCTAAACATTATTTTGTAGCGATTTCTCAAATTACTTCTGAAGCTCATACATTATACATTCAAAATAATTAAGTATTTAAATTAATCATACAATTTACCATAAAATCTGGCTTACAAAGCTCACTTTTAACACAAAAATTAAGATCGAAATTTACTGGTGCGCGTTATACGTCGAGTATGTAAATGATAGCTTCAAAAAGAAAACAAATGACGAGGTTAAAGAAAAATAAGACTTCTACATATATAGATCGGAATACTCTTTCTTTTTAAAAAATAAAATACCTAACCAACTTAAAGGGTAATAATTCGTGAAATATATTATTTTTTCAATATCCTTGGATAACCCTACGAATAAATGACTTGAAAACGTATTAGCATTGCATATGTACATTTCAGGTTCCTTCTTAAAAAAGAGGGTGCACGTTATACTGCGAATATACCTAAAATTTAAGCTTCAAAGTATAGGTACGCGTTATACACCAATGCGCGTTATACGCCGGATTTCAAGGTCGGAACGGTGTAAATTTCCTAGTGTTTAGTATAATATTAAGCGGGCGTTTCAAAATTATATGTATATATATAATTATGCTTTTTAATTTAATTACATGATTATTACATATATGAAGAGGCTGATTTGTATAAGGACGATGAAAAATGTAGAAAGTAAACAAAAAATAATTGATTTAACTCTTTATATGGCCGGAACAAAGATAGTCTCATCACCAGTAGAGTATAAGAGGAAATTATTAGACAAATTATTAATAGGTCATTGAGAAACAATATTAATAAAAAGTTCGCTTAGATAGTCGATAATCTGAAAAAAGGTAACTTATAGGTAAAAGCAATTCTTCAAATAACGAAGAATTTTCGATTCGGCAACTCACAAATCACTGTAAAACTACTGGTCATAGACTACAATGCATGATTAATCAGACTATAAATAATCTATCAAATTAAAGGCATTTTTAACAAAAAATATAAATCTAAAATATTGCATTTAGTCATTTATTAATGAAATTTCATACGGTATACTGAAGTTTTTCCGATAGATATTTTAATCTTCTTAGAGAGAGGAATATATATAACAAAATATTAGAAAAAATGCTCAAAGAAAACAGTTAAAAGCACAGTCGAACCTCTTTATAACGAAGTCACTAAATTCCGAAACAAAAATTCGCTAAATGGAAAATTCGCTGTATAGAGGTTGATCTTTTAATTTTCTTTATAAGCCACATAAAACAAGTTTTAAATTCATAAACACTATATATTAAAAAGAGTAATTATCCACACATTTTGTAAATACATATATATTTATTTTATATATCTTACCTATCAATAAAAGAAAGGGGAAAAAAAAAGAAAAACTGCAAGAAACGTTTCTCGACGCCTTAAACCACTTTCTGAAGAATTAAATTTTTTTCACTGATTCTCAAGCACTAACTTTTGGACATTTTTGAGCTACGAGAATCGAAGTTACCAGTGCGGCTGATCAACAATACAAATGAACGCAGACTAGTTCAAGGACACGAGACTCCACTGAGGGTAAAAGGGGATACCGAAGATGTTTTCAGTGAACTGGACAGTGGGAATTAAAAGTTGCATTTCTTGGATAAAATACCCATAATTCTATTCTATTCTCTCTTATTCTATTTGAGTTAGACACAAAAAAAAAACAGTTAACGATTTATGACCACCATAAAATGTGTTAAGAAAGAGAATAACTTGAAATTTCCAGAAATAATGTTAAAATAAGGAGAAAAAAAAAATTGAATCACAAGAGAAAAAGTTCGTTGTATAGAAAATTCACTTCGCCATTGGGATGTTATTTTACGAAGAAAATCGTGAAATGTTCTTGGCTCTAGGAAAAAGTTCGCTATATAGAAAAATTCGCAATATAGAAGTTCGTTATACGGAGGTTTGACTGTATATGGTTGTTCATTGTTGGAAATAAACATTAAGCTTATATAGAGGCTCATTGAAGCAGGTAGTAATGAGTCATTGTTCAATTTTAAAGGAGGCATGAAATCAACTAAAATAATTTTTCCAATCTATGTAGAGTAAAATACTGTATTATGTACTCGATTCTAAGACACACTAGCAACTCTCTACACGTTTTTGAGAAAAATAAAGTTTTATCGATATCCGATATATAAGCAATTTTTTAAAAAATTGAATTAGAAATAATGAAGAATTAATTATTAATTTATTTTAAAAACTATTAAAAACTTTCAAGTACATACATGAACCTATAATTACTTTAACCATCAGTATCATGTTTTGAAAATGATTCGTCACTTCCATTACCACAGCTGATATTGTAATAGGTGCCTGAGTCATCATTTTCCGCATGGTGTTGTCTTCCGTGTAATCCAATGTATTTGTTACGCATTTTTTTTCAAAGAATGTAAAAAATGTATATATTAAAGACTGTTGAACATTTACAAGCAAATATTATATCATTTTGCTTACGCCATCGACGTGTATTTGTTGTATCCGTTTCAAATCTTCAGGAGTCTCTGTTCTAATTCCTTTTTTTTTCTGCATATAAAATTTCCTCCCTTTTCATACTTCCGTCATATTGAGCTCATCTAAGTACCGTTAGCGATATCTTTGATGTTTAGGTGATAAAAACAAAGCATATGAGTCATGGATGCAAGAAGCCTAATTGGAAGGATACAATTTTCCTTTTGAAAAGGGTGCAAAAACTGAATTACCCCCTATTCAAGAAATGTTTTGCCTTCCATTTTAAGCCACATTCGATTTTCAGTAGCATTAACACTGGAAAAATAGTGAGGCTTAGATTCGAGTAAATATGGTATCTCACTTTCCATGAATTGAATGTGGTGACACTTTAACAAAACATCGTATCATGGCATTAATGTTCCCAAATGATGCAATGATAAAAAATGAAATAGGTCATTGGTTGTGGCTTGCAAGGTATCAAACTATGTGTCTTTGAATTAAAAAAATACGGAATATCTCAAAGAGCTACAACCTTTACCTCGACAAATAGCTACAATTCGTCATTTAGAGGAACTACTTTGTCACCCCTTTTATTTATTCTTTTATTATGCTAATTTATCTATCATCGATTGGAAATGAAATAATTGGAAAAATTATTCCAATGGATGAATACTGTTTATGACTAATAATTTCTATAACTTAAAATAAACTCCTTTGACGTGTAATGGG
>BMAV01005193.1:135775-195060 GCA_019973955.1 Trichonephila inaurata madagascariensis
CTAATAATTTCTATAACTTAAAATAAACTCCTTTGACGTGTAATGGGTCTATTCGTGAGCATCCTACTAATCTTCTAAGAGAAATTCTATTTCTTTAAACATTGTTCTATTGAAAACTTTCTCCCAAAGAAGAAGATGCGATTTATGTAAATCCAGGCTTATATTTGAGCATTAACTTTTAGGTTCGGAAGAGAGAGACAGGATACGAGTTAGATGATAGAAGTTAGTGATTAACGCAGCCTTTCTCAAACTGTGGGGCATGCCCAATAGGGGGAATAATAACTCAAAGGGGGACGAGCATATTGAAATATCGAAAACAAAAGATTACTTTTTTTATAAAAGATTATTAATTTACTGAAAGTAAACAAACAAAATACATTTTGCATAATAATGAAAAATAAAATAAACATTTACAGTGATATAATACACGTATAAATGATCAGTACTGCAAAATGTATTGTATAATTAATATAACAATACTTATTTAAGGACAAGTTTAATAATTACCAGTGACACTATGACTGCTAATACATAAAATTATAAACAAAAATTAACACATATCGATAATTTGTACGGTTTATAATTAATTTCTTAACTGTCGATTAAAAGTTATGCGATTATCTCCATTCATCACCGTTTTCCAATTAGGCACGTGTGATGTATTGCGGGGGAGGGTAGAAAATGAACACATAAGCAAATCCCCTGAAATAAATAAATCCTTCACAAACATTATTAGTGTCCTTTTATTGTATTCCAAAGCCTTCGGAATAATTTTATCGATGCAGTGATAGAAAAGATCGTACTTCAGATAGACTTATACATACGTCTGGGGGGAAATAATGCTTTGGCTGAGCGAGACGTTTGCACACGTCGGTTGCTCTGAAAAGGATAAAGTCGTTTGGTAGCTTTAGCTTTAAAGTATGGTATTACTGAAGTCAAAACATTGTTATTATATGGAGGGTGAGCGATGGAAATTAAGATTGAATATTGGGTCAGAAATACTGAAAGTTTGAGAGGCAATGGATTAAAATGTAAAGTAGTAGGAAACTAGTCGAGAGTGACTTGCTTAACCCGCGATCACTCGTGCGGGGTGTTCTGTAAACCCCAGCAACAAGTGAATCCTCCCAGGATTCTAAAAAGAATGCGCAGAACCACGATTTTTTTGTAGCTGCACATTTTAGGTCATTGAACCTTCAGGTCTGATGCAATCCCTCTTTTTCGAACGATTGGAATGTAATGACCTTCAAAAGTTTATCTGGGTGGTTGAGAACTCCCGCGAGAAATTGAGCATTTGTATACAGTCTGCTCTGAATGTTTGGAAAATGATTAAAATAGTATTTTTTTACTTCGTACTATCATTATCTCATTAATTATTAAGTATATTTATTACTGGTATATACGTTTCACAGACACACACTGGTTTGTTAAAAAATATATAATTATGTGTTTTAAAATGAAAATTTTTTGTATGTTTAGTTTAAATTAATGTTAGTCTCATTTGTATATAATAAATTTAATAATTTTTTTTGTATAGTACAAAAAAAATCTTACACGTTATAAATATGTATCATAATGACTTAACTTTATTTTCATAATTAAATACACGTGTTAAAAGTTTGGGGTGTTCTCTACACCTCGCGAGTAACGACGGTAGCAAAAACAGGCGCGAGTGACCGCGGGTTAATTCTTAAAATTGATAGTTGATGATCTGGTCAATAAGATATTTGAATCGGAATAGTGTCGGTTTGAAGTAGAATATAGCTTAGAAAGGAATTTCGATTATTTGGAAGATATATTACCAAAATGTTCCAAAAGTAAGTGATTCAATTCATAATTAAATATTAATTATCTCGTCTATCTTGTTTTTGCTTCAATACTTATTTATAGGAGCAATTCTTAACCTGGGTTGTGTTGAGACTTATTAACATATTATATTTGTTTTGAGTATGGATGATCTTCTTTCTAACTCTCAAAAACTGATGGATGTGATAGGACATCCATCACAAACGGATACATTTCAACGTTTTGAAGACACATAGCAAGTGGTAATACAGGATACGTAATTGTTGACAGCCATTTGTTTAACGAAAATAAATTCAATACATTTGGTTTTATACACTAGAAATTTCTTATTGATAGAATTTCACTAAAAAGAAGAAAAAAAAACAATGTTTTTCAATGAGCACATTAATAATGTAAAAAGGTTCTTCTCAAAAAGCATTTCTTTAAAGAGCATTATTTTCATTATTATAACTTGCAATTGTTTAAATAAAATGTTTTCATAAATATACACATGCAATTTAGAGTACAGATTACTTTATATCAATTGCTGCTTATTGGATAGGAAAAGATGGACTTCCCAGCAAATCTAATTTCATAAAATATAAAGATATTATTTTGATACTTCTGACATTTTTACAGGAAAATCAGATATTAGTTTTATAAAGAATTTTGGGAAGAGGGCTTTAATTTGGTAAGATGAGTTTGATATATAAATTGCACAAATACGCATAAGATAAAATTATTTTATTTTATAAGAAACTGACTGAAAGGGAAAAATTTAAAACACATTCATAACGCTACGAGACAAAACACATGTTTTTATTGAAAATAAGAGTACCCAAAATTAATAATTATAAATCTAAAGAACAAATTTCAAATAAACACTCAGTTTAATTTACAGGGTAGGGAAAAACCACATACAAGTATGATTTCAAATACTAACATTTTTACAGGAAAAGATAAATTCCATTCATTATGTAAATAATCGTTGGCGACTTGATTTCATTTCTGCCTCATTTTAAAGATTTGCGTGGAATATTGGCAACGGATCTCGTAGTTTTCAACTTCGGTCAAAAGACAACAGAACTGGCACTCAATTTTTCAAAATTCCACACAACGTGATGATTTTTAGCCTCGTAATATGTGATGTGTATCAGCTCTACTAGTTAATGTGTCTTTAATGTCACCAGTACTTTTTAGCTAACGACTTGACGACCCCAGCTACGAGTTCTCAACCATGACCACTCGGTTACCATAGCTAAATAAAACTGTTACATTGAACATCATTTTTAGCATACCTGAAGATTTAATTTCTTTAAATACTGTTACGTAGCGTTCGAGGATTTTATGCCAATCAGTCGCAAAGAAGACAGTTCTTTAAAAGCGATGAGAATTTATTGTCGAAAATCCAATTCTTTAAATACTGGTTTCAGCAGCAATATTCACAGAATAAATCTCAGGAGCTCTTTACACCTTCAACAGCACTCAGACACAATTATCGGTGTCTAAAATACTCGTATATAAATGATTGTCCACAAGCAATCCCTCGTTCAACAGCAGAAGTAATCCCTAATCGCTTCAACAGTCAAAGCAATATTAACTGATCACTAGTCAAAATCAGACTGACTGACTTCCGGCGAGCACCTCTCTATTTATATCCCTCGAGAATAATTCGAGAAATACCCGCTTGTGACGTAGACCTTGAAATTAGTGTATTTCTCTACTAATTTCTAGAAAATCCAGAGGGTCCCAAACTCGCCGAAAAAGGTCGCCAACTTGGTGGCTAAAAATGACGCCAACTTGGCTCTAGCACCAAGATTTCACTATGTTCCCATTGAATCACCATTATAACGTAAGGGACGGTGTTGCTTGTCAATATTACAATTTTAACGTAAATTAAATCTAATTTAAAGCAAGATAAGAACATTAAACATCCAAATACAAATTATTTACACTATTTTACACAAAATCTTTTAAATGCATAAAATGATTTAAAAAATATAATTTTCAGTCACAATAGTAAGGCAAGTTTGAAAGAAGAGACAAATGATTTTAGTTCAGGCTAAACAACTAATGTTCTTCTCAAAATATAATTGTATTAGCTGATCTTTACTAAGAAATAATAGGGCCAAAATATGTATCAGAAATAATGTAAATATGAACCTTACAGCTCAAATACTTCGAAAAGAAACCCTTAGAGGGAAGCATTTCATTAGGAATCTCGGAAAGAGGTCGTATAACGCACCATGGATCCAAACTAATCATGATAGTCATATTTGCTCTGATGAAACAAGCTAATAATTCTGGCATGAAAGAAAAGAAAAATTCATTTCATACATATTTTTCTTTAGATTGGCTGCTGTAATTGCTTAAAAGGGAAGCTAACAAAATAAAGCGAGGATAAGAAAAGTTAATAATATGGATAAAAAGAAAGTTATATTGATCATCACAGTTTGGTATACTACGTTCTCTATGAGAATATGAAACACGGCATATGGATAAATAAAACTAAATGCATAAAACTAAATGCAACAAAACATTCAGAATGAATGGAAATATGTGCGTAATATATACCGTTAAATTTGTAATAAAATTACTAAATAAACTGAATTATCCCATAAATATGTAAATATATATTATTATTAAAAAATCATGTATATATCATTTTAAAAAATAAAAAAAACAATGAAGGATCTCTATATTCATACATATTATCTGGAATACAACTTATTTAGATACAGATACACGTATTGAGATAAGCATATTAATTTCGTTATTGTCTAGAACTTCTGCAGTTAGAGAACTATTTCGATCATAAAAAAAAATGTTGAAACAATGTAAGTAAAATTATATTAGTTTAAGTGTCGCGCAAAAGTGTTATCTTCTTTTTTGAATATTTATATATAACTTTGCTTCGGAAATTTTCATTAATGCTCAATTCAACTTAATTTCAAAATGTTAAAATATAAACCCTATTCTGATGATAAACCAAATCTTATGATTGGATAACATTTTTTAATTTGCCAGTGAAACCAAAACTAATACTTTTTAAATCAAAAACTTGTTTTAATTAAATAATTATAGAAATTTATAATTATCGAAATAATTATCCATTATTTTTGCATGAAATTCAAGACTTTATTTAACCTGTTTCGGATTGTCCGATTTAGGTCAAATATGCACAGTTTTGCTGTATAAGTTGTGGCCATTTTAAAAGTAGTTTTATAATGCCTCTCTCATAGAAGTCTTGGTCCTTATTGGCGAAAAATTCGAATAATCGATTTTCACAATCTTGTCTTGATCCCTATTTCTTATCCCTCAGGAAGTTTTGAAATGCGAGAAAAAGGAGGAAATCGCTTGGTGCCAGGTTCGGACTATATGGTGGATGCATTAAAACTTCCCAACCAAGCTCCCGAAGTTTCTGGCGAGTCACTACAGATGTGTGTGACCTGGCGTTATCCTGATGGAATACACCTCTTCTGATAGCCAATTCTGGCTATTTCTGGTTAATCCCTAGCTTCAAACGGTCCAGTTGTTGACAGTAGAAATCTGAATTCAGTGTTTGGCCATATGGAAGCAACTTACAATAAATTATTCCTTTCCAGTCCCACCAAATACACAGTAGAACGTTCCTGGTCATTAGTCCTGGTTTGGCCACCGCTTGAGTTACTTAATCGCGCTTTGACCGAGATCATTTTCGCACAATATTGTCGTATGTGACCCATTTCTCATGCCCAGTCACCATCCGTTTAAGAAATGGGTCGATTTTATTCCGTTTGGCCCGCAAATGGAAATTCGATCCATCATGTATTTTGGTGTTAATTGATGTGACACACAAACATCGAACTTCTTTTTGAATGTAACTTTGCGCAAATGGTTTAAAACTGATTTATGGTTTAAAACAGATTTTACCTCCTGGGCGAAGCTACGACCACTACCATGCCGGTCAACATCGATTATTTCTGTGATTTTATCGACATTTTCCACGACGGGCCTGCCTGTGCGAGGTGCCCCTTTAATATCCAAAATGCCTGAACGGAATCGACGAAACCAAAATTGAACGTAATTAGCTGTTACAGTATTAGCACCATAAACACCATCCACAATTTCAGCTGCCTGGCTTGCATTTTCGCCTTTATCAAAGAAAAACTGTAAAATGTACCGAATTTTCTCTGTGTTGACTTCCATTTTTAACACCCTGTAACTCGCAATTGGATGGACCAAACAAAAAACAGCAAAATAATTTTTTTAGTGAGAAATGTCACCTTGACAACGAGCATAATTTTTAAATTGTTTGATCGATACTTTACGAGATATCGACACTAGAGCCATCTACCGAAAAAATAATGGACTTCTTTTTCTCTAACCTAATATATATTATGTAACTTTATCCGAAATTTAACGCATTAAAATAGTTCTCAAAGAAAAATATTTCATTTCAATCATCATATTCTCAGATTGTATGATCTAGAAGAACAAAAACCGAAACACAACATAAATAATTCTTGATACAAATTCATCGTAAATCATGATTCAATTTGTACTTTTAAATAAAATTTCATGTACAAAATTATATGTATTAACAACATTAATTCTTATTTTAGTTTTATAAATATCATAAAGTTATGTATACATATATCTCCTATGTATTCAAAAATTTAAAATTTAATAAGAAATTTTATAAATAATTCCATTCTTTACATATTCATGAAGTATTAAATTATTATTCAATGTTTACAAAACTAAGCACATTTAATTAACTTATGTTTACCTTTTAAAATGTTTATTTATCCAAGTATTCATAATTTTTATATAGTAAAATTCAAAACAATTTAATGCCTACATTATAATTAGTGCATTATTAAATATTTTGAAAATTACAAAAATAGAGTGCACCTATTTTTTGACAAATACAGTTGGTTGCAAGATGGTATCTGTTTTGTATTCAAGCTAACAAAATGAAAATACATTACTGATGAAGAAGCATATTGATAACTAGGCTATATTATTTCATATTAAAGGTAGAACTTAACTTTTATATTTTTAATGTCAAGGACACTATAAATTTAAATTAGTATTTATATTCAAATGTTATTCATTGTTCTCTCTCTCTCTCTCGATGTGTAATTAATTTGTACATTCGAAATAAATGAATGTAATACTTTATTTATGATTATTATCTAGAAATAACTTAAGGTTTGACAAATAAATATGTTGTCAAATAAAATATTTCTAAGATTAGAAGTTAGAAGGATTAGAAGTTACCTTTCTGTCAAATGATCTTATGAACTATTATTTTACCATATTGTTTTGCCAAATTTAAAAGAAATATTTACCAACCAGAATATTCAAAAACATTAAGAAAACAAATAACAAAACTGTTAATTTATTAATAAACGTTTGATTACTAAAAAGATAATTGATTAATTTGATATTAATATATAATTATTTATATCTATAGTTATGACTTAACAAACTTCTAAAAATAATTATTTAGAATTATTGTTATTATAATTGAAGCAATTTTATGTAAGGAATTTCAAAGCAATAGCGGTTGAATTAAAGAAAACACAAGACCCCGAACGCACACATACCGATGAGGTATAAGAGAAACATAATGATTTTTTTTATACTGCCCAATTTTCTAAGTGAAATTTATTCGATTAAATCATATATATATGTCAGGTTTGAAAAGTTTAGCTTCAAAATTAAGTAAGTAATAAATGAAAATAGAGCGATCTCTTTACAATCGCGTAAGGATTTGTAGAAAAACAATTAAAGGTGGAGCGAGCACTGACGAGATAGAATGCATACTCGAAAAGGCTTAGTTGGTGACTCCTCGCCGAAGTGTTGTTTATTGTTCTACTCGGTTGCCCGCCAAAGGGCCACCATGTTGGATTTCATGTGATTGAAAAGAAATAAAGAAGTATTTTAGAGATGATTCCCACCTCATTTTACAAGCAGGCCTAGGGCCTAATATATATATATATATATAACAATACAAAAAAATTTAAAATACCACTGGTTATATATATATATATATATATATATATATATATAACCAGTGTTATTTAAAAATTTTTGTATTGTTCCTGATATTTAGAAAGTGTACTCTTAAAGAATATCCGTTGTACGATTTTTATCTCTTTCGATAGTATTCAAATAGTTATTTTCTTGCAATGTAATATAACAATGGATAAAGAATCCAACAACGCCCTCTATCAGCCTCAGATGAATTTTCTTAACCCGATTCCAATCCTTTGGCTAGCGGCAGCTAGGCTGTTTTGAAATAGTCACTTGACTCAAAAGCTATTAATTTTCATATGTTTTCTGTGATGTGATGTCTGTAAATAACGTTTGTAATAATATCTTCGTATGTTCCTGTATTTCTTAAAAATAATTATGAAACATTATAGCATAATTTTAAAAGTAAATCTATTTTTGAAAATTCTTATGTTCCAAAATAATGACTTCATGGCAAAATATTAATTTATCCAATATTTATCTATAACTCTTCAGTACGTAATTTTGAATTTCCGAACCAGAATAAAAAATACTAAACTAAATATCTGAATTTATGGAAGGAATATTTATTGGTTCTCATTCAATCTACATAGACATTAAAATTATTTTCATTTGGTAACCTGGGTTTCAAACCAAACTTTAATGTTTTACTGATTATCACTTTTATCTTCAATACGGGGCGTTGTATAAATATACTAAAATATTTCTCATGTCTAGTTAGACGTTTTTTAGGATTACTTGCAAAGATTTATGTTTTAATACGTGAAATGAAAGCAGGATAACGTTGAAGAAATTCGAATTATTTAACTTAGTTCAAGATAAATTAACATCATTAAGGCGATATGGTACCCTAAAAATCATCAAACTATCGATTTTTTTTATTGGCTTATATGATGCTTTTAATCCTTCTTAATGTGTCTGCAAAATTTCAGAGTTGTATCTATATTTTTTATTCAGATATTTATCCATTTTTGCTGCATGTCAGTAGACTAAACAAAGCTGCCACGCCCACTTTTCAGATCGTCTGCTAGAAAAGAGCCTGATAAATAAGGAACTAATTTTTTTTTTTACTCCACGCTGATGAGTGTTTAAACTGAAATGAAATAATTGTTTTGTTTTTATTATATGAGAGTTATTCTACTGCGTTTTCTTTGAAGTTCTGTTCCTACAAATTTAACTATATTTTTGTACTCTGTGTTCTGAAGAGTAAGAAAAGTTGCTTTACGACAAGGAATTTGGTGATTTCTCTAAAAAGTTTAAAAGTTAACATGCCTAGGCCTAAAAAACGTACTAAATCTGCCACAACGAAAGCTTTGAAGAGGTGGTTTTCAGATGCTAAGACAAGTTCAGAAGTTTCTCAAAACACTAACTTGAGGTGTGCAAAACTTGAAGAAGAATGCAATACTTTTTCTCGTTTGGATGAAAAATATACTGGTATATCCAAATCTCCAACATACGTCATTATTGATAAAAATATTCTATGTAATACTTGCAAAAATGCTTCTTTGCGAGTAAATTTTGGAAGACCCTATGGATTTTGTGAATATATTAAGGCTTTTAAAATTATGGAAAAAAAGAGTATGAATATTTGTGTACATGTTGTTTATTATAGTGGTATAGAACTGTGCATGAAATAAACTCTAAAATGTGTGTGTAATTTTTTTAAAAATTGTTAAGATAATGTTTTATGAAATATTGACCTTTTTGTTTATATATTCATTATACAAGTATATTCTTTTATTCTTGTAAATTTTTAAAAAAATTTGTGGTAAGCAGTTTGAAACAAACTAATTAACATTACATAAAAGTTTCAGATTATTGGAGGAATTTTTTATCATGCTATTTAAGAAATGAAAACTTTAAACTCATTTTTCTCCATGTTGAATTTTTGTACATTCACTGTTATTCAAAACCCTAAGGCTTTTTTGATAATTGAAGTAAGGGTTTGAAACTTTTTATACATGTTCTGAAATGTATGTTTTGTAAAACTGTGCATTGAATTAGCTCTAACATGTTTAGTACTTTTTCTAAAAAATTTCAAAATCAAAATTAATGTTTTTTCGAGAATTTTTGTAAGTTTAACTATAAAAAAATTAATAAAAAATTAAAGAGCAGTAGCAGAAAAAAACCCATGCACAGTTTTATGTAGCATATTATAAGGTACTTGGAAAAAAAATTTTGAAAGAAAAGAAACATATTTAAAAAAGCCTTAGGGGTTTAAAAAATGTTAAAAAAAATTTAAAAACTTTAAATTTTACAAACATTTTGCAACAAATTAAATTTTTTTGTATGGAATTATTATTAAACATTAACCTTTATAAAATACAATTAAAACCAAATATCAAATATTAAAAATAAAAAAAAATTTAAAGATGGTACCATATCGCCTTAAACACAAAAATGCATGCAAGGGCACAATTTAGTCTAGGGGTACTTAACATATAGAAGAAACATTTTTTTTAAATTATCAAAAAATTATTCCGTAATTATTGTTTTTGGAGGTAAATGTATTAATAACCAAGATTAATGAATATATTTTCTCGTCTAAGACCAGCTCTGTAATTACAAATATTTCTCATTTCAAATTCTCAATGAAGTTCCCATATTTTTCCCAGCGTAATTTGATTTTTTCCTCATTTTTTGCTCGCTAAGATATCGCATATAATTATACCATAAAAAATAGGAAGACAAAAGAATCTTCCGTAAGAAAAGTTTTTTTTTTTATTTATTTATTTGTGAAAGAATAAAAGGAACAAGAGAAAAATAAGATGTCCAGTGAATCAGTAATATTATTACTAAAAACAAATAAGGAGAAATTATTCAGTGAAAACCAAAAATATTGATTATATTTGTATTTGAATTTATTATAATATATTCTTCTTTCCTAGAAACATAAACTTGTGATTCAAATAATAAGATTGTAATTACAAAATAATCCATTCATTGTCTACAATGTATTTTTTTTTTAATTTTATTTTTTCAAAGCGCATTTAAAGTTCTCTTGCATTCTCAAATTCTGACTCTTTAAATATATTTTAATTAAGAAATTTTAAGTGTACACAAGCATTTCTTTCAAATATTTTGCTACATTTTTAAAATAAGAATTTATTTAGAGATGTGCTTCTTACAGGAGTTAGTATTGTTCGGCACATTTATGTTTATTTTACTGTTTTACATCTGAAATAAAAGTAGGTACTTCGGATGTTGTGCCTTTGTCTTCCAATCTCGACATCAAATTTTTCCAAATGGCGTTGTCATAGCAACCACATACAATACAATCTAAAAATAAGCTTTCTTATGTAGCGCAACTCACAGAAGTTACATCTGAAGAGATAGAATTTGCAGTTCATTGCTGTTTTGCGCTTTCCACACAGTATTCCTTTTTCGGATTTTGAGTGCCCACGGAATTTTTATGGTGTATGATAGTAAATTCGATCCACTTAATGCTAAAAGTTTCTGTTTTTTTCATGACACTATTGCCAAAATGGGTTAAAAAACAATTACAAAAATTGAAGTTAACATTTTTGGAATCATGTTTATATAGAATTTGCTTAAATGTATAAGAAAACTATAAGTAAAGATCTAATCCTCATGAAAAAAAAATTGGTTTTGAGCCAAACGATATCTTCTACAATGCTATTCTACAAAAACGAAATTAAATAAAAACATCACAATGATATTCATTTACAAACAAAATATCGTCTGTACAGTAAAATTTAAAATTATCGGCTTGAAAATTATTTTCAACAAAATTCCTTTCTTTAAATGAGAAAAATATCCATTTTAAATAACGCTCTATTCGTATATAATAGCTAGATTATTTAAAAGTATTCGACAACCTTATTATAATGCACTCCAAGGCATTTTTTTAAACAAAAAGTTTAATACAGTCCACTTCAAATTTTATATTTAAAACATTTTATATTTTTCTATAAGCAAAACGATAAATTAATTGTAATTTAATGTTCTTCGAACGAGATTGTAAGTATATAATAGATAAAAATGTAAGAACTTTTCCATAACACTTGTTTATATTTACAGTATTTCCATGTACTTAAGATATTATAAAAAAAAACAATATAATGAATTAAAGTACCTGCAATGTTAAAGAGGTATTTACATGATTTTTAAAAATGTATTAATTTTATAACAATTACTTGGAACTTTCAAGTGAATCAAAATATTTTATCCAGTCTTCAGGCAATTATTTTTTAAACCCTCTGAAAAACGAGAATTTATCAGAAATATTATTCGCTATTTTATGCGTTGATTCAATTCCCTAGAAAATAGTGATTATTTTTATAGCAAGTTTTTTAACATCAGATTTAAATGTATTTAAATATCAGTGTTGTATCAGAATTTTAAATATATATATATAAACACGCGTAGTAAACCTTTTCATAACATAAATTAAAGAAATGAAAATAAGTCTTACACATTTAAATTCCATAAATTACTTTTTCTATCCTTCTTTCAGTTGTATATATACTTTTTACTTGAAATAAATGAGACGGTTACTGACGTCGATGCCTATATATATATATATATATATATATATATATATTCTTCTCTGCTAACTTACACCATCTTTACTAAACAGAATCATTACACATCTCTTTTTATTCTTTTGGGGTTTTTTATTGCCTATATATTATACGTGTTATCCTTATTTCATTTCTCAGATTCTTAGAGTGCATACAAATGTTTCCGTAATTGGTTTTTAAAAGAAAGATGTTTAAAAAAAAAGGCACAAATTGTTAAGGATAGAAAGGTAGGAAATTTTGAACCATTTGAGAATCTTAAATAAATAGTTCATCTTTGTGTGTAGTATGTTATTTTTTATTTATAGTTAAAGTTAGGTAAGGTGATATTCTAAAAATATTAACACAAACAATTTAAATTAATTTTAGTTACATCAGAACATTTTTTTCACCGATTTTTGACTAATTAATAGGCCAGCTATGTAAGATCACTTCAGTGAAAAAATCTTTGCAAAATTGTGGAATTGTATCCATAGTACCTAATGATGTAATCAAGGATTTCTACACAGGTATTTTTAAAATGATGAGGTTTTACCAATGTAAAAATTGGCTATGATTGTTATGGATAAAAATGGATACGGAATTTTTTTCTGTATTTCCCGGAACTAGTTCAATATCACTCAAAGCCCACTTAACGTTGAATTTCGTGACATCCTTTTTAATTTCTGTCTATAAATTTTATTTTCAATGATTTCGTGAGTTATATTTTTTCTTTTAGAGTCGTATGAGAAATCTACAATAGAGAAGTACCAATGTAACATAAAGTATTATTTAATAAAACAAAATGAATTTTGAGCTTTTAAATATTCATCTGTCGAATATTTTAAAGCGGATATAAACAATAGGCTTTGATATATGGATAGGAGTAGATTTGTTTCTTCTATTGTAAGCATGTTAACATTCAGATTATATTTAAATATCCTTTTGAAAGCTCCCAAGTTTTATTCCAGAAACAATAACATATTCTTCAGAATTTAAAGTAAGACTTATTACAGAGAATCAGATATCTGAAGATTAATTTAAGAGAAAATAACGTTTTACAATTCTCCCGTCTTATTTTATGCAAAGAAATTCAAATATATTCCTTAAGTTTATCACTTAGTTCGAAACAAGATATTATTGATATTATATAAAGATCTGAAGTAAAACGTCGAGTTTCCAAAAAATTTTCAGAACTTTTTAAACATAAAACTTTAGGTTAATTTCTTATTAGATTTCAGAAATGAATAAAACTTCTAAGTTTCACAGGAAGTCTTAACCCATTCAGGACCATGGCCACATGTATGTGATCACGCGTTTCTCCCTCCACGGCCTACGGTTTCATATACTATATGATTGAGCTTTCCCTGCTCATAGGCCCATGATCACACCGGTGTGATCAGAGTTAGGAACGTTTTTATATTAATTTTTACAAGCACTAGAATCAAGAGTGGCAAACTCAAAGTTTAACTTGGGCAACACAAACAAGGTATAAACCTTTGGTTGGGCCGCAAAAAAAATCAATATTTGTAGAAGCACGGGTTTATTTAGAATAATACATTATAATAAACATATATAAAAGAACAAGACAAAATTAATATTTACTTCCTGACACTGTACATGTCTTCGCTGTTACTATCTTTCCTATTTCGGGAAAATTTTAAAAAAAAATTATGATATATTTTTGTGTGCTCATACTATGGCCGGGCCACAAAAATATTCGCCATGGGTCGCATGAGGCCCGCGGGTCGCGAGTTTGACACCCATGATGTAAATCATGTGCCAGTAATTATTGTGAGCCGATTATTCATCCATTGTTGTCGTTAATTACGATTAAAATCTAAAAATGGGGATTCAAATGATTATAAAATAAAAAGTCAGAATAATCAAGTAATATATTGCAGAATTTGATATTTACAAAATTGTGATGTCAATAGGCCTTCAGCTATCTTTGACCTACATTTGATCTGTCATCCTAGTTGGCTGACTTAAAGACAACTCACAGCATATGCATGCTCTGCATAGTCTGGTATAATCTTGTAGAAAAATAATTCCGGTGATATGGGTGAAATAAGAATTACAAAATAGGTCCACATGTAAACGGGCTATTTCGTGAAGTTTCCATTTTGGAACTCTTTTTTTTAATAATATTTACCGAAAATTCAACTGCCACCTCTTTACAGAGAAAATAGGATATGTAGATGAGTTTTAGTATTTAAAGAAAGGGATTTTCACGGTTAGGAAGTTGTGTATTTACACTACAAGAGTAAAATATTATTTTTTCTATTACCTAGATGGAAATTTCTCGCCAAGGACAAGACATTTTTACATTATCAAAATAGATCAGATTCAATTTACCGTTGCGATTACTATGTTATTTTGTGTCTGCGGTAATTTCTTGATGTTTCGTACCATTTCGACTACATGTAATGTCATGGAGGGCTAGATTCATAATTTTACGTGTACGGAACTCTGAGAAATTCCGTAAATTTTTAGACTCACGGGAAACCATTACAACCTCAGTACTGTAACTTTGTAACGTATTACTAGCCGAAGGATTTATTTATCAAAGAAAATAATTTTACAGATCATTAAGTTTGTGTCTGGGCTGTTGTCATGTTGTTTTGAAAATTTAATCTTAAGAATTATCCTAACCGCCATCAAGAAATAGTTGGAAACTTAAACAAACTATAACGTTGATCATCCTCGGCCAGCACCATCGATGTAAATGAAGCCAAACCTCTCTGTGATTGAGCTTGATATACAAGCGAGTACGATAAGTGAATCAATGATAGATGTGAGTTTTAAAAATTCCTGGCTAACAACAAAGTCTCACATCTTTAAGGCTCTTTTGATAATAAGGTTTTCTTGTATAGTGGTGAATAGAAAACATTTTACAACGCATTGAGTAGCCATTTCTCTCGTAGTACCTTAGACTTACTTTTGAGCAAGATAATACATAATTGTATATGGTACACCTTGCTGTGTATTGTGTTAAGGTCAATCGAACATGTTAGTTTAACTCAACGTATCTCTTATTCATAAGGCATATCCGGGATTCGATAAACACATCTGTAATGGAAGAAAAGAATGTGCCAAATTATCTCAAAATTAGAAATAATAATGAATAGAACAATGCATTGATCTGAAACTTTATCAGTGTTTATCACTCAATGAGACAGTTCGCATCCATTCCTTATTGGCTCTATTCTACAACAATGATCGAAATTTGAAATGAATCATGCAATGATTCTAAACCTCAATAATGTCTTGCAAATCGTCTGCGAAATATTTTACTTTTATTTTTATTATGCGCCGATTTTTAACTCTTAGAGTGTGTACTTTAAGTCGTATACTATCTATCGTTCAGATAAATCCCTAAATTTTAAATAAAGTGTATAAATTTTTATGTGTTGCAAAATTTGAAATTTCTTTTCTGGAATACATCTTTTAGTAATGGAATGTTTATCGCACAAAAATGCAGCAATATGTTTTGAACTAATACATATTACAAAACAATACATTATATTTGATTTCTATATAAAATACAATGGAATTCTCTAGGTATAATGTATCCATTTTCCTATTTGTATAGGAATTCGAATGTTACTTATTTTTAAAAAAATAAGAAAATGCTCTTTTCTTCAACCAAACAGATGATTGATAGTCATTTCTTCTGGTGAAAACTCTTGGACAAACTTTTCTTTTGATGTTTCTTTTAAGCCTCTGTCAAAACTTTTTCAGAGACAGTGGTTTTGGAACAAACATTATTTATTTATTTTTTCATTTTTTTATCATTTCATTGTTCATTTCCTTTTTTGATTGTAAGTTGTTAGCATTAAAACTAAAATACAACTTAACTATTAATTTTTAAATTTTATTTTCTTTCAACTAATCTTATGAAAACAATTCTAAGACATATAAATTATTTAGTTATTTATTTTTTTCTTTTGTAAAAAATGAATAAGTAAATAATCATTAAACCCATTATGTATACATCTTCATTAATTTTTAAATTCCCATATTTTTATTACAAAACACTTCAAAAAAGAATTAAAGATTTTTACGTACCTAAAGATTTATCTCTCATTTTCTTGATTGTTAATAGATGAGTGTACTTGGAAAAAAAATGTTAGTTTTTGTTAAATTTGCTCGTGTGTTTGTAATTTTCATAGCATGATTCAATTTATAATTTATCCATAGTGTAATAAAAAAAATATATCTAACAAGGATTTTTATGAAGTTCATCCTTAAAATATATTTATAAGTATCTTAAGAACAAAAATAAAAAAAAAATTACTTAGGAATATTATTTTTCAATTCCCACTATTAGCTCGCACTGTCTACATGTTTATTATTTTATCTTGGTGGAATTTTCAATCGTTAATAAAATACATTTTAAAGCGCTGAATTGAGCTGAAATTTTATATACAGGATCATTTTGGATGACAATACAATAATTTACTTATAATTAATAAAAATTAATTGATTAAAACTAATTATTTAAAGAATTACAAATACAGCCACGTTGGCGACTTAGCGACCCTTTTGGCGACTTGTGTCAAAACTTGAAAAGGTTTTTTTTCTCACGTGTAAAAGCATTCAGTTGGATTGAAATTAAAAGGACAATACGATACTTTAATGATAATTAAAAAAACTAATTACCCCTTAATGTTATAATCCTGTCTTATGTATATACATATTTATATTAATTGTAACTATTAAATAAACAGTAGCTAAAATAAAATTGTTCTTTATTGATCTAAGTAAGTAGGAATAGACATATATATTATTTAGAATTTAAACTGTATTTAAAGCTAAGGACCCAAACGATTTATCGAGAAACAAAACATTGCATTAAATTTCCGTGAAAAATCCATGAAAGTTGATTCGCCAACACAAGATTTTATTTAATTGGTTAATTGTAATTCCTCTCAATCGTACAGACTACTTGTGTTTCTTTAGTCGCGGTTTTTGATGAATAACTTCCGAGTTTGTAGCATATTTAATATTCGTAAACTGATCTAAAATCAACATAAAATTACGAACAAAATGATATAAAAAACATTTGCTTTATTTAATTATTAGTTGAAAAAATGTAAGAAAAACAAAGAAAATTCTTCATTTTTGTTAGTAACGCAGTATTTTTCAATAGTATAATAGGTATGTTTAAGCACAGAACTTGAGGTATGGCAAAATATCTTTGAATTTATTCAATTCCTACTATAAGCTCACGATTTCTATATATTTATTTATCTTGGTGTAATTTTCAATCGTTAATAAAATACATTTTAAAGAGCTCAATTAAACTGAAATTTTATGTACATGATTATTTGGGATAACAATACAGTAATTTAAAAATAATTAATAAAAATTAATTGATTAAATCTAATTATTCAAAGAATTACCAATAAAGCCACCTTGGCATCATTTTTGGCGACTTAGCGAACATTTTGGCAACTTGTGTCAAAACTTGAAAATATTTTTTTTTCTCACGTGTCTATTTTATACTGCCTTTTACCAACGCCATCAACTGTATTTAGCTTTTGCAATTTTTCCAGATAATTGGAAATTTTACTTACAAAAAGAATTGTAAATGTAAAGGAACTTTTATGAGCGTTTACACATACAAATTTTTTTATTTTAATACCTTCATTTACACTAAAAATATTATTCTAAGATTCAATTGTTGATTGAATGTTTCAGAATTGAAAATAAGCCAAAACCTGGCATTAAAAATTCAGTTTTTTTCAATTTATACTATTAGCTCACTCTCTCTATATATTTACATATTTATTTATCATGCTCAAATTTTCAATTGTTAATAAAATAATTTCTATTCATCAAATCAAGTTCAAATAAATTTTTTTAATCTTGTAGTGGATGACACTTAATGTTAATACAGTTTTTCAAATAATAATTAATTTAATTTAATTTAACTAATTACTGGTGTCTGACGCCATCTTTGATTCTTCTCTATTGTTGTAAAAATGTAATTGTTAAAACAAACACAAAAGTTGGTGCAGAAAATCTGTTTTTCAGCCAAACTAGCCAAACCGGGTTTGCATTGTTACAACAAGGCAGACAAATCATACTCTTTTTCCAATTCCTACTATTAGTTCACTCTCTCCCTGTATATATATACATGTATCTTATTCAAATTTTCAATCGTTAATAAAATACTTTCTATTCATCCATTTAAAGTAGAATTGATTTAAAAAAATTTTTATATGACTTGTTTGTAATTGTATTCATCTTATACATTTTAAAGGACACGGTACGATTCAATTGAGAAAAATCGGTCATCAATACAAATAAAATTTATTTCATCCTAAATTATTTTTTTTTATATATGTTAAGATAAATTTCTGTTTGGTTTAATTCGCATTCCAATCTCAAATAAAAACTTTAAGTGGATTTATCTCAGAAAGAAGAAACACCCATTTATCTACCTTTAAAATACTAAGGCGTTTTTCTATTGTATATGTAATGCTATAAGATTTTAATAGTACATGTATCAATAGTTGGTACGCATTTTTAAATCAAAGCAAATTTCTTTTTTTTTTAAAAAAAATATTTAAATTTAGAACTTACATTTTTTTAAAGAAATTTCAACAAACATTGAGAAAAAAAAGTATTTCATGTATATTTTTCCTACTTGCCATAAGCCGACACCAACATTTGTTAAACATCGCTTGACGTATTATTAAATCAAATGTCATGTGTATGCGTCAATTATTACAGAAGGAGTAGCATTTTCAAAATCCTTTCATAAATTTTAAAGCTTTTCTTTAAAAAACTAAATTATTAGTACTCTGTACTAGTTTCAGAACAAAATTTGTTTTACGTAGTCCATACATATTGGTCAGAAGCAAAAGAAATGTAAAAACCATCGAGAGAAATATTTTTGTATAAATTGTACCATGTCCCCTTATAGGATAAATCACATTTATAAAAATAATCAAAGCACTGAAATGCTTTCTTAGAATTTGTGCTAGACAAAGAGTACTAAGAATTATTCTCCTACTGTATACTTCTCAACAATATTCTCAAAATACTTTCAAGAGTTTTCAAATGTTTTACCCAAATTGCGGCAACTTGGAAATTGCAGGTGTAAGAGAGTTCGGGGTGGAAACGTATATTCTTTTAAAAATAATTACTTTTATTCAGGATTTGTAGCGGCCATAAGGTCGCAGGTGTGAGAGGGTTCGTAGAAGATGTAGACATAATCAATAAATATCTAATTTTATTTAGTATTTAGTTTTTTACGAAATACACTTAACTCTGGAACTAATATGAAATTCTAAACTATAATCAAATAGTTAAATTATGGGAGGTATTTACTTGGAGTAGCAACTCCTTGTATGATCCTGCTTGAAGCACGATAGTATGTTCAGTTCCAACTTTGGTTACTTAACCCCTTTCTGATAGACTCTCATTCCAATAATAATCTCAAGATGAGCCATTTCCAGTCACTGTTTACTAGCACTTGTAATTCAGCTTAACAATCAACGCTTAACCATAATTTCACATATTCAACAGCAGGCACTTAACTAGTAATAACATTTGCATAAAATCGTCATGTGTACGGAAAGGGGTTTTTTAAAGTATCCGACTACGTTCGGAACCGTGATTTTGCAAAAGCGTATTAATGGATAATATTCATGATATTTAGTGTCACTTGGATTAGAAAATGTATATAAAATTATTTTAAGAATAGTATTACAATAAAAAATTTCTTAAGTACAATATTTTGACAAAAAATGAACATAGAATGACCCATTTTCAACAAATTTTCCTTTTGCGAAAAAATGCTTCTATTATAATAATATTTTGCCTGTATATAGCTCAGACCTCTCTACAGAGGCTCAACTAGAATTTTTAAAATATATCACATAGAAGTGGGTTTATCCATGTTTTACGACAACAGAGGAGGAGAAACGTTAAGAAAAAAAAAACGCCGGTAACTCTGAAAATAATGTGAATTTTTCAAAAATCGTAATTAAGTCTCTGTACAGAGGTTTGAGCTATATACAGTCAAAATATTATTATAATAGAAGCATTTTTCATAAAAGGAGAGCATTTTGAAAAAATGTTAAATTAATTTTTTGACGAAATATTGTATTTAAATGATTTTTTTTTGTCAAAATGTCCTTAAAGCAGTTGTATACATGTATTCTAATTTAAGTGATACTCAATATTATGAAAATTATCCATTTATGCGATTTTTTAAAATCAGGTTCCGAACGTAGTCGGATACCCTAATGCGGGTTTGTGAAAATTTAAAAGTATTGATGTTGGTATAAATTTTTAAATAGAACTCTCACATTGTTTACCCAATATTGCACCAATTAAATGGCTGAAAAAGAAAAGAAAGACGGCGATTAGTTTAATTTCATCTCAAAAGTTAGAGATTTAAAGAATATTTTTAACTTACACGTTTTAAAATGTTCAATAATCTTTTAGAATCATTTCTTGTTTTCTCTAAGGGTAATACAGGTTGAGTTGAAATGATGGATCGGATTTTTAAAAATTCATATCAAATGAACTACAGCACGTACACATTCTGCGAAACATGAACATATAAGTGTTAACATGCACATATAAGTGATAACATGCACATATAAGTGGTATATGCATGTAAAGAGAAATATACAAATTTTTTTTTTCCTGTTACAAATGTTTAATGTTTAGCCCTCTTGTTACAAGGCATACTCCCGATATTTAATTTAGTTCGTTCCAAATATTTTGTACCATAACTCTATCAATGGTTCGTAATGCTACACAAATGCTTACTTGCCGTCCTCTGTTATTTGTTATGTCAGTTGCAAATGACACGGCTTGAAATTTAATTACTTTTGTAAAATTTTCCATACTGTTTTCTGAGGCACTCCTAGTTCACATGCGGTAACTCTTGTAAACTTCGAACAAAACTGTGCCTCACCCTCTCCACCACTTTTTCCGAGAAGCCTGGCCGGCCACTGCTTTTCTTTTTCCACAAGAAACCTGTTTTCTTAAATTATTGATACCATCACAGAATGCTCTTGTTGGTTATTGCTGCTTTTCCGTGAGGATTTCTAAATGCACTTTGCAGCGAAATAAGTGAAAAACCCCGTGCATACTCTAATACGCAAAAAGTCTTCCGTTATATCACTATGTTTGGATTTTAATCACAGTGATCTTGAATGTGCTGTTGATCATTGGTGGAAAAAACTGGTATACTTCCCTTTTCATTCATTTATCACTTATTGTAATATGTGCAGTAATTCCAAAAATAGGTTCTGGGTCACCATTTGTAATTATCTTGTATATAAAGAAATTATTTATCAAATTAATAGTGACATATGTTTCTCAGATTATTTTTATATTCGGGAAATTTTGTACAAATTAGAGATTGGTTATAAAATATATGTATAAAGCATTTTCTCATATTAGCCTTTAGGAATATTTTTATGAATGGACTAACACTTATTAGGCTTAGTACTTAATATGCTGACAAATCTCTTCTGAATCTTTTTTTGTCTTAAAGGTCTAAAAAATGAGGGGGGGGGGGAGATGTATTTGAAAATTTAGCTAAAAAAAATCCTTTAAACAAAAAAAATCAAACAACAAAATAACGAAAAATTATGATGATTAGCCTGTAAAATTGAAGGAGAAAAATATTTTTATATTTTAGCTATAAATTTCATATGCGCCGAAACAGCTTATTTATAGAAATCATAAAATTGTGATTGAAGCATGTGTTTCTTTTTTTCTTCTTAAATAATCTTTAATGTTGAGCGTCATTCTAGAAAAAATATTGGTAACAAACATAAATTTGAAAGAAAAATTCTAGTGTTTTTTTCCCTTCTTAATCTCTTAAAGCTCATTATGAAGGCGGACAGGAAAAATGATCTTTTGCAACCTTGAAAAAATATTATAAATTTTTTTTCATATATCTGCATAATATTTTTGTTTATTGATCGACGAGCTTAATCTACTGAGTCATTTTGCATCAACGAAAAAGTCATATAAAAACATCTTCTTTGGCTAAATTATTGTCTTTTGCATTTTTTAGGATACATTATTTTTATGCAGTCATGCAAAACAGAAATAAAATGAGTCAGCAAAAGAAAATGTTTGATAAAGTGCTGTGGTATAACATTATTCACTCATATTTCTTCTTGAATGTATGAAAAACTAAACAGCATTTTTGTGCTTGTCTTAACTATCTTTCTACTTGGTGTTTTTTGCAATCTGAAATACGCAGTTTTGTATGTGAAATTCTTCTCAAGGTATCCGAATACCCCAAAATCATGATTTTTTTTAAAAAAATAGACGAATTTTTTTATGGTTTTACTTTCTAGGTCATCTTATTAGCTTTATAAAAGTGCCACGTTTTTTTTATTTTCCAATCACTAGAACAAACATTACACGTGTTTAGTGAAAACAGATGCCATAACTTTACATAATAGATCAAACTTTAAAATGCATTTTACCCGAAAAGTGTTTTATTTTCCAAAAAGCTCAAACGGGGACAGAGAATGCTCAAAAAGTTTTTAAAACAATTTACTGAAATTTTTTTGTGTATGTTCTTTATAACAGTAGAAGTGTGTTTTAACGTTCAAACTTGTCGATCACTAATTTATTACAAAATTTGCAGCTCTTTATGTGAATATAATCACTGTTTTTTTAAAAAAAAAATTCATATAATAACTGGGATAAAGTGCTCTAGTTTTTAAAAAATTATCTCTCATGCTAAAAGTCAACAATTCAAAAAGGAATAGCAAAGTAATACATCAAAATTGAGAATTTGTTCACTTAATATTTGTACAGAGTGGGATCCGTCTGTGTAATTTGTTACCAATTTTTACCCATTTTTTTCCCATTCTAGTTGTAATAATTTATTTATCTCTTCTTAATTTTAATCTTTTTTTTTTCCTTAAAATTTACTAAATAAATCTAAAAACCACAAAAAAAAAATCTCCATATCTCTGTTTTTTTTTTTTTTTTTAAAGTTGTCGCAAGTAGTCGGATACCTTAACAATAGAGAGTTCGGGATTTTGATTACCCATAAACTTCCACCGATGTCATTTCAACATAGCGATATAAAATTTTGAAAATATAAATGTTTTAACTAAATAATTACAGGAGTACTGTTCAGTAGGGTTTAGTTTTAAGATTTTTTAGTACTATTTCATGTAATTATTATATCCTATGACCCCTTATATCATAAAAAAAAAACTGATGTTGACATTATGTTTCGCGAACCTTATTGGACCACTGCTTTGTCGCAAAACATTTCGAGTTGCAAACCTGCCAGGAACATTACTATTATGCGGTATCCATTCTGTGACATCCCAAGTGACATACTTAACAGAATTTACTAGAATATTATCAATTTCCTCTGCACTTTTTTCAGATTATTCGAAGTCACTTTCACACATCGTATGTTTTCATTGAAATCAAAATTAGAGCAAGACAGCAAACCACCATTCCATTTGTTCCGTTCTCGGAACAAATTAGCAATTCCAACAGAGCTTAGACCTCTTCTACGTGTCATCGTTTCAGGCTGCCTTCTCTGCACAAGGTTCGAAAATCGAATGATTTTTTTATGAGTGGATAAGCAAATATACTATATAACAAAACAGTTAGGCACAACAATTTTAGTATATTTGATTCATTCCCGCTGTGAACCCAATAACACTGTATTCAAGGTCAAATAAATGTGCAATAGAACTTTGGGAGGTTTGTTTTACTAATGGTATTTACTTAGTGAACTATATAATTTGTTCAACCATAGCTATTTATAATGATAATTTGCCTTGCTGTCGAAACGACTCCAGTTGACGTTCTTGGTATATTTAGTTGTAAAATCCCTCTTAATTAACCTAGAACCACAAACCGTTGTCTGTGTAATCACCAGGAAAACTGATTAAAATTCACGAACAATTTTCACACTGCCTGCTAAAATGTAGAATGGAGAACAAAGAAAACAGACTCTGGTGTCCAATTGACACCGGCGGACATTCTAGTGCTATGCATTTCGTAACACTTTAGAGTTAAATTATTTCTATTACACTCTAGTTATGTATTTTAAATTGGGTTTTAGAGAACTAAAACAAACAATGTAATAGATTAAGTTATCTGACCGTGTTAAGGTATTGTGATTTTTAAAAAAAGCGTGCAAATCAAATTTTTATTGCTCGTGAACTAAAATATGAATATAAAATGGTTTTAGAAACATTACGGCAAGAAAAAAATTTTAAATGCAATTTTTTAGCAAAAAAATTGGAAGAAGGATGGCATATTTTCAAACTATTGTGCTTCTGTACAAATCCTGAAGTAGGAATTTTGAAGTGATCGTGGATGGGGTCGATGGATTTTCTGGATGTGAAAATCGTAGTCACGCATGTCATATGATTATGTGGCATGTTACAGAGCCCTTGAGTATCAACTTGGCTCTGGTACTCTCGTCGAAATTAAAACATGGCACTATTTATCATACAAAAAGAACTTGTGTTAAATTTTTATTGTAATAGCATTTCTAAAATAATTTTACGAAAATAATGTAATCCAAGTGACACTAAATGTCGAAAAAGTTATTCATATATATGATTTTGCAAAGATAGGAAACATGTCAAGCACAATTATAATTAATGCATGCGAAATTAAAGAAACCCAAAGAAATATAATTAACGTAAGTACATATTAAGGTTTTTACTTAATTATTTGTACCTTTTATATTGATTGAAATAGATTATTATCACGAAGAAAAAAACTCTTTTCTTTTTCTTAAATTTGTTTTTAAAATAAAAATACACATTTCTCGAGAAAAAGAAATATAAATTTAAAAGTTCATTTGTTTAAAAGCAATGTTAATAGAAAAATTCTTCTTCTTGCACCTAACTAAAAATACTCAATTTGATCTTTTTTGAACCATGGAAACATATTTAAATTTTTTTCAACTACATTTGTCTCAGTTTTAATTCATTTCAGATTCAGAATGTCTGGAGGCTTTAAAAACTCCTTTTTCTATAGGCTGAAAATATATTTGTTCATTCATTTATTTTATTTTATTTTTTTACCCATTTCTTCGTAATCCTATTTGAGAGTGCTCCCTTTAATAAAAACTCAAAAAAGTCCCAACTGTCGAGATCTATTAAGGAAGTTAAAAAGCAGTATATTTAATTTATAAAGTTTCGCTCCCTCTTTTAAAGCAATTACTGAATCACTTTTAATGCCATTTTAAAGGATAAACTTTCCTTTTTTTAAATTGCAATCTATTCATTTTTCATAAAGAGTACAAATACGATTCACTTTTAACTTTTACATATTCAGAAAAGGAAGAAAAGTTTTAAAATTAATGGCATTAATTTTCAATTTAGAAGCTCTTAACCTTGATTATCTTTTTAAATTTTACAAAGAGCTTAACATAGTTGTCTGGTTTTTTCATTCTGAACTGGTATGTAAAGAGAAAAATAGTTTATATTGAATTTCCTTTTTATTTGAACGTATTTTAGTTATTAGTATTTTGTTAATATAGAACTAATTATATATAATATTGTATTGCTTTATTCTAGTAGGATCACAGTTTCTCAGTAGTTCTTAAGATGCTATATAATAGAATACATTAAGCAACTTAACGCATTACATAGCATAAAAATTAAAGAAGCTTTCTGCCATTTATTTCTTACACAACTAATTTGATCAAAATGATTGTGTTTATTTTACAAATCTTTAAATTTTTAAGCCACAACGTGTAATGTATAAGATGTTGACGCATAAATTTTTAACCTCTTAACAGATCCCTTAACCGACGTATATACACGTCTCGCTTAACCAGTGTGTTAAAAGTCCTGAACGTATGAATATTTCTTTCCGAAATGCAATTCTTTGTTTTGCTATCAATAAAATTATTCCGAAGTCTTTGGAATGCAACAAAATTATCTAGACCAGAGATACTCAACTTTTTTTTCTGCTGGGCCGCATACATACGTCAACCATTTCACACGGACCGCAACCTGAGGATAAATGGGGGAAGGAAGGGAGAAACGGTTTAAGATCAAGATAACATTGGAAATTTAAAATGTGGAAAATTGATCATAATATTATAGATCCTGCTTGCTTTTTTATAATTATTATTTATATATATATATATATATATATTGTTACTGACACTAAATTAGAAGCCTTTAAGAAACACTCCTTCACAATTTATGCACCAATAAACGGTTTCATATGATTACCAATAATATCGTTACGTAGATCCGGGATTCTAGGAGATTTTATGCAAAAACAATCACAAAGAAAATAAACAGTTCTTTAAGAGCGATGCGAACTTATTATCAAAAATACAATCTTTTAAATACAGGATTCAGCGGCGATATTCAAAGGGTAAATATCCGAAGGTCTTCACTACTTCAACAGCAATCAAGCACAATAATCAGTGTTACAAAATACACGTAAGTAAAAGATTATTCACAAGCACAGCCGAGCTAATCGCTAGTCAAAACAATGTTTACTCTTCGCTGGCTGAAATCAGACTCATCGATTGTGGCTGGCACTCCACTTTGTAGGAGAGGCAGAAACTTCCAGAAATATAAACGCTAGTGTCATTGAACGTGACACTGGTGGAGAGATCTATTACTTTCTAGAAGATTCCAGAGGCTTCCAAACTCACCAACATGGTCGCCAATGACGCCAAAATGGTCGCCAAATTCGCTAAATTGGCCGCCAACTTGGTCACCAAATATGATGCTAACTTGGCTCTACCGCCAAGATTTCGCCAAGTTCTCATTGAATCGCCATTATTACGTAAGGGGTGGCATTGCTTGTGAATGGTACAATTTTAACATGAAATAAACATAACATATAGTAATATAAATGCATTAAACATCCATATACAAATTATATACACTATTTACTCAAAATTCGTAACAATATAACAAACTTCATATGATGTCCTTGTTACCGCTGTGATATTACCACTAACAAAATCCTTTGTTGCTGTTGCAAGGATTATTCAAGAAGACGCCTACTTATCACCTCTTGAGATAAATCTTCGAGGAAAAGTGCCATTGAATGATTAATGTTTATTGGTATTTTTTGAATACAGCAGTTTCGGAACAAATCAAACAATTACGGATCCATATTTGTCTTTCACTATAAAATAGTCAACTTCCCAATAGTCTTGAAACGATATATTTTCTTCGAATATTTTTCGCTTGTAAGATATGAAAAATATTTAAAAAAATTAATTTCACCCACAATTCATTCCACTTTTGTCTGACACCAACAGCAAAAAGCAAAATTGATACAATTGATTTCTTGACAAAGAATTTCCCGCCAAATTTTTTATACAATGTTCTTAAATAAGTGAATTTCTCAGAGCAATGGGCCATGAGCGGGCCACTTATAAAGGCTCGGTGGGCCAAATGCGGCCCGCGGGCCGCAGGTTGTGTATCGCTGATCTAGACAGTTTTGCGAAGGATTTACTTATTTGAGAGGAAATGTTTCTTATGTATGCCTTTTTCTTTTTTCCCTAGTGACCGCGGGTTAATAATAATATTTGCCTATATATAGCTAAATTTCTGTACAAAGCCTGAGCTAGTATTTTTGAATTTTTTTTTTTTTTGAAGAAGTGGAATTATTCATATTTTAATGCTTCAAAGTAATGAAATTTTAATATAAAAAGACACCGATAGTTATTTTAATTGATAATTAATGTAAAAATAATATGAATTTTTCAAAAATTGTAGTTCAGTTTCTATAGAGAAATCTTAGCTTTGTATAGGCAAAATATTAGTAATATAGAAGCATTTTGAATGAAATTAGTATGTTTTGAAAGTAAGTCATTCTCTTTCTACCTTTTTTTATCAAAAGATTTCATAATATTTTTTTCGTGTAATAATATTATTATAGCAATTGTATATGCATATTTGAATTCAAATGACTCTAAATGTCAAAAAAATTAATCACTTCTACTTTTTTTTCTCAAAATCACATTTCAGAACGTAGTCCGATACCTTATTTCGAAATTTTGAGCTGTTACTTCTCACTGAGTATACGATAGAGTGCTATGAAAATAGCACATTTAGTGGAAAACATATACTTATTTAATTGAAATATTTTTAATGCAGAGAGCTAATATGTTTTCAAAACGTGCAAGGGTGAATACATTAAATGGTGTTATGCATCAGTATTAAATTCTCAATAGAGTTTCAGTTAAAATACATTTCACACCGTTAATTATAATAATGGGATATATTTGCTTCTTTTTGTATACAGATTGATTAGACTGAATATTTGTTTATTTTCCACCTGATTGATTTATATTATGGTGTGTTTTTATTGCGTTAGTACAATGTCTTACCTTAATCAGTAATTTAATTTAAATGAGTATTCCTTTATCCTCCAAATATGTACCAATTATTCAAGTATGTTCCATGACAAACAAGATAACATAAAAAAAATTGCATAACATTTTTCTCTTACAAAAATATTATGTAAAGCTTATTTTTATTGTTTCTACAATTGAAACTCCACATAATTTTTTTCTTGTTTATATAACTCATCACTTAATAATTCCCGGGCCTAACTAATAAAACAACTTTTACACAAAAAATTGAACTTTATTTATCAAAATACTCTCATTCAAGAGTGATGCATTCAGCCCAGCACTCTTCTAAGTTTTTAATACCTTTTTCGTAGAGCTATTAGTCTTGGGTCTCAAAATAGGCTCCAACTTCGGCAATCACTTCTTCATTTGAGCCAAATCTCTTTCCCTGCAGCATTCTCCAAAGAGCTGGTAGTCTCCTGAACCAGGTATGGACTGTACGGTGAGTTAAATTTAAAGCGCAATTTGTTCAATTTGACCATCGTTTTAAATAGACTTGTGCACGGAGCATTGTCTTGGTGAAGCATCACTTTTTTTCTTTTCCATTTGAGGACGATCTTCCTTTATTTTTTCATTCAATTGATCCAATAAGAAACACCATGTAATATTCACTATTAATTGTTTTGCCTTTCTCAAGGTAGTCAATAAACAAAATTCCATGTGCATCCCAAAATACCGAGACCATAACTTTGCCAGCTGACGTTGGAGTTTTTGATCACTTTGGACAGCTTTCACCAGCTTCTGTCCACTCAGCTGACCATCTTTTGATTCGGACATGTGGTAATGGATCTACGCCAGTGCTTCTCAAACTTTCAATGTTTGCGACCCAATATTTAAGCATAATTTTCATCGCGCCCCTCCACACAAATATTTAATTCAATAATACTATACTTTAACACTAAAACTGCAATACCACTTTTTAAGTGCCACTGACGTATATAAACGTCTCACTCAGCCAAAGTGTTAACTGCCCTGAACATATATATACGTCTTTCCCAAATATGATTTTTTCTGTGCACTGCAGTCCATACAATTATTCCGAAGGCCTTGGAATGCAAAAAATGGACCTTGACACTGATTATGAAGGATTTACTTATTTCAGATGATTTATTTATTTATTCCTTCACCACCTATATATTTATTTATTCCTTCATTCCATCACATATTTTCACCTACTTGGAAAACGGTGGCATTGGGGAGAGAATCGCGTAGCTTTCAATCGGCAATTAAGGGATTAATTATTAACCGTACACATTATCAAGATAAGTGTTAATTTTTGTATATTATTTTGTTTTTGACAAGCCCATGGAGGAGGGGTTCACAGATAATTATTAAACTTGTTCTTAATTTAATATTGTTAAATTAATTATAAAATACATTGAACAGTACTGATATATTTATACATGTATTATATCAGTGCAAATGTTAATTTTATTTTTATTGTGTCAGAATGTATTTTGTTTCTTTACTTTCAATAAATTAATACTATTTTAAAATAATCTTTTATTTTCGATTTTTCAATATACTCGCGCCCCCCTTGCAGAGTTATCACACCCCTTAGGGGGGCGCGCCCCACAATTTGAGAAACACTGATCTATGCTTCTTCCATTGTCATATATCTGCGTACAAATTCCTTTTTATTTCTCTTAAACAGTTCCAAACAACGCTTTGAATCGTCGATGCGTTGTTGTTTTTGATCGACAGTGAGCAGATGCGGCAACCACTTAGAACACTGCTTTCTCATTGACAAATTACATTTCATTGCAAAATAGTGAATATCCTGCCTTCTGATACCTTTAAATCCTCTTCCATCACGCAACTTAAATTTACGATCGGTTAAAATGACGTCATGGACTTTTGTGATATTTTCTGGAACAACTGCAGAGTTTGGACCTGAACGTTAAGCCTCGTTTGCATCTGTGCGACCATGTTTTAAGTCTGCATACCGCCTCTTTTCCATTGCTAGCGATTAGGCACAGTTCGGATAACACTTACCAAGTCATTGATTAGCTTAAACAGTGTTTCGCGTCACCCAAAAGTAATGTTTATTTAACGCACGAAATTCTTTTTCAACTATGTTTTCTAAGCAAACAAAAATTGATTTACTAAAACCACTCTGACTTTTCAACTAGACACGATATTATCATGAAATTTTGACACGTGCCATTTAAAAGTTAATACTAACAGGTTAGAGGAAAGTTAAAGAGGTAGCACCATCTATATGTTAGGCCCAAGACTTATTGAGTGATATGTTATGCATTTAGTACAGTAATCAAGTTCTTAAATCTTATATTTTTATCTATTTTATTTTTTTAATTTTATTTATAATAGGAATTGAGTAAATAGTAAAGGTAAATTTCCCCAGGCCTTACTTATTATATCGTCAACCAATTTCTTCAGAAAAACAAAGGACGTCACCAAATACTGCGATATACGGCCAATAGTAGGAGTCATTCCATTTATGTCTGTGGCTGTGTGATATCTATATAAACTAGTATCAAACATCATGCAAAGACGATAGATTTGGCGTGGTTGGTAGAGTACTTGCGTACGGAACGGAAGGTACCTATATCGAATCCTTCCTTCCTTCATTCGTGACCCTGTTCGTGCAAAAGAACCGCGCCCTTCATGCGCCGCAGTCGTGGCGCCATCTATCCACCGCAAAAGCAACCAAGCCGTCAAACATTAACGCAAATAAGCCGTTACTTCTCAGCCGTCTCACCCAAATGATGCAGTTAAGCCGTCACACAAATGACACAATTCTAAATCTGGCTCACATGAATGACGCAATTCTCAAGCCGTCACGCACAAATGACGCAATCTACAAAGTGACGCAACCCACCAAGTGACGCAACTGCTTACATGCTTGCCACGAAAATGTTATCGTTCGTTCGCCTATTCACTGAATCACTGGCATGGGGGTATGTGACGGTGTGATATATATATATATATATAAACTAGTACCAAACACCACGCGAAGCCGATAGTTTTGGCATGGTTGATAAAGTACTCGCGTTCGGAACGGAAGGTACCCAGATCGAATCTTCCTTCCCCGCATGTCCAACAGAATAATAATAAAGATGCATTTTGTAGACTGGTAATGTCTTTTGATTTGGCGGAGAGAAATCGTCGACAGTATAATACATAAGTTCTAGTAATTTTTATCGTTTTTTTAAATTAAAAAATAGATAAAAATTGTATTCGAAACAGATTTTTCCCTTAAAATATTAAAAAATGTTTCCAATAAAATACAGAAAAAAAAAAGAGTTCTTCAAACTTTTTGCTTGTTTTTATTATTAAAAACCATTGCCTTTTTAATCAGATTAACCTTCTGCTAAAAAATGTCAGTGATAAAAGCATTCAATTATTTCATCACTTTAGAAAATGTGTAAGATATTTAATAATGTAATAATGATTAAAAGGTATTTCTTTGCAATTCTTAGACTGTTTTTCCACAAAAAGAAATGATGGCATATTGTGAACCTATCTATTCCCATATAAAAGCATATAAAATAGAAGTACGCCTGTAAAATATGAGTTTTCTGCAAAGTTAATGAGTAACTAGTTTAATAATTCAAGCATTTCCTATAAAATAAAAAGCAGTTTATCATTTTATAATGTTTGAAAGCTTTTTCCTTTATATTCGATGGAACCTTTCATGTTATATGATTGTCCCAATTCTGTTTCTCTTTTTGCCTTTGAAAAGTGCACCGGGCAAAAGCCCATTTCTACATTTTGCATAAATCAACCTACTTAAGCAACGAAATAGGTCAATTGCATTTGTATTAGTATATTTCAAAGACATTTGAAATGAAATATGTGAGTTGCGGTTTGAATACTTATTTGAAACATGCCATGAAATTATCGCACTGTTGAATTTAATTTATTTAAAGCATGCTAAAATTGCATTGATACAATAGATAAGCTTGAAATGTATTAGTTTAATTGGTATATAATTAAATAGATACCCGGAAGCGATAGAAATCTACATATAATTATCAGTAATGTTTCCACAGACTATTGGAAACTTGCATAGTTTAAATGTGCACATTATACATTTTATTACACAATCTCAGTTAAATCTGGTGCAAAGAAAATTAATAAGTATTAATTCGTATTTTAGCATTAATTTGATTTAATTAATCTTTCAACTCAGAAAATACGTCACCTAGTTTCCTTCGAGTTCATGTTTTTAAATTGATTTTTAAATCTAAACAGAGAAACTACTTAGTAATTTAATAGTTTGTTTCTTATAACGGCATATTCTGAGGTGTTTATCATAAGATGAAAAGTTAATAAGCATAATAAAATTTTTACTTCTAAAATAATTTTATTGCCCTTATCAAAATGCAATGTTTGAAATTCCAAAAGAAGTATAAAAATAAGGGTATTTTCGTTAGTTTTATTCATGTGATAAGTATTCAATAAAATCTTATATGCACTATTTTAAAGCAAAATCAATTCTTCACTCATGGTAAATCTAAAGATAAGTTTTCTGATTTTAATTAGCAAGATACTAGTATTACATATTCATACAACTGTCGAAGGAAGACTCAGCATTCATAAATTAAAAATGAACTCCAGAGTAAAATAACGTATATTTAAAATGCGTAAAGTTATATTCAAAACTCACAATTTTTTTCAAGTTCTATCAAAAGTAATATAAAATAAATAATTAATAACTTATTCAAAATAGAGTGGATACAAAGAAACTTTTCATAGTTCATGCATTCGAAGAAAGCACATGAACAATTCAAAAACATTTCCACATATTTCAGGAGAAGAATTTCAATAACTTTCAGAAAGGAGCTAGACTTTTCTTTCAGACACATTATGAATTGATCGATTCTCTTCTGTGAGATCATGGAAATCAGGCCCAGACACCTAGCACCCTATGCTGCATAATGTGCATTTGAAAATATCTCTATGGTCATTTTGCAGATAGTATTCCTTGAAATTCTTCTCAGAAACACTTTATTATTATGTTGGCTTCGTAGGATTTGAAATGGGGTTTCGATTATAAGCTCTAATATCAGAATTTAAATCCAGAGTTTCGTTTGATAATAAATATTAATAGAAGAATCACCCACAATAAAAGTAGTTTATTTTAAATATAATGTATTACTATTTATTTTAATACTTGAATGTACATTAAATAAACGATGCATCATCTCTTTTATTTCATACCAGAAATCTTTAACCCTTTATCTACCGACTATACTTTTCAGTACCACTCACTTGAAAATTACATAGAGTAACCATTTTTTACGAATATTCTGATGATACTTAGCAGGAATATTCATTTAAATCCACATTTCCAAGATTAATGGCAACACGGGTTCTATGATGAGTATGAGTGAGCTGGGAAGGCGACTAGTTTTATTGCAGAAATTGCATTTTCAGCTGACGGCGTTTTAAGCGGATTGGGAAGATTATCATTTTTGTCCCGAAAAAATAGTTCATGTCAAAAGATGAGTATCTTATTTTTTTATGTCAATGTGAAGACCTTAGAAAATGATTTGACTATTTATTTTAAGTGAACAGTGTATATAATTAATTTTACAGTTGAATATCTTTAATTAATTAATTAGCTCTAACGGTTTGAATTTCCCAAAGTTGAGTATTTTGTTTATGTGTATCCCTTAACTTTCAATGTAGTGATTCAAAAAAAAAAAATATTGTATGAAAAAAAAACTGCAGTAAATCATAATGCATTAGATAAAGGGTTAAACTACTTTTTATTACAGAAGAATCAATTCATAAATAAAATGATATACAGTTCTTTGCAATAAAAATGAAGCCCCGTCAAGAAATGATTATTTTCATTTGAATAAACGATAGATAAATATTGTAAGCAAATAATGAAATAATTAAAAACCCAAAGCAGTAGAATATGGTCAGAAACTTTATTTCAGTAAAAAAAAATTAGCAATTGGTAAAACTCTTCCTTCTTATATGCAGTGGCACAACGCATAATCCAGCAACCTCCACATCGTGAGAAACCTAAGATTCTAGAGAGTTTGGAATCCTGATTGACGCCAAGTACGTGTTTAACTAACTTATAAAATATTAAAGGCAGAATTTGACACTTTGCAGGGAGGCACCAATACTCTCCGTTACACCACTGCTTGTATGCATGAGTAATAGATTCATTACGTTATCTTACGTTATATTTTATCAGAGAATCATCAGGTAATGCTCCAGGCATTTTTGGGTTCTTGAATATGATACCCTACCAAAATATGTTTGATTCGAGAAATTGTTGATCTTACTGGATAAGAAAGAGTATCAACATCACGGAAACAATCCAGAGATATACGAATCGAATAGTTCCTCACAACCGTTTTGAAAAATGATCCGAGAACTACCTACCACGAAACAACGCATCTGGGTGTAGTCTGTCGTAATCATACTGTTGAGCTGTAAATAACAGGGGAAGTAAGCAAAATTATTAAAGGCAACTTGCGGTCGTCAGTGACAGCATTGTACACCATCCCACCCGGAGTAATGACAACACGCTATATTAAATCAAACGATAATTGAGACCACTGGAATCGGCCCCCTGTTCACACAAATCACATCGTCATCTTTCCCAAGAGTAGAACGTAATTCTTTGCCGAACACTAAACAATGCCACCAACTGACACCTATCCCCTTAAAGCGCAATGAGATGATGGAGAGTAATCTAGGCAATGTGAAAAAGGCAGGAGTTTATTGTGTAGAGTAATCAATATTACAGTGGTGAAATTCGTGCTTGTAGCACATTCATCTAACATTGCCTCACATTTATGCAGATTATTTTTTGGCCATATTGCATTTTATTGATAAATCACGTTTGGAAATTGAACCCATTCGTCGGAAGAATATTTAAGTGATAAAAATGCTTACTTTCAACAAAAATATATTACATTAACTTAAATTTTCCCTTCCTCCCGACATCCTTTTATTCGGACTTGATGGCGTACACTCATGGAAAGTAAGTGAAGCAACAATTACCATAGGTTTCATTTCCTCGAGCTTTTGTGAATGGTCATGTTATTATTGAATCGTATAGGAAACTGTCAACACACAGATTGGGGATGGTATACAGCCTGCGACTATAATAGCTAATCTGCCGCTGTGTTTTTGAATTCCTATTATTAGCTCTGTTTTTCAATTCCTATTATTAGCTCACACTCTCTGTATATTTATGTATTTATTTATCTTGGTGGAATTTTCAATCGTTCATAAAATACATTTTAAAGCGCTCCATTAAGCTGAAATTTTATAAACATGTTTATTTTTGATGACAATACAGTAATTTAACTATAATTAATAAAAATTATTTAATTAAAACTAATTATATAAAGAATTACAAATACAGCCACGTTGACCTCATTTTTGGAGACAGCGACCCTTTTGGCGACTTGTGTCAAAACTTGAAAAGGTATTTTTCTCACGATTTAAAGCATTCAGTTGAGCTGAAACTTTGAATGACAATACGATACTTTAATGATAATTAATAAAAATTAATGACCACTTAATGTTGTGATTCTGTCCTATGTATATACATATTTATATTAATTGTAACTATTTAATAAAAAGTAGCTAAAATAAAGTTTTTCTATGTTGATCTAAGTAGAAATTGATTAAAACTTTTTTCTTTATATTACTTGTTTTGTTTTGTTAAGATGCTAATTCAATTGCTGTCATTCTCAGAACAAGAAAATTAAGACAGTTTTCTTCAAGCTTGATAAATACTTATTCAGCTCTGTCATTTTGAGTAGTCTTGGAAAGACACCTGCAGTATCATTTCAGACTACTACTTATTCCACTAGGATGTTGAAGCTAATTTTACAAGAAATTTTATTACGGTAGCCTTTCACGTCTATGTCATTCTTGCAGACATCTGTTACACCGGTTAATAGTTGACAAGGATTCATTAGCTTCCTCAGTTTTCAAATTCCTATCGAATTATAAAAGTGCTAATTTAAAAGTTCAAAAATTATAATTATTTATCTCTTTCTATGCATGATTATGTAATTAAACACAGATCTATTTTATTTTGTTAATTTTTTCATAGTATGCCTATTTTTTTTATATTACAATGTAGGTAAGAAAACTAAATTTATTAAAAAGGAAACTCTATAGAGAAGAAGCAAGGCATATACCCGTGGTTAAAAGTTTTTTAAGGTATCCGACTAGGAAGAATGAACTTTTCATGATAATTAGTGCACGTAAAATAGGATATCTTCTAAGTAATCCAATCAAATGCAATGTAATTTATAACATATATGCTATGGGCCCTTCAGAGCTTAACAAACTGCAGGTTTTAAGACAGCTACATTTAATGACATTTTACAGCCATTTTGATTATAGAACATGCAGTAATTTGAAGAAAAATCATGACCATCAAATTTAAATGCTAATAAAATATTTATTTCTGAAACTATTTCTTATCCTGCGGTTTGTGACACTTCAGAGGGATCAAGAAGTATATTAATGACGTTAAAATTGCATACTGTGCAATTTATTTTTATTTATTAAGTTTTTGATAACTAAAAATTTTGATAAATTTTTCTAAAAATATTTTTTTTTAAAAAAAATGGTGATACATGTTAGTTATTTAATAGGTATGACGTTTTAAGCCTATTTATGTTCTTTAAAACAATAAAATTCTTCAGAAAATCAATTTTTGAAAAATTTATCTTCGAGTCTACTCGGATACCTTAAATACAATTTTGGTTTTAATGAAAACTCTATATAAAAATGTTTTTAATTCTGATGACTTTAGACTTTATTTTAGCCTACCTAAAATTAAGAATAAATACCTAATTTATGTAATTTTTAATTTTGATCTCAGCAAGTCTACAGATTAGTCGTTATACACTGCAGGCCATTCAAATTGCAGCACCAGAAAGGAATGATCTGACGAACGTCAAAAAGGTTGGGATATGCAAATGATAAGTATTTCAGTGCATCAGAATGACGCAGGAAGGCAAAGCCACATAAGAAGTACTACATAAAAGAAAATTGTATAGTGGATTTCTCATTCAGAAAGTGCTTTGTATCAGAAATATATGCAGAAAGTATTTTTCTCAGAATATCTAGTTATGCTTCGAATAAAAAGAAATGGTTACCAGCAAGATTAGGATTTCTGTAGAAGAAGAATCATTGCCTATCGAGAGTGGGGATTATCGTTCCATGATATAGCCCTTCGCACTGGTCGAACCTCAACCACTGTCTTGCGAATATGGATTTAGTGTGTTGCTGAGGGACAACATGCTCAATGGCATGAAGGATCTCCCCTCCCTCCCATTACTAATGCATGAGAGGAAAGACATATTATGAAGTCGGCATTTCAAAACCATATAACTACATCACGGACTAATGTTCAGGAAATGAGCATGTTTTTACCAAGCCTGTTGTCGTTCGTATGGTGTGACGACGTTTACAGCAGTGTGGACTGTCAGCATGGTGACTATTACGTCGACTTCCTTTTTACAATGCAGAATAGAGAGAGAAGGTGACTCTGGTGCACTTAACATCAAAGCTGGATACAAGATTGGTGCAAAGTCGTCTTTTCATACGAGTCCATGTTTTGTAAGCAGTATTCTAATGACCGTATACGTGTCTGAAGTCCCGAGGAGCCCGCTCGTTGCATACTTACATTCAATATCATCATGTGGGTTCTGCACCTGATGTGAGCGTTTGGGTACCCTTTTGGTAAATGACACGTATATCTCTTGTTTGGATTGACGGTAATTTTTGCATGCATTTTGATGCATTTCAGACATCTTACGTCCAGTGATAGAACCCTATCTTCGAGGCCTGTCAAAAGTCGTCTTCCAACAACATAATTCAAGACCATACGTTGCAGGGTATCGTCTGACATTCGTCGATACACAGAGTATTCAACTGCTTCTTTGTTTTATATGGTCTCCAGATGCATCACCCATTGAAAATATCCGGTAATGGGTTTTTGACCGGTATGGTATACCGCCACACTCCAGCTAATACGGTTGATGAAATCTGGCACACATTTGATGCAGCGAGGAACGAGTCGCTCGCTTCTGTCATCCAACCCCATTTCAACTCCATGCCAAACCGGGTAATAACCGATTTACCTGCTAGGGGTATCAACGGTTTCAACTAATTTCTTACCTCATTGAGCAACTAAACTGTATGCAAATGTAATAATTTTGTATTCATACCATACTGTGTAAGCACATTAAGTATTTCTTTTGTTTCTTTTTTCCCTACATGGGGCTGTAATTTTAATAGCCAGCAGTGTATTTCAACATTTATTTTTTAAATTACTGATATCAATTCCACGAATATGTGTACAGTCAGAACAAAAAGATGGTAACTGAGTAGTACCTTACAATAGATCATATAATATTAAAATATTTTTCAGTCCAAAAGATACAAACAACAAAACGAAAAAACCCTAAATTTAATAAAATTTTTAGAATATAATTTAAAGTAAGCACATGTATAAAAACAAAACCCTTCGTAGTACTTGAATCCGAAATAAAATTGCTAACAATCTTCTTAAAATATAAAAATTTCGAAATATATACTTGATTTATCAAACACGAACGGTTTCAAACCGCAAAGCATATTCCTTCTAGGAAATGGTTCTGAAATATATACAATTCAAACACAATCGCTCTATTTTCCATATTTCTGTGGGTTGCCTTACGCAAAATGTAAACATGTACTTATCCAGAGCATTTCCCATTGGCAAAAGATAGAAATTTTACTGTGCAAACAAATGTCACGTAAAAGAATTCATTGAATAGTAAGGAAAAAGCTTTCAAGCATACTAAATTGAAAATCCTACTGCAATTTATTCGAAGAGTATACTTGCTTGAAAAGTCAAACAAACTATGCATCCATTTATCAATTTAATGTTCTAAATATTGATATTGGGTCTAATAGTACATACTTTTAGTTGAAATGTAACTCTTTATAAAGAATGTTTGAATTAAATATCATAATTTAATGTTTTTTTAAATAACATGGTACTCGAATTTAATTTTAAAGCTATAACTTCTTCAGGCGCGTTTAACTGGAGAGTGAACTTGAATGCTGCGTTTTAAAAAGCCAAGCATTGTTACGCTCGGGTTTGTAACGCTCGTAACAATGAATTGGAATTTTCTGTAACAATGTTAAGTCCTTCAAGACTTGTTATAAGTATGAGAAATCACATTCTCACCAATTGGTATGTGTTGCGTTATCAAGAACAACAAGTCTTAAAGGACTTTACATTGTTACGGAAAATTCCGATTCAAAATTCTTCTATGGTCTAAGAGAATCTACATCTCTCAGAGATCTACAAAATGAATTTAAAAGGTTATCGCAAAACAAACTTAAAATAATCACAGATATCTTCGCAAACTTCATTTCGACAAAAAAGGGAATTTTAATATATTCTTTGAATTTTCAAAGTTAATGTGAACATGCTTTGGATCTCGATGACAGTGTTATGCAATATTTAACTATATTACTTCTAACAGAAACTTGGATACATAATGAAGAAAACATAGATGTTCCAAATTTTCATTGTATTGCTAAATTCCAAAGACACAATCACATTGCTGGTGGAGCTGCTATATATAAAAATAAGGGAGATACGACAAAATAAGTCACTTCATAAATGGATACAGCATCAAGTACTACTGAATCATTTGGATTTAATGAGTCATGTATCGGAGAAATTAGTGCAGCGAAATGCAGAGCAGAAAATGGACAAATAAATCTAATGGTTACTATTTATATTTCATCAATGTGCAGAGAAAATTATCGAATTCATTTATAGAAATTTAGTTGCCTAAACTAAAGCCGGATCAACTCTTCTGAACAAATTGCCTATTATTTTAAGTGGGGATTTTAATGTAGATTTTTCAAAAGACAAATCAAAGCCTTTATTAGATTTCTTAAAATCAAAATTCAATTTAATTGTCAAATGATCCAAATGAAAGAGCGGCAAAGTACGAACAACGCTTGACGGGGTTGTTTTTAAGATATTTAAATATATAATTTTGAATCTAAAGTATCTATAACCTGTTTCAGCTACCATAAATCTCTTGTTTCTTTCTTAAAATACAATTAATTCACAAATAGGATTGTATATTTCGCAAAAAAATATTACTTTATAAGTACAGACATATGAGTAAATAATTTTATATGACAACAGTAATATCCCCTTGTTTTTTATTCACTTAAATATTCCCTGAAATAACATTGCAAAATTTGAAGTTATCACTTTTATAGTGTGGTCATAAGAACACACACTCTTTTTTTTCCTATCACGAATTTCAAAAAAATTTGGGGATTCGTGCCATTTGGATGAGGACTATTTGAATGAATTTATGACAGTTTGTGATTGTAAAGAATTTAAAATGACTAAGTCGAAGGTGAAGTTCAATTATTAACAGCTGATTTAATCTACGAGGGCTTTAAATTTGCCCTAAGTAGGCAGCAACATTTTCATACTTATGATCCTCACGTAGAGCATGCATCAAAATTTCAACGTGTTCTTAAGTTTCATACGGCAGGATATCAAGAACTATATAAACAACAAGAAACCACATTTAAAAAAAACCAATATAACAAAAATTAAGTCAATTCCTACTTTGAATGGAGGAATAGAAAATATTTTATTAACGATTGAAAATTCTAAAATTATATATATATATATATATATATATATTAGTAAATTCATTGCAAAATTAGCTATTAAATACAGTCTTCCTATTGTAGCTTTTAATGAATTTAAAGGCAAAATATTAAATGAGCTTTAAAACATTAACTATAAAACTGATAATGATATAACTTACAATAATATTAAGAACCAAATTGCAGACCTACAAAACAAATTCATTATTGGCTATGTCGATAAAGTACCGGGTAATTATGCAATTATTTGCAAATGGTTTTACACTAATATGCTAAACAAACATTTTCATAATAATTCTGCTTTTATAAAATCTATTTCAAGCAAAAGAGAAATTTTTAATCGAATCTCTGCTTTTTATAAAAAAAAATAGATTGACGTATTTTGGATATTAAATTCCCTCATATTTTCCTCTCCTAAATTTCATAAAATTCCTGTTAAATTTAGAGCTATTACGAATGGTTTTAAAACTTATATTACACTTCCGGGCAAAAAGCTACAAAATATTATTCAATCTACATTAGACAAAATTGATAATTCTATTATTGTTAAGAATAGTATGGACATTATTAAGTGCATGCAAGGTAAAAAAATTAATTCTATGTATACCTATGATTTTGAAGATTTATTTAATTCTATAGATATAGAAGCCATGTTGAAGATTCTTAAAATAGCATAGCAAATACTTTTTAAATAGGATAATAAAATATGATAAATGTATTTCTATTATAGAATTAGTATTAAAAGAAAATTATATTTTCCATAATAATGCTTATTATCAGCAAATTAAAGATTTACCACAAGGAGGACCAGCTAGCAACTGCTTAGGAAATATCTACTTGCATTTTTATGAAAATGAAAGTATTAGTTATGAATCTTGTTACTTTTTTAGATACATAGATGACTTAATTATATTTAGTAATATTGTAGACTTTGTTCCTAACCTTAATTATTATCTCCACAATTTAAAAATAGTAAAAACTAATTATAATAATGAATCAGCTAACTTTTTGGACCTTCAATTAAAGGTTAAGAATAATTTGCTATTAAGTAATATTTTTGATAAAAGAGACTCATTTTATTTTAACATTATTTAAACGCCTTTTTGGGGTAGTAACCTACACCTATCAATATTTAGAAACTTTATCTTAAATTTTATAAAAAGAAACAATGATTTAGTTACTGATAACATTTTAAAACAAAATAATTTTTTGAATTTTTGCAATTATTGTTTAGAATACAATTATACAAGTAAATTTATTTATAGATATATTTCTATTTCTAATTAAATATATTTTTGTCTTAGTTCATTATTTTATTTAAAATTCCTTTTATTTAGTTTATTTTTAAAAAAATATTTTAAAAAAACAAAAAAACTTTTAACCGCTTATTTTAATTGCAATATATCGATTAGTATATAATCATCCAAGTTTATTTACTTTGTAATATATTTCTATTTGATTTGATCTATTCTTAACTTTGTTTACTATTGTTTTTAAAACTTCTTTTATTTAGTTTATTTTTAAAAAAATCTTAGTTGTTTGTTTATTTGCAAAATAAATATCCAGGTGGCGCCATGATTTTTACTTCTCGAATAGTTGATTCATTTCTTTCAAGCCATTTCGCGTTGGGTGTTTACTGTGGAAGGTTGAATTTTCGATCTCCAGTAATTATTTTACACGTGAGTTTTTTTTTAATTTATTATTATTGTTCCTCTCCTTGAGGCATTTATTATTGTTCTCTTTTCTTATCTTCGTTTTAATATATTATCAGGTTTTTCTTCCACGTGTTGTATTAGGCTTAACTTTTCTGCTGTACGGGGAAGGTTGGATCCATAAAGCATTGCTAACCCTAATTTGCTGGCCTAATTCAGCGACAGCTTTAGAAGTCATAATAGGTCTCTCATTTAGTCCAAAGACTTTTTTTTGTATCTACATTTGTTGTGTCTGGTGAATTCCTATTTCTTCCTGCTTTAGCACTGTAAGTTTTAGTACTTCTTCATTTTTATTTTACATTACTATACATATATAACAAGTAATATAAAAAAATTTTTTTAGTTAATTCCTACCTTGATCAACAAAGAAAAACTTTATTTTAGCTACTTTTTATTAAATAGTTACAATTAATATAAATATGTATATGCATAGGACAGAATCACTACATTAATTGGTAATTAATTTTTATTAATTATCATTAAAATATAGTACTGTCATCCAAAACAATCGTGTCTATAAAATTTCAGTTCAACTGATTGCATTAAAACGTGAGAAAAAGAAACTTTTCAAGTTTTGACACAAGTCGCCAAAATAGTCGCTAAGTCACCAAAACTGTTGCCTTTGTGGCTGTATTTGTAATTCTTTAAATAATTAGTTTAAATCCATTAATTTTTATTAATTATAACTAAATTATTGTATTGTCATCCAAAATAATCATGTATATAAAATTTCAGCTCAATTGAGCACTTTAAAATGCATTTTATTAACGATTGAAAATTTCACCAAGATAAATAAATAAATAAATAGAGAGTGTGAGTTAATAGTAGGAATTGAAAAAAGGAAGAGTGTGAGTCAATAGTAAGAATTGAGAAAAGAGCATGAGCCGGGTGTGCATTGTTACAACAATGCACACCCGGTTTGGCTGAAAAACAGGTTTTTGACACCAACTTTTTTCTTTGTTTTACAGTTACATTGCTTCAACAATAGAGACGAATCTAAGTTGACGTCAAAAACCTATACTTAATTTGATTTAATTTAATTAATTAATTAATATTTGAAAAAACTGAACTAAAATTAACATCAAGTGCCATCCACTTATTCCATCCAAATGCCATCCAGCATTATTACTTTTTTGTCAGGTTTTTTTTAGGAAAACATTTGGAGATTTATCATCGTACATGATTTTTTAAAATTGTTAGTCATGTACCCAAATTTATCATATAACACATGCATTTTTCACTCTATTTTTTTTTTTTTTGCACGGTTCTTCAAGGAACGTATCTTTTGTGTAAAGAAAGTGTTCATTGTACTGGATAACAAGTGACCATGTTGTACATTCCGGAAAATAACTTGTAGTAGACAGCTAAATAGCTTTCAATGTATTCACTTAAACAATATCAAAGAATAAACCAATAGAATAAGCATCTTTCTGGTGATAAAATATTATTTTTATAACAAAATCTCACTATAAAGTTCTTTTTACATTTGAAAATCGAATTAAATGTATTTTTTGAGATCACAAAACATGTCATTGCCAAACGATTTTACATAAAATAAACAGATAAGTATAATGTAATGACATGTTCAAAAAATTAATTAAGTTAAATAAAAGTTACATTTCACTTATTTACAATTCATAACATGCAGTATTTAAAGCAAAACAACCAAAATGCATAAGCTAAATTTTTAATTACGTTCTTCTTCCAAAAAGAAAATATCCCGGAAAATGACATATCATTTTTAATAAACTCCCTTATATTTATATTTCTTTAGTTTGTAAATAAAGCCACGAAATTTTATATACTACAATGGGATTAAATTTTTACTTACTTTTTTTTGTTTCTTCATTTTTGAAAAATTAACAATTAGTTCTTGGTAAGTGATTTATCTATATTTCCTACAAGAATATAAATTGTAGATTAAAAACTCGTTTTGGTAGAGTCAGTGTGAAGAAATTTGGTTAGGTCCGTCGGAGTACTTACTTATTATCGCAACCGCATTGGCGACCTCATATGAAAGGAAGCACATGGTTGACAATTCAGAGCATACGACACATGCGAAATCGGGGTTGCCAACTTGGCGAGTCAACTTTAAAGGTGACATTGTTGCGATAGTACGTAAGTACTGGTCCTTGTATGATTGAATTGTATAAAAATTCATAATGGAGTAGGAGGCGAATAATACAATGTTAGAGTATAAAAATTACGAATTTATTTTTTTGAATATTTATCTTGTATCCATGCCCATTCAAACTAAATAATTTTTCGCCAACACAATAATGTTCTTTTTAAACAGGCTTATGATTTTTTTTCTTCGTCTTTTTAGTGTTAAATTCAACTGAGCTACTATGCACAGTTAATTTATCTTTTGCTAATATAATTTATCTATACATTAAATTAAATCAACTTGTCAATTCGATAGCTTCTTGGCATTATTTTTTTATTTAAATAACAACATAAAAAGTCTAATAATTTTATGTATCCAAGTTAAAGTGAAATGTTAGAATTACCATGAAAGAAGGAATAAACAAAGATATTTTAAGTATTAAAATCATTTTAGTCCTTCATTAAGATTTCTTTTCTAATAAGTTGAATTCGTTCAAATTTATATATTAAATAAAATACGTAAATATATTCAAATGATCATAGTTAAAGTAACATTTCCTGCTTCATGAATTCATATGAAATGTTTAATATATTCAACAACTTTTCACTCCAAAAAGTAATTTGAAAGATCTTGGAAAGTGATGCTTCTTTTTCCAAGCGGTATAAAAGAAAGCAGTTTTTTTGACGGAATTAAAATCAAAGTTTAGATGATTCACAAGAATTTACTTTGAAAGAAACTCATCTGAAAGTACTTTTAAGAGACTTTTTTTAATATCATAATTTGAAATTCTAACGATAAGTGCTTCAGTTGCTGTTTGTTTTCATTGAAGTTTCTTCCTAAACTACTGTCAATTTCTGGTTTATAAAATGAGTATTCGATGCTTGAATGCATTTTGTACGGTTATGTGTTTTTAATGACAATAAAAAATGGAACAAAATCGTATAGATTAATGGTAAAGTAGTTCATATTAAATGAAAATAGTTACAGAGTAGTGTGCAAAATATAAAGGCTAGATCTACTAACTAATATATACTAGCAATAATATAATATCGTGCAAGAATGTTCTGAATCGAAACAAATACCATCAGAACTTAAAGCATAAGACCATGAAAACAGTTAGTAAAACTTTAGGGAAAAAAAGGAAGTACAAGGTGTCTATATATATATATAAATTAGTTAGACAATTTCGTAAGTTAAGAACTTCCAAAATATTAAATAAAATTAACTCATTAAAAGTCAAACTAATAGAATATGTTCTAAGTTTATTCCTAGAGTTCTAAGTTTATTCCTAGAGATCGGAAAATTATCATTCCATCTTAGAACATGAAAAGGATATTCTCAAAGTAAACCTGTTTTGTACCTTCAGTTTTTCTAATATTTGCGACCCATTTTTCTTCGCGAAAAAAGACTATTACATGAATTTTTTACCTGGAAATGCCACAGATTTACCTTATGCCAATCATCAAAGAAATAAAATGGCAGTATCTTACCTCAATGCTGAGGGACCAGTTTCGAGTGGTCGTGGAGGTTTTATTTAGTGATCATCAAGATCAACAAATTTTTCAGCAATGGATTTCAATGTATGAGGTTTGTAAAGTATCAAGTGTACAACTATTTCCAGTATCCATTCCTAAATTTAAATCAAGAATCTACGCTGCTGTTATTTTGATCGACAGAAACACACCGACAAATATGTTACAAGAGCTTATTTACTAATGGGGTATTTGAAGATTAAATAAAGAAAGACACTTCGAATATTTGCGATAATGGTAAACATGAGCTATTTCTCTATCTTTCAACAATATGTACTTTAAATTTCTTCCTGTAAATTAAATGCAATAAATCATTCTTTTTGCCCCACTAATTTATGGAAATTCTGTAAATATGACAAAAAGAAACCTTATTGAATAAATAACTTGGGACACATTTGGGCCCAAGACCAAAGCAGGCGTGTGTAAAGTGGCTGGGAAGAAATATCTAGTCTAAAGGGTGGATGTGATACCCCTTCCCATATTAGCTGTATAAGATTGATAATAAAATGCTGACGTATCAGTCCCATTTCTCTTGTAGCAGTAATAGCAGCTTCCGAATAGTTGCCAACCACAAGTGATGGGAAGCCAAATATCACCTTGAAAAATTAACCTTTAAACCCAGGAATGCGATTGACAATCCATGTGCATTGAACATCATCACTTACTAGCAACTCTTAACCATCCAAGCGGTCTGCACGTAAAATCCCGTCATTTCAGAGATGTTTTTTCTGCCTTCAAGCAAGATTCCCAAAAGCGGCCGAGCCACATTCTTAAAAATACGGCTCAACCGTTTTTGAGAACCCCACCTGACGGCAAAAAAATACGTGCGGTGCATTTTCGAAGCATCTCCAGAATAGCAAGACTTTAAGTGCAGACCGCTTAGAGAGTTAAAGACCAACTTTACAATATGGCAAGGCATTGTTGAGTATTAAGAATAATTTATGACGCAATTTATCTGCAAAAAAATACATGTTAACAGAGAGAACATTGTCCAGGCACTTAATACTGAACCACCTTGAAAGATGTCAAGGTCAGTACGAGTACTAAGTATGAAATTTCCCAAAACAAGAACGCCTTATTCTCCAAAATGTCATTTTCAACGTTATCGGATGAGTTATTCTGTAATTCCTCATCTCTTTTGACATATACTCCGAATCATTGGTCATATGAATTATGGTGTTGTACATCAAGAGTACTCGATCCTAATTATGGACTGCTTATTTCTTATATTTCCAGCATCTCAGAGAATTACATCTCTAATGAGCAGGCATTAATTGCATACATCATACTAGTGTAAATAGATCGCCATTGACCTGGTCATAAAAATTTGATTTCAGTCATCTTGTATTTCCTTGTTTTTGCATTTTTGTGACTAGCTTATTTGTCTTTTCTCGACAGTAGAACAATACACAGACCATCTGCTGCCGTGTTTGTTTGTAAGCATCCCCTAATAAGCCATCAGATAGTATTTGTGACGTTTTAATAAGCAATCCAAACTCATGAAACGGTGCTGAGAGTGATCAAGATCTTCGAAACCAATCTGGTAGTATTCTTTTACATTTTTGTATCTTCCCAATAATTCGACTTCGGCTAATATCATCTAAATTTCATGTATAAGATTACTTGTCCATTTATTACCACTGAGGAAACAATCCGAAGTCGTTTATACTGATGTACAGCATGCTATAGCTTTCACAGATATACTGAGCGTACACAAACGGTATGCTTTACACCCATTCAAAAATTGCCCAATACGTCACAAGACCTTGACCCGAGTCAGTCAATTGATTTGTTTTTTATTCAGACGTCTTCTTTTATATATTTACCTGTCCTTCCTATGAAACGAATTTTGTATTTGTTTCGACTTAATATTTGTTTACACTGCATTCTGATTAATTTCTTCTTTGTAGTCAGTACATGGGGAAATACTACATTTTCTTTTATACATATTACAATAATTTCGATACTTTAGTACTAAAGAAAAAAAATTTGAAATGACATACACGTTTCAAATTTTTTTTTATAACTCTATGGGTTGTTTTTATACTTAAAAAAATATTTTTCAAAAGTCTGATTCATATATTCAGGAAAATTATGTTTGTTTTGATTTTTTACATGATTCTAGTCATTAGCAACAAACAACAGCGAATGGAATTGAAAATTCAAATTCAAACATTATACGATTAATATGTCAATTCCTACTTAGGTCAACAAAAAACTTTATTTTAGTTACTTTTTATTAAATAGTTATAATTAATTTAAATATGTATATACATGTAACAGAATCACAATTTAAGTGACAAAATAGAAAGCAATTTTCCTTGCAATTTTCCATTTTTCTTTCTATATATAGTATTGGATTATTTTTTGTTTGTTACTATTTATTCATTAACTAATTTAATTATTCTAATAAAATAATATAGTGAAAAAGAAATCCCATTCTTAGAAATTAGGCCACCCCAGGTGGGACTCAAATCCACGACCTTTGGATTAGAATTCCAACGCGCTATCCATTGCACTAAAGGGACGCAGCGAACCATTTTCCTTTCTATATATGCTGTTGGATATTATTTTTGTTTGCTACTATTTATTATTTTTTCAATTTAATTAATGAATTAATATTTGAAAAAACTGTATTAAAATCAAGTGTCATCCACTACAAGTTTTAAGAAATGTATTTGAACTTGAGAGGATGAATAGAAAGTATTTTATTAACAATTGAAAATTTGAACAAGATATAAATGTATATAAATATATATACATTTATATCTTATTCAGAACTATTAGTAAGAATTGAAAAGGCATGAGAGACATTATGTTTCATCCAAAGTAAATTAAAATCAAGACATTGACAATATTATTAAATAACGAAGATATAATTATTCTTTTTTATGGGTAAGAATATTTTATTACATTTTTTACGGATAATACTATTAGCATATTTATTACGGAACAATCGAATGGAAGAGGGAACGTATTTGATTTGTGTATGCAGTAGTTCGACCACATAGGTTCGCATCAAATAATTGTCCTAAAACACGCTCCACAAAGCAGTGTACAAGGTAGATTCTCCATGAAATGCAGTGTAATCTCTTTCGGTCATTAATTATCACGGAAGTGCTGTGCTGATTGTATCAACCTAACCAAACCTCTGAAGCCTTGAACTCCACTTAATTGATCAATCATTCTCATTATATAGGCTATCTGTTAATTTACACATCTGCAAAGGCTTTCTGTCAGTTAGAAATGTACTAACGGACATCGTTGTTCTGTGAGTTATGTGAAAAGAAGGTAAATATAAATACCCTTTGGGATATCAATAAATAAGGATATTTTAAGGATAAAGTAAAATTTATAATATTTTTAAGGCTACCCTTTTTCAAACAAAATTTTTTGGAGACTGTTAGAGTAAAAATAATTTAGGTTTTATATTTAGATTATATTATTAAGCTGATTCTGTAAGTAAAAAGTCAATTTGACCAGCCATTATTTTACAATTTTAAAAAATTAGGATTTTTTAAAGTTTTTTCAAACTTTTATAAAATGCTCAATTTTCAATATTTTTAGTCATTTTAAGTTATTTATGTTTCTTAGATTATTGTAAATAAAAGTCAGTATGGATTTGAAAATCTCTATTCTCTTGTTGATTTTTAATAATTATTTTTCTAGAAAAACTTGGAAAAAACACGAAAATTTTTTAAATATCAACTCTTAAGCATTTTTCTTAAAAATCTAAATAGAGATTTCAGCCCTAAACCATGCAATTTTTTGTAGAACATACGTTTGGGAGTATATACAAAAAATTTCAAGGCACTACCTTGAACAGTAAAAAAGCCATAGAGATTAGAAAACACTTATACCTTCAAAATTGAATGTCTGAGAAAAACGCATTTAAAGTTTGTAAAGGCATAAAACAAAAACTTATAATGTCCGCAAAGCTGTTATATTTTAATATGTTGTTTTCTAATGTATGTTCTACAATAAAACACTATTTTATTTAAATATGACTGAAAATAAAGTTATTAATTCAAAATATATTTTTGCATAATATTGATAGCATATGTTAAGATGATAGTTTATTCAGCTTAATCTTAAAATAATATTTTCAGTAAAGCTTTGAAACACAAAGCATTTTTGAACAAATAATAAAGATATTAATTTAAGCGAAAAATAGTCAGGTTTTTTTATGAAATTTAATTTTTTTTTTCAGTTTTAAATTGGAGCGGCTTAGGAGGTTTTAGCTCTTATTGTACGTCTTTAAAATACTAAAATATAGTATTACATTGTGTTAAGTTTAATGTAGTTTGGTACATCAAGAAAATATTTATTTATATCTGCAACATTTGAATTCAGAATACTTGCATTCAGAAGTCTAATTGCAGAATCAGCTGACGTTTGATTTTGAGAAACATCATTTTCAGTAGTATTCCATGTCTTCGAAATATTGTTTCTCACAGCAACCTGAGAACGCTTTTGGCAAGTCACTTTCTCTTCAGGTAAAAAATAATGATAAAGCTTTTAAGTTATATTAACTATTTTTAAAGCAAAAAAAAATGAACATGGATTTAATCTTAATTTATTAATTATGAAAAATCAAAAGACTCAAAACATCATCAAGCGGAAATTATTTTAGTAATGAAAATTGGAATTAATAATCATTTCACTCTAAAAGATTTGATTGTGTTCAATAATAATTTTAATTAATTCAATTTAAGAGTGAAAAATGCTTTAAAAGAAACCGAAACTAAAACACTAGCTCATAAAACTTCAAATAGATTAAAAACTAACTTGCTAACAGATCTGAAATTTGGTGGCAAGCTTCTCTATGATATGGGTCACTAGAAAATGCAAAAAAAAACCCGGTAAATAAGAAATTGTTAGGGTACTGTGTAGTCCTAAGCATGTATTCCCGATTTTTAAAGATTAATCCCAAAATTGCTAACTAAAAATTGCGTAATTCGATCCCAGTGCCCCCGTTTTTCACAAAGACGGAATTTCGCGGGGTATTGGAGGAGAAAGAACAAGCACAAATAAGCAACTTTTAATTTGAAATAAGTAAAACCTACGCAAACACTATCAACGTCATTTTAATTGAATTGCAAAGCATTCAGAATAGTTTTAGTGATAGCAACATAAAGTAAAGAATCGTATTTCGGGAGGACGTATATATTCGTCCTGGGCACTTAACGCACTAGATAAGTGAAACGGACATATACGCCGGTGGCACTGAAGATGTTAGAAAATAGATAGTTTTGTACTTATAATAGTTTAATTATGACAATACAAAGCAATATGATTTTGTACCTTAGTTATAAAAAAGATAAACTAAAATCTGATCAGCTTGCTATTATATTTATAATCATTTCTCAGGGAAAAAAATCCTTTTTTTTATGTAATTTATTTTAACGACCATCATGCATCTCGTTCTTATGCATTGTTAGCCAAACTAAATAATTATTAATAATGATGTTATTACACCTGAGAAATAATATATATTTGCAACGAAACCAGAAAGGATCTCATGATTCGAAAAACCGTATTCGAATGATTGATAAGCTGAAACTCCCTATTTAATAAAAATTGCACATATTTTTTTAATTAAAAATTTCTTAGTTTACGTAATATATTTTATTGGTACTCATATACGAGTAGAGTTCTTATGCATTAAAGCACAAAAATTAATAATTGCTGATAATTACCTGATTTATGATAAATAAATCATACAAATTTCTTATCAAACATATAAATTGTCAATGTTCAATTTCTTTTTAAAAACAAGTAATATAAAAACAAAATTTTAAGTCAATTCCTACTTAGATCAACAATTTTTTTATTTTTTATTTTAGCTACTTTTATTAAATAGTTACAATTAATGTAAGTATTATGTACATATGACACACACAGAATCACAACATTAAGTGGTAATTAATTTTTATTAATTATAGTTAAAGTATCGTATTGACATCCAAAACACAATTGTGTATATAAAATTTTAGTTCAACTGAATGCTTTAAAACGTGAGAAAAACACAAGACACACAAGTCGCCAAAAGGGTCGCTAAGTCGCCAAAAATGATGCCAACGTTGCTGTATTTGCAATTCTTTAAATAATTAGTTTTAATCAATTAAGTTTTATTAATTATAATTAGATTACTGTATTGTCATCCAAAATAATCATGTATATAAAATTTCGGCTCAATTGAGTGCTTTAAAATGTGTTTTATTAACGATTGAAAATTCCGCGAAGATAAATAAATAAATATAGAGAGAGTGTGAGCTAATAGTAGGAATTGAAAAACGGAAAGCAAAACCTACTTGTGTGCCCGTCTTGATTATGATTTCAAAATTGAGCCAAAAAGGCGCCAAATGTAGAAGTTACAAATTCGAAGTTGTTTGAACATGAAAGAAGATAGCACCACTGCCCATCCGGTATAGTGGTTAGTGACTCTGACTACTGAGCCCTTGGGAATGGGATTGAATTCGGGATATGGAGAAGGCATGGATGTTTGTAAATTTATAGTATATTTGCGGTGTGAGGCTATTCTAAATTGCCTTCGAGACACATGTTCTCTCGTAAGATTGGTGGAAGGGAAAGAGAGGTGGGGTGTGCTCCTGACCACCTGTCGTGTGTTGCTCGAAAAACTTGGGTTGATCATAGTTCAACCATACTGACATTTGTATGATGCTCAAAGCTAAGGATAATGATAGGCTTAAATCTGTAACCCTTTGCTGCGATTAATTTCGTGGGCTTAGATCTGACACCGTCAGACATGTGGTATTAGAAACAAAAACAACAGGATAGCACCCGGTCTGAAAGACAATATTCACATTCAGACATATTGTATATGTAAGGAACAACATGACTGAAGTAAAAGACGCATTTCGAAAAAGGTGTAATTAAAGAGACCAAATAAATTGTAAAATACAATGATTTTTTACAAAGACCATTCAGTAGTTTCTGACAATTCCAACACATCTTAAAAACAATAAAACAGAATTTTCATGCATCCTTCTTTCACTGTGAATTTCACTGCTAGCATCACATGCATATTTTTTTTCTGACAATATTCCAATTTAGAGTAAAAATGAATAAAAGAGACATTGAGTTTCCAAGAGGGTTAAATAGCCAAACTTCGAGCTGTTATACAGTCAATATGGTTATACTCTATCGAAAAAATATTCCCTTAAACATTAAAAAACACCATGCAGGTATAATTATTAAAAAGCTGTTATAATATCTTGTTTTAATTAGACTATATATATATATTAACCATTTTATATATTTTGAGCATCGGAAAAACTTATAAAATCGATGTTTCTTAAAAATATTATCCTTTCATTCAACTTTAAATTTAAAAATACATATTGTAAAATTTTTCCTTGATTTTACTTAATTTTGTCTGAAAAATATGGCTCTTTTAGTTATATTATTTAGCATATTGGTCAAATAGTGACACAATTAAAAAGTATAAAATCCTTTTACTCAAATAATAATAAAAGCTAAAAATTTAAATTAAAAATCAACATTACAGGGAAAATATTAGAATATTTTTGCTATGAAATTTATGCTAGAGAAAGTTAACTCCCACACATATATACAGGTGTGTATGTATATGTAAGTGTGTAAAAAGCACAAGAATATCAACAACGAAAATTAGAGCTTTAATGGCAAGTAGCAATACACTGATAAATTCTTTCAAAAATACCTGTATTTACTTAGTAGGATATGAATAAAATCATTTCAACATCATTTAGGAACATTATAATTATGCATGAACTCACCATACTGATTTTAGCTTCTCCCGAATATGTTATCTATCACTTAAATGTAAATATAAAATTTATTTTCTTTTTATTAAAATAAATTTAAATCATTACATTAATGCATGAGTTAAACTCAATGAATTAAATCTTTCTAATGAAAGTTCAGCCTTAAAGAATCCAAAGTAATAAAAATAATGAAAAATTCAATTCCAAGCCTTTACTGAAAGGGTCATTGACTTCACAAAATAATCCTCATGCATAAATTCAATACAAAGCGGTAGAGAAAATTCTACTTCAATAATTCCTTTAATCCTCTAGAGTAAAAATCTGATTTCCAGAGCGTTCTCAATATCAATATAAAGGCGCAAATATTTCCCTCATATACTGGAAATGAAAAATGGCATTTGAGTAAATATATGAAATTAAGCTTTGTGTCGAATGCTGGGTATTTCCTTTTACAAAACTCTTTCTTTTTTTCTGGTTCATTATCCCATTCCTGTCTCTCAATCTATTGTTCTGATGACTTTTGGAATGTATTCTGTGAAATCCAGATTGATTAAATGAGATTTTCCCAGCTTTACGCCAGAATGAATTATGTTCTGTGGATTAAAACCTCCGCTGTGATTGTCGAAAAAGATTTTAATAATTTGCTAAGCCTACATCATTCTTTTAGCTTATTATGGAATATTGAAGATTTCAAAAATATAAGTAATTACTCGTAATCCATCTTTATTAACTATAAAGACCTCTGAGAATTTTTTGTGTAAAATATCTGAATAAACAACATTGGTTGGAATAATTTTAACCTGGGAGAAGAGGCGTACTCGACACTAACGTCAGATGACACGCGGGGTGACCGAGTCACCCCGAATACTTTTTTATAATTAATTTTATTGTACACCGTAAAAATCGTAATTCTAGTAAATAATTTAATTAAGAGAAAGTATATACTTACCTACTTTTAAGGACATTTCAACTTTTCTTTGTTAATTTGAGAATAAATCAAATCAAACTGAACTAAAATTTTTCAAATGTGCATGACTTAATTAAAGGACACAAATCACAGACACTTTTTGCTAACATTACATGAATGTTATTTTCAGGCAAAACTGTCATATTTTGTTCAAGTTATTGCAGTTTTATTGTCATTTGATGATCCAATAGCATGTTCCACTTTTTCTTGCTTGTGTCTATTTGACAGGGCACAATGTGTCTTGTGGTACCTTTGGCTTCATATCTTTCTTGATGGAGTTTTTTAAGTAGCATTTGAAAATTTTCCTGTCAACTCAAAAGTTTCATGTTCATCCCTTTGTGATACCGTCCCCCTTTGGTGACCGCATCTTTGATTGTCAGCGTAAACTAGAGGTGTAGGATTTGCAAAAGGAATATACATTTTTAATTCTTAANGAGTTTTTTAAGTAGCATTTGAAAATTTTCCCGTCAACTCAAAAGTTTCATGTTCATCACTTTTCTTTACTTTACTTTCGCTATCATTATTAATATTCCTTATTTCTTCAGGTTTTTTTCTAATTAGATCAGTTTCAACTTAATCCAATGAAGATCGCACACAAGTCAATTTCTTTCTTTATACTCTATTTATTTACATTAATAAGCCATAACACAGCAAACTAGCCATTCACAGAGGAAAAATGTAGTCTGTTAATAAAAAATATTTTGAAAGTGGTCGTGGGGCAATACAGTCACCCCCAAGTACCTTAAGCTTATAAGAAAACGTTTGCTACTCCCAAAGAAGAGAAATATATGTGTGTCAAATACACTTTAGTTCCCATGTAGACTGTTATATACGAGAATACTGACAAGGTCATAGGTAACAAATGAACAGTTTTCCCAGAATTAAGAGGACATGGTACGATTTAAACAAAAATTTTTAATTTAAGGAGTTTCCAAATTTTTTTGGCTCCCTCCTATGTGTGTATACTATGTAAAACAGATTTTGTGCTCAAAATTTCATAAAAAGTTAGCCATTTAATTTTTTAAGGAAAACACTCAAAATTTGTGAAATGATTTTAAAATGCTACTCCTCCTTCAACAATTGACGTACAAGCATGGAGTTTGATTTGCAAGTACGTCCAACTATGTATAACAAAAGTTGGTATGGGTTTTGCGATAACACGATTGGTATTAGTACAATACTTCTTTTTATGAATCCTTATCGAAAATTACTTAAAAAATTTGCAGTTTCTAACTTCAATTATTTTTTAAAAAACAAGCATTGCTTTGATTCAAAAATGCATACCAACTTTTGTTACATTTACTATTAACAATAGGTAAAAAAAATTCAAAGCATTAGGCACAATAGAAAAAAAATCCTTAGCATTTTAAATGAAGACAAACTCGTTATTTTACCTTTCCAGGTAAATAAGTTTAAAGTTTTGAGTTGCCATAAGGATACGAATAAAAATGAATGTAAAATCTATCATAATTCTGCGTTTATTAAGTTTAGAGTTTTCAAATTTTGTGAGATTATAGAAAAGTATGTAAAGAATAATTTAGGCAAGAAAAATTAGATTTGATTTTTTGACCGATTTTTGTCATTTGAATCGTACTGCTTCTTAACGATTTCGTGAGAGCCTGGGGTGACTCTGTACCCCTCGACCACATAATTAAGCAAATATGTAATATATATAACTAAAATAACACTACTAAGTTGATTTTATTTTTGCCAGTACTAACTCGAGAACTGTTAATTATTGTAACTGTGTGCAATGGAAAAACTCCCATAAGCATTTACAGCATTAAATTATACGATAAACACCAGAAACACCAACATAAAGAAACCTCACAAAATACCGATGTTATATAGATACTTACTTTTTCCATTCTCTCTCTCTCTCTCTTTCTCTGTTTATTTTTGCACCATTTGTGTTAAAGTGTATTCTAAAGCTTAAGTAGCAGAATTCCAAAAAACCTCAAATTTCCTCTGGGAACATTAAATCGAATTCTTAAAAAGATAACATGTTCCTCGTTTTTCTAAGTTACAGGCTGTTTTTAATATTTTTTAAAAAATTAATGCATTATTATTATTTTTACTACAACACATGTTCATTTACGGATTTTAATGACTTATCTGAATGTATTAAGTTGTCAAGTATGAAATGGAGCAAAAAATGCACACACACATAATTGAATTTGAATTTTTCCAATAAAAACTAAGATTTTAAGATGATCTGTTGATTTTTTCTTACTGAAATATGCGTTCAAAAGAGGAAAAGATGTACCTTTCACACGAAAAGCAAATTATGCCAAAATACGGTGTCTAAATGAGGTTATGTGCAATTGAAATAAATAACATGAACTTTGCTCCATTTCGTACTTGACAACCTAATATATATTAAAATTTGACAAATTATACAAAATACATTATAATTTAACAAAATTCACATCCATAAATTTAAAGAGAAAATGTAGTCCTACAACCTGAAATCATGCCATCTCATAATAAATTTAGAATAGGTAGAATGTGACACACTCATAACCACTCACTTCATTGAATCTATTTAAGAATAAATTAGTAATAAATATTCCATAAATATTTGATGAATTATTCATTATTCTATGACGTGGTACATGTATCACAATAATTAATTTATTAATGCATTGGCTAACACTGAGGTACTCTAAATATTAATCTAAACGAATAATTCGTAGCTTATTGATAACTGAAATGAATCTTTATAAGTTTTCCATCGACGTTAGAATATAATTCAATTAGTAATTATTAAACATTAAACAGTTAATTTATTATACTTAATGGTAAGCTTAACGAATATGCATTACCAATAAATAACGAATATTTTAAATTAAATTAGCACTCGTTATGATTTATTTAAGCATAAATTAAACTCACACTAGATTTTGAAATATATACCTTGAAATTTGCATTCAAAATGTCTTGTGAACTTTACTTTCTTATTTTTTTTTAAAAAAAAAATGGTATAGTGGATTTCTTTTCAAAATTTTTAAAGCGCTTACAAATATATCTATCGTATTGAAAGAAAATTATATATCATATTCCTTCTGCAGTTATCACCCTCTGCGAAAACCAACAACAAAAAAAATCAAAACACATTTGTATTATTTGTTTTAATGTGATTTGTTAAGATCTGTAGTTTATAAGGCTTAAGAAATAGCTAAGAATATATTCTTAAACAAAAAGAAAAATAGCATCGAATTTTAATTTAAGAATTTTGCATGGGATTTATGATTGTATATTTAGAGCTTTCACGTTAAAAATCCTATTTTTGCATGTATACATGCATATATTAATAAATGTAATAATGTTTTACAAAGAATAGTTTATGTAACTTAAGAAAATTTAGAATCTCAACCGTTAGTATTACTGAAATAATATAAATAGCTTCTTCACTTCTACAAATCATTAAACTTATATTTTGTAAAATTCATACATACTTCTTATATATATATATATATCATCTACTTTATTGCATCGATTTTAACTTCATACTAGTAAATACTAATAGTCTATAATTTTATCGTTTTACTTTAATAGTTTAGTGTATTTTATTTGTAATATTTAAATTTTCTTCCAAAATTATTCCTTCCTTTCCTTATGGTTCTGAGTATAGGCAAATTACAGGTGAAGGTTGGCTAGCCCTAAGACTTCCTTTAAACCTGCAATCTTGGTTCCTAAGGCCAGGAGTTTGCTATTGTTCTTCTATTGTGGCTAATATTCCCTACTATCTTGACTAGTTATACTTAGGTTTTATTGCTATATGTATATATATATATATATATATATATATATATATATATATATATATAT
>BMAV01005193.1:195070-212666 GCA_019973955.1 Trichonephila inaurata madagascariensis
TATATATATATATATATATATATATATATATATATATATATATATATTTAAATATATATAATTCAATCACAACACAGGAATCAATATAAAAAAAAATTGAAACTAAATGAATCCTATAACATAAAAATCCCATTTCCGAATAACAATGGCGAATATAGAAAGACAAAATTCCAACGTTTTCAAACAAAATTAAAAAAAATTTATAAAATAAAAATATATAAAATATCCAAGTGCAACCTCGGACTTAGGACCGATAAGTGGGGTTAACTAGTTTGATGGCTAGTTATATATATATATATAAAAGAAATTTGTATAATATTTCAAAAACCAGAAATAATAGATAATGAACATAACAAGAAATAACGTAATAAAAATATAAAAGCAAAACATGAAGATCGAAAAAATACAAAAAAGGAACTATAAAAAAGAACCTAGCGAGTCAGAATGCAATTTCGGACTTAGGACCGAATAAGTGGGTTAGACTAGTTTTNAGCGAGTCAGAATGCAATTTCGGACTTAGGACCGAATAAGTGGGGTTAAACTAGTTTGAAGGCGCCAACCTTCCCCCTTTGCAACTCGGTAGGAAAAACCAAATAAAATAAACAAAAATTCAAAGTATATAAAAAAATTCAAAGTATATAAAAAATAAACCAAAATTCAAAGTATACAAAAACACACAGAGAGTATGATAAAACCACTGATTAATATTCTGAAACAAATTCTCCCCAATTTCTTAAAGCAGAAAATTCCTAAAACAATTACGAAAAAAAGAAAAATTATTAAACGAAATCTTCCTACTTACAGATCCTTTTCCAAGAGAATCAAGAGTCTTGGGTATCTTTGAACGTATCTTTTGAACTACCTTTTACACTAACCAGCATAGATAGATATCGAGATAGATGACAATCAAGTTTGGTAGGCTTTGAATTGGTTGATTGTCAAAAATGTAAATTTGCTAGGTTCTAATTTGGTTGGTTGTCAAAAATGTGTAAGATGTTTAAGATGTGTGTGGAAAAGATGTAAACTGTGATATGAGTGTTATGATATAATCTTCACAGCAAGACCACTAACATGCTGACTTTGAAATCCTATTGTTGTGTGGTGGATTTGGAATCAGAAGTAGCAAGACGACTAATATATTTGTGATGAATATAAGTTCTTAAGAAGTTAAAAGGGTATTCATGATCTAAACAACATTTAAAATTTTTTTTGATATTATTAAATTTATCTAATTTGTGGGTAGTTAAGTTATCATTTCTAAATAAAAAATTCAAAATAACATTTCTGTAAATTGATAAATGCAAGTTACCGTTCCATACAGGAATTTTAATTATATGGAACTTAAAAGAATCTCTTTTGTCAAAAATGTTACTGACTACATTATTGTTAATAAGATGCAAATCTAAATCCAAGAATTCTACCATATTAGAGTTAAAGTTAGTTTTAAGGAGGTTGAGATAGTCAGGGTAGAATGTAATATTTGGTTTATATTCATTATTTTTACCAAAAGTTATTAAATCATCTATATAACGATAAATCAAGTAAGAATCATTAACAATATGGTCAATATCAAAAAAATGTAAATAAAGGTTCGCTAAACAATTACTAGATGGACCACCCTGAGGTAATCCTTTGATCTGTTTATAAAGATTCTGATTAAATGCAATGAAATTCTCTTTTAATACGAGGTTAACAAGAATATCGAATTTCTCTTTTTTCATTGAAGTATATAGCTCATATTTATAATAAATTAACTGTAGAACCCGAATCATATCATCAATATCAATAGAATTAAAAAGGTCCTCGAAGTCAAAGCCATGCATGGAAAGCAGCAGACTATATATATATAGCCATGCAGACTATATATATATATATATATATAGTCTAAATTCTCTACAAGTGAGAGATGAACATTTATCAATCAAAACCGAAAAATACAGAGAAAGAAAAAAACTATACATTGAAGGATATATCAGTAATTAAAATTTAAGAAATGGATGCTGTAGTATTTTAAATATTGCTCACTTAGGACCGCTCTTATATATAAAATAATTTATATAAATGTAGATTTGAACATGTTTTGTGGCCAGCCAACTTTTTCCCTTTATGCTAATAATACTGAACAAAAACCTAATGATAATAATGGATATAATGTCTGAATCCATTACAAAGACGTAACTTGTTTAAAAATTACTTTGAAAAATGCAGAACCCGAGCTAAATCTGAGTACAATAAGTAAGTTATTGCCAGATTCTGGACCCAAATGCAAATTCATAGCATGTGAATGGCTGAATTGTAGCACTTAACAAAAGTATGAAAATAATAGAAATAAAAATTAAAAAGAGACATTACAAACTACCATAACTTTAGTGACACTAGAGTTATATATGAATCAAACAATAATAAGTAATTTTATCTAATATTAGAATATGGAGGTAACTATAACTAGGAAAAATGTGTGTGGGATAAACTTATAGTAATAAATAAATATTAATCTAAGGAATTTTATTCCTAACTATTTCGAATTTCTTTATTCAAATAACTATTAATAAAATGTATTGGGTATTTCTGATTTAAGCAAAATTTAGTAAAACGTTTAGAGTTATTTATTGTTTCTGATTTTTAAAACTAGAAATTGATTGCGTTGTAAATAATTAATAGCAATATTTCTGAATATAGAAACATGTACATTACTCTCCCAATGAGGAACTTTTATGATACTGAAATTAAATTCTTCTCTTTTATCATAAATATTAGTAACTTTAATATTATCTTTTAATTTGATATGTATATTAAGAAAATTTGCTTCATTGTAGTTACTATTTGTCTGTATTAAATAAAGATATTGTGGATAAAAATTAATGTTAGGTTTAAAATAATCTTGCTTGCCAAAAATGATTACGTCATCTATATAAAGAAAAATGAAATATTCAGGATTATTAATGAAACTATTTTCAAAATAATGTAAATATAAATTGGCAAGGCAATTGCTAGCAGAGCCATAATGCGGCAAACCTTTAATCTGTAGATAATAGTTACCATTGTAATATATATATAGTTCTCTTTAAGTATTAAACTAAGTAGAGAGTCAAATCTATCATAATTAACATTTTAAAATAAATTATCTTTATATAATTTTGCAAGTATATTAATCATATCATCTATATTAATAGAGTTAAAAAGATCTGCAAAATCTAAACTATAGAACTATAGTTCAATAAGTTCTTTACTATTTTTAAGTATGGCTGTGGATTTAAGAATATTTATTGTATTTTGTGATATTTCATGGAGAGAGAGAGAGAGTTTTGCCTGATTTGCTGATATATGAATTAAATCCATTAGTAACTGCCCTAAATGAAATTTGGGTTGTCCTTATGAAATTTGGGAGTAAGAAATATATGTGGAAATTTAAAATTATTATTAATTTGAATTCTTAATTGTTTATGAAAAGCCAAAATACTATTATACACTGCTGACCACCGTAAATGCAACACTCTGAAGGAAGCATGCAAACATGAAATTTACAACATGCATTAGTGGAGGTGAGATATGCAAATGATAAGAATTTCTGCGCAAACACACATCACGCGTGCCTGGGGCGCCACCTCAAAGCACTATTTAAGGCTTGGAGATTTCGACGATTTCTAGTTCAGCAATTGTGTTTTTCTTGTGGTTGTTTCAAAAAACGATCAGTTACGTCTCGTAGAAAACAGCGATCAGCTTTTGATCAAATATCCGACTTCGACAAAGGAAGAATAGTAGCCTGACGAGATTGTGGATTATGTTTCAGGAAAATCGGTAGTCGTGTTGGATGAAACCAAACAACTGTAATGCGGATATGTGACCGTTGGATGCAGGAGGGTAAGACAGACCGACGTGTTGGATCGCATCCACCTCAGTGCACCACTTCACGTGAGGACAGGCAAATTGTGTGCATGGCAGTGACGGATCGCTCAGTCACATCACGAACCATAGCACAGCACATTGAGACTGCAACGGATCATTCAGTGTCTGCGCGTACCATTCGACGCCGTTTAAAGCAGAGTGGTCTGTCCGCAAGACGTCCGTTGCTCATTGCTTGGTCTACCCTTGACGCAGAACCACAGACTTCTCCTCCGCCAATGTTGCAATGAAAAAGGATGTGGGTGGCAGAATGGAATGAAGTTGCCTTTACTGACGAGTTACGCATCTGTCTGCAACACCACGATGGTCGGATTCGAATCTGGAGACACCGTGGAGAGAGGATGCTGAACAGCTGCGTTATGCACCGCCACACTGGTCCTGCACCGGTATTATGGTATGGGGCGGTATTGGATATCACTCTCGCTCTCCTCTAGTACTCATTCTAGGTACTTTAAACAGCTAGCGCTACATCTCCGAGGTGTTGGAGCTAGTTGTCCTTCCTTACCTTCAGGGCTTAGCCATAGCCATATTTCAATAGGATAATGCGCGACCACATGTGGCACGTATTGTCCAAAGGTTCTTCGTCAATCACCAGATTGAACAGCTTCCCTGGCCGGCTCGCTCTTCGGATCTTTCACCGATAGAAAACAGGTGGTCCATGGTTGCTCAACGATTGACCCAGATTACATCCCCAGCTGCCACACCAGATCATCTTTGGCAACGTGTGGAAGCTGCTTTGTCTGCTGTACCCCAAGAACACATCCAAAGTCTCTTTGAATCAATGCCGAGGTGTGTGGCAACGGTGATCTCCAAAAATGGGGACTACGCTGGCTAGTGATTCTGGCAGGAACCACACTTCACAGAAGTCTATAAATTTAATCATTGGATACTTGGTCAACATGTTAACTACAAAATAAGTTTTGTTGTACTATTTCTTGTCTTTCTTGGTGTTGCATTTACGGTGGCCAGCAGTGTATATATGTACACACACACATATATACACACTAGCCGGTACCCATTCACTTCGGTGGTATTTCATTATGTTGTACGACTATGTATAGTTTTTTTTTTTAAATTTATATCTGATTCTTAAGTTTTAGCTTTTCCATGCAATGAAAAGTTTGTTAATAATTCTCGCTTTTAAAATTAAAAAAAACGAGGACGAGTTTCTAAAATATATTTATCCTTTGCTACCCAGTAACAGCCCCCACCCCGTCTCCATATTGATTAGATTTCAGCAAACCTCATTATAACCTGATCTCCTTTAAACAAAAGAAACATGAATGCGAAATTTAAAGATTGTTGAAAGAATAGTTTAAAAAGGGGAACTTTTTTATTAAAAACGCCTCCTCCCCTCCTCCTCGGGGATGAGTTAGCTTCAGTAATACCTGTTCTTAACAAATCTATTCTCAGCAATAGAAACAAGATGGTCAAATTTAGTCTGTAAATATAATAATGTTCATAAACGGTTTTGTGTGTGTTTTATCTATATAACTTGAGTGATGAATTTAGCGTGGGTGAATCAAATTTCTCTTTTGTATATATAAGTCTGTGTGTAGAACATTTCTTAAGGAAAATATAACTCTTTATTATTTAAAGCAATGAAACTCACTACTAACTACTCACATAAAATTTAAAAACTTGATGAAATTCCCCAGACAACATTATTGCCTAACATACAAGTTTTGACAATTAAATTCTAGGACTCGCATGTCCTAGCCATCAGGCTTTGTGTGATGGGGTGGAAACTGAATGCAGTTAACCTTGATCTCTCTGGTACTGGTGTCACGTTATTCCATTCCTCCATCTAGTTCAGTTTGTATTTCATTCTTGCTTCACTGAGACGTTGCCGTGTGGAAGTGCCTCGATCATGATAAACTTAAAATTGAGCTGCGCATAAATTTGAACTTCTTTGTGAAATTAAAAAAAAAAGCCTTCCAACTCAATGTTTTAAATTGTTAAAATAGGTGTTTGGAGATAATGTCACAAAGTCAAGTTTTTAAATCAAATGTTAGGTGCTTTCTGCAAAATTAAGCCCTAGTACAGGTTCCCATCACCAGAGCTCAGGTGTCTCCCTCTAGGGAGGAAACTGGGCATCAAAATTACCGGCGGTGATTGGTATTCACGTATATGGTGCTGCACTAAAAAGAGATACCCGCTTCCGGGGAATGTACTAGGTCTGCAATGGTAAAACACCAATCAACAGCCCATTAGAAAGAAAAAAAATGGGGGGGGGGAATTGGGAGGTTGTTGAAGATGATAAACGATCTGGTCGATTTGTGACTTTAAGAACCAGACATGCTCATCGTTTTTGTTTTATTTTAAAGACATCATCATGATTGAATGGGTATTCCATGACCAATCCGTAAATTAACAGTGCTACTTTAAAGTCTTGAGAATGTATTGAGAAAAAGTGAGGGGAAAAAACTCGAGATCTGCAGAGCAAAAACGCGTGGATTTTGCACCAAGACAACGTCTCACAAAACAGTTCTGGGCGAAAAAATGCTTTACTGTACCAAAACGTACACCGTACTCACCATATCTCGCACCATGTGACTTCTACCTTTTTCTTAAAAGGAAAAATGAAATTGATGGGAACACATTTTCAGACTGTACAAGAGTTGAATTCAACAACGGCAAACTTACTGAAGATGGTGACGCTTAAAAAGTCGCAGGCTGCTTTGAACTGTGTATGCAACTATATATTTGTACACTGTTTTCAATAAAGATAATTTTTAAGACTAAACTGGTTATTTAATTTTCACACCTCGAATACATCTAAAATTCCAATGCATTTTGCAATATAGTGCATATCGATGAATTTATCAAACATGCATTTCGAGGTAAATTTGTGAGACTTTAAAATTGTCTGAAAACTTTTGACAAAATAAAGGAATTTCTAGACTGCCGTACAAGAAGAAATTATTTTTTCTAGAACTGAAAGGTGGGGGTTTCCTAAGGGGGGGGGAATAAGAGAATGCATGAAACTGAACAACCAAATTTTAGTACATAAATAAAAATAATTGAATGACAGGCAAAAAGAAATTATAAGGATTACAAGAGAATAATTTAGCTGTTCGAGAAAGAGATAGTTTAAGGACGAGGGCTGTAGATTAAATATTAGAAACTTAACCATGAAACTCTCAAAAGAGCGCGCATTTGTAAATATGGAAATTTTTTAATTTACAAATTTCCATAATAACTCGAAAAAGAGAACCAATTATATGCCTTAAAATCTGGCGTATAACGCACTCCTGTGCTTTCAAGCTATAATTTTTAATTTTTAAGTACATTCGCTGCATAAAGCACACCCTCTTTTTCACGAAGAAACCTATTATGTTCTTATTATTTGAAGTAATTTATTCTAGGCATTGTGTTAAAAGCTATAGAAAAAAAATAGTACACTTCAAGATCTGCAACCCTTTAAGTTCATGCGGAATGTTATTCCTTTTACAAAAACAGTATTTTGATCTATGTAGAAGTCTACATTTTTTTTACGCTCATCTTTTTTTTTATTTATTATTATTTTTATTTTTAAAGCTCGCTTTCTTATAACCGGCGTATAATGCGCACCCGTAAATTTCGATCTTATTTTTTGTGTTAAAAGTGCGCGTTATACTCCGAATTTTAAGGTAAGTAACTGCAATAAAGATTTAGGAATTAAGAATACATAGCATTTTTGAAAATAATTTTATTAATGTGTAAAATATATTGGCAAATTTTATGAGGGTGTTTTTGAAGAACATCTATCCATTTAAAAATGCACGAAGAGAAATAAAATAAAAAACACTTTTGCATGTATGTGTAGTTCGATATTCACTAAAAGTAAGAAAAATTTCCTAACACATAGTTTCTCTTTAAAATATTGGTATGTAAAGCTTATACTTTTTTATCTTTACATTTTTGTGCAGAGAAAAATATGTTAAATAAAAAAAATTTCATTGGGAATACTTTCTTTGCTTATTTCCTTTGAGAATTTCTCGCATCCGAACTCAGCTATATTTTATCTGAGAACAAACTTTAATTTGATTCTGTCGCTTCAGAAAAGGTTCTTTAAAAAGAAATATCAATGTAACACACTTCAAAAGCAGGCATCTAATTTTTGATCCAATACTCTCTCTGAAGTATCCGACGTAGCAAGGTTTCTTTTCCTTTGCTTTCACCACCGTAAAAATAAGTTTCTACTTTTTTACAAACTTCGTTTTTTTAGATATACATCCCTGGTCTTATGGGGAGGAGTTTCAGAAAATAACTTGAAAAGCAATTTTAAACTTAGGTTTCAAAAGATAGGGAGTAAAGTTAAACCTGTGAATCCACAGGAATGCAGAATAATAATTTTTTGATTGCTTTCGAGGTCAATAAACTCTATAGTATTTGAATGAATTTATGGAATATACATTAGTGTATACTTGCTATTCGGGGGGAATGGGTATTTTTATTAAAATATTTTTTCCAGACTTGCAGTTCAAAGTTAAAATGCATAATATTTGTGTCTCTAGAATCTTTTTATAGAATATAATCTAAAATTGGATTTACAAAGTGAAAAAAAAAATAAGAATTTTCGTCATGGAAGTATAACTTAAAAGAACTCATAAAGGGATAAGAAAAAGTAATATTGACCGATACTTCATTTCTGCTGAATAAAATGATATAGCTTACTTTTATACCTGTGTATAAGATAGTACATTTAATCTCATCCATAGTTTTAACCTTGATGTGTTGTTTTTTTAATATCGAGAAATACTTTTCTTTTGATTGATATACAAAAAAAATTAAACTGTGAGCTGGGTACATTTTGTGTAATTCATAAATATTAAAAAAAAATTAATACTAGAACATCGGATTTTTTTTAAATCTCAGAACTCCAAAACTTCGGAGCAGATTTTTACCAAATTTGAAAGACAAACTAATATATTAAAAGAAAAAATAAGCTCATCTCTTAAAGTGAGATGTCTTACTTTTTAGAATTTAATCATATTAATTAAAATGCTAATCTCATAATTTATTTCTCTTTGAACTACCAATGACAAGAGAATTTAAACAATAGTCAATGAAATTTACGAAATTCATCCTCTTTTTTTAAAATATATATACTCCATCCACATTATACTTTTTATATCATGTTTAAAATAAATTTTATCGTTTATCTTGCAGGAATAATTCTATTGCATTTCATTGAAGTTAAAATGAAAAGGAAAAAAAGTGTCGCCTACAACCTCAAAAATTTCTTTTTTTTTTACCTTAACATTACGCTTTTTAGGCGAAAACTAATTTAAAAAACCTCAATTTTACTGTAACTTTAATACTATTAGGTTGTAATTAAAAATGGTATTTTGACAAGTTACTATATCGTGGAATTCTTTTTTATTTTGATTCCTTGCTTTGTTTGCATTCCTTTCATCTATTAAGATACCAATCGTTTCAAAACTTTTTCCCTCGGAATTTAAAAGATAAATTCTTCATCAGGTAAGCCTTTAAATTAGAATAATGGAACTCATATACTTAAATCCCTAATTACGATTTTTCTTTTAAATTCTGTTCATAAACGTTTTTTATATACAATGTTATATCAATATTTACAAGAAGCTGCAGCTCCTTACTTTTGTCTCCTCATAAAATAAACATAACATGTCTTTAAAGCTTAATTTAATTTAAATATAATGAATTAATGTACTTCAGTAAACTAAAATCAGAAATCAAAGAATTAGGAGATTAATTTAATATTCTGAATGTGAGAATTATTACATAGACGCATTTTTATTGCATATCGTTGAAAAAATTAATTTAAAGAAATAAAGTACGCTATATATTGACATGAAATGTGCATTGAGGATAGAGTTAGTATATAATCTTCATTGTATAACACGATTTTCTCGAATTACGTTTCCTTTAAATTTGTTTCTACAGAAAATTATTTATCTAGTTAGTATTCATTTATTCTAATTAAAGTGCATGTTTAAAGTATGCAAAAGAATTTGTTTGCTGTTTACTTATGGATTTTCAGCGAATCAATCCATTTTAAATTATTCAAGAATATCTTAAGAAAATAGATAAAATCCGAAGGAAGAAATACATTAAAAGCAGACGAAAGGATTTATTTGATATTTATTTCTGTATTTTGCATGTATCAATGTGCATTTTGAAAAGATCCAAGGTTATTTTAATAAAATAGTTAAAGTATGATTCAAATTAAAATAGTTATTATTGCAGTTTATTAGAGTAAAATATATTAATTAGTTATCACTAATATATTTTTAACAAATTCATAAAGGAATTAAATTTCATATAACCTTTCCTTTGAACTCTGGATGTTTTGATTTAAGGTTCGATTGAGTTAATAATACTCTTAAATAGTAGGCTTTCAAGCATAATTAAGTTTCAATTATTTTTTTTAAGACTTAGAATATATAGTAGAAAATTCACCGATTTTATGAACAAACATATAACTATACTATTTAAAAAGTACATCAGAAAGAATGGAATCCCCTGGTATAATCAAGCTAAATGCCTAGGAATCATAATATTGATAAAACTCTCACTTTCAAATAACAAGTAGCTTTTATTAGAAAATTTTTTTAAAAAGCCTTTTGCATAAATTCTACCTTTTAATTTTCAGAAAATCGGTATTAAGTAATAGAAACAAAATAATTATACTCACTGATCCTAAAAACGATCCTGACCTACGCCTTCCGTGTTTGGGGAGAGGAAAGACCCTCAAAATGTAATTATCGGGCAAATTCTTATTGCTCGCTGGTTCATTTGGAATGTTGACCTCAAAGCTATAGACAAAGCTACTTATAGACAAACTCTACCAATATTTTTAATAAAATGGACAATTGTGATGATAAATCGATATGTAGCATCGAAAATTATACTCCTGATCTTTTAATTTCCGCAGACCAGATCAATCCTAATTGATCCTGCCGTTCTTTTATCCCTAAATACGTATGTTCTCTTTTTTCGTCAATATATTATTTGTCTTATACTTTTATTCTCCATTTACTATGCAATAACTGTAGAGAAAGAGAGTCGAACTTCTCAGCTAAAACTTAAATGCAAAAAATAACTGACCTCTCTTATCAGCCATTCAAAGAAACCTCACTCGATACCAACTCATTTTAACTTTTTGCAGCCAAATATTTTTACGCCTTAACTCGGAATCCTTGATGCATCTGGTTTGTCCAGGCATCATCCCACCACTCCAACCACGAAACTTTTTTCTAAGTTAAGATTTGTTCATCAATTTTTATCTTTATTTTATTTTATGCTTGTAATTTTTTTCATATCTAAGTATTTTTTTCTTTTCATTAATTTTCATTAGTTATTTCAATATTATTTATTCAAAAGGGCAATTCGAAAGCATTTTAATGTCATCTAAAACATCAGGAAGGGAGATGAAGGTTCGGAAGAGAACTAAGGGCTTCCACCTTACCAAACTACAAGCTATTTTAAAATACATTTGCCACGAAAACTAGGAAACGTGTTTTATATCGCCGTTGTCAAACTAACATCTGCTATGTGCAAAAAAAGTATAAATTGTCACATTGAGGTTTTTATTTTACAATATTCTGGATGATGCCCATAGTCTATTTTTAGCGACCCCAATTCACCGTATAATACTTAGAGTCAGCATTAGAGCCTTTTTATACGAACATTTGGTTTATAAACAAGTCATTATAGTCAAATTGTTCAAATCTTCAAAAATCGCATTTATCAGTTATTAGTTTGACAGTGACGATACTCTAAAATAACTTTATGTTGGCTGCTCACTAGCTTGAAGATATCTACTATTGAAAAAAACCCAATCTTCTTCATTAGACAGTCTAGTACCTAGGCCATCTAAATGTAGGCGACAAGCAAAAATTTAAAATTACAATTAATTCATTGCAAAGATAAATAATTTCGCAATTAATGTTTTTGCTATTCTTTGAATTCTACACAATACAACTGCTTTTTTTTAAGGTATTTTGGTATGACAAAAGTTTAGACGTTGACATAGTACAGAAATTTGAGACAAAGGATGATAGCTTTCGCAGGGAAGTCTTAAGACTGTGACGTCTCTCGCGTCCTTCTGCTAACATAACTCCTATGTTCTTTGACGGCCACGATTAATGGCAAAACCTTTCCAACCCAATACCAAGAAGAGAAACGGATCAAATATGTAAATGAGATATACTTTAAAAGGATAGAAGCTTTGATGATAAGATATAGCGCGGCAAGCTTAAAGATAGTTTAGTGTGGAATCATTCTGATCAATAGCGCGGCAAGTTTAGAGATAGCTTAGTGTGGAATCTTTCAGATCAAGAGTTAGCCGTCCGATAGCTTTGGAAGGAATAGAAACACAATATAAAGAAGTTGGAATATTCGTATATAAAGTGAATTATAAATATCTCTCTATAGGTGAAGGAAGGAGATCTGCAAAAGGTAATAAATGACATAGGTATTTAGATGAATCGGTTTATTAATTATAATTAAGATAAAGGATCTAGTTGCGTGATCTGACTTAAATACTAGGTTTAATTGGGTGTTAATTCTCACTTTAAATAAAGTTGTCAAATTAGAATTAAGTAATATAAGTTATTCTTAATAAAAGTTGTATTAAGAACTACTGTGTCTCATCATTTTGATAATCCCACACCTCTAGCTTACGCGGAACCGGAACGACATAGTCATCACAGGATGGCTATGTCGCAAGACTTGTTGAAGCCCTACATAAAAGTAGGCCCTAGGCCTCTATGCAAATGTAAGCCCCTCCTATTACCCTTAAAAGTAGATAGTGCATAGCATACGTTGTCAAATACTCATACAAACAGTAACCCGAAACCAACAAATGTGCAATCTTACAAATCGGCTCAACTGGTTGTAGCTTTTTGACTTAATGAGAAATGATGGTGTATGGTGCTAGATTTAGAAGGCGGTAGTCATGTGTGTGAATGGACGACAGTTGTCACATAATAATACAATCTTGCCGCTGTTACTAGATGATATATAGCCCCAAATTCCCAGGTTTTTGGAGAATACAACCGGAAATAACATTTGATCGCTCAAAACATGATCTTATTAACGCAGTGTTTCCCAAATTGTGGGATGCGCCCCCCTAGGTGGGATGACAATCCTATGAGGGGAGGGCGAGCATACCAAAAAGTCGAGAATAAAAGGTTAATTTTAAAAAAATTATGAAAAATTATTTAAAGAAAGCAAAACAAAATACATTCTGACATAATAAAAATACACGTTGCACTTTAATTGTTATCTGTTCCAATTTAAAAATTTGAAAAGAAAAGCAATATAATACTTTTCTTATTACTTAAAATGTATATATATATATATTATACATATATATATATATGTAATTTACTTAAAATATCTATTACTTAAAAAAAAACGTAATTTAAAAACCTATTACTTGTGAAAGCAATATATAAAATTTAATACTTATCTTGATAATTTGAGTGGTTTATAATTAAGATCGCATCGTAATTTTAGCGTTAAAGTACATTATATTGTTGTATTCAATAAATTGTTATTGTATAGGGAGGCGCGACGAAAATTATGATTGAAAATTGGGTCGCCAGTATTGAAACTTTGTGAAGCACTGTATTAAAGCTCAGTCGAGAACGAGATGAGGATCGCACAGAGACCGGGACCCTTTGCTCTAGTTCAGTTGGCCCATACATTTGCCATGTCTAAGAATTAGCCGTACTATCCCCACAATACTCGAGATGCTTCTAAGTTTAACGTTATTTAAAATATCAATCAATCAGTTGGCTCAACAACACAATAAGGAAAATTTTATTTCAATAGTGTCTGTTGTCTTTATATTATACCTTTTGGTCTAAAATACATACATTCGATGTTTTTTACACGAATAGCTGTTGCGTGCAAAAACTGATTGAAACTTCAAACTTCATTCTTATTTATGTATGCATCTTTTTTTCCTTTAGATTTTCCGTCTTTCGAAGAGATGCAAATTTCTACATCGCAATTTTTCCTTACAAAACTCTCAGTTATTTTCATCATATAGCAACATACTTAACGAAAATGGAATTTAAAGCACAAATTTTAACCAACGCATAAGGTCTGATAAATTCTCAGCTAGGGTATATGTATATAGATCTCAATATATTAATGTATTTTACAATTCAAACTTATTTGCAATGTGATATTTTGATAATATTTATACTACAGATTATTATTTGTGCAGTTAGCGTAAATGTATTTGATACCTCATTTTTTTATTGAGAAGGCTGACATAGAAGTAAACGTAAAACACACATCACAAAGAAGAGCAAATTACAACACAAACATCCATGCATTACACGGATTCGAACCCAGCCCCTACGGCACCGCAGACAGCGTCACTAACCACTATACCGGATGGGCGACTTTGATACATCATTAGAAGAGAAATTACACGACTGGTCATTAAAACTGCTGCACCAAGAAGGCTATATGCTACCGAAATGAAATTTAAATAACAGGAAGAAGGTGCTATGATATGCAAATGATTAGCTTTTCAGAGTTTTCAGACAAAGCAGGCTCTGGTAGCGACACCTACAATATGTTTAAACAAGAAAGTGGTTCCTCCGGTTTTTCATATACAAATTACATTTGAACCTTGTTGCCTGGTGAAAAGTTGTTGTGGTGCCTCGTGTAAGAAGCAGGAATGCGTGCCAGCACGTTTCTTTCTAACTTTGATAAAAGTCGACTTGTAGCGTACCAAGATTGCAGTTTATCGTATCTCTGCATTGCTGCTCGCGTCCGTCAGGATCCAATAACTGTTAGTAGAATATGGAATCGATGGGTTCAAGACGGTAATACGGAACGTCGCTTATCGTTAGCAGCCGAGAAGACGGGCATGTTACCCGCATGGCCTTAATGGATCATGCAGCCACTTCAAGAGCCCTGAGTCAAGAATTGGGGTCATTTTCAAGAGAAGTGTCTGTTCGAACAGTTTGACAACGTTTGCAGCAGTATGGACTCTCAGCTCAGATACCGTGGCTACAGCTAATCTTGATGTTGCCTCACAGACAGAAGCGTCTTCATTGGTGTGATCAATGACGAACCTTGGTGCAAGAATGACCAGACGTCATTTTTTTCAGAAGAATCCAGGTTGTATTTATAGCCTCAAGATGGTCGAATCCGTGTTTGACAGAACCGTGGAGAACACGCATTGGCAGCGTGCATTCGTCATCGTCATACTGGCTTAACACCTCGTGTGATGGTATAGGGTGATATTAAATTTACGTCTAGGTCTACTCTTGTTCACCTTGACTGCTCTTTGAACAGTGCACTTTACATTTCTGGTGTGTTAAAACCCGTGGCTCTACCCTTTATTCGAGCCCTGCGAAACCCTACGTTTCATCAAGGTGATGTACGACCGCAGATTGCCAGTATTGTACTGACCTTTCTTTAAACTAAAAATGTTCTGCTTTTGCCATGGCCTGAAGGTTCACAAGAACTTTCACCAATAGAAAACGTCTGGTCCATGGTTGCCTAATGACTAGTTCGTCACCATACGCCAGTCACTACGGTTGATGAGCTGTGGCATCGTGATGAAGCTGCATGGGCATCTGTACCCCTACATGCCATCCAATCTCTGTTTGAGACAATACCCAGGCACCGTTATTACTGCCAGACGCGGTTGTTCTAGGTACTGATTTCTCAGGATCTATGCCCTAAAATTTCTTCAAAATTTAATCACTTGTTATTTCCAGTATATTATATATGTCCACTAAATATCATTTCATTATCTGCTTTTCTTCCTGGTGTAGCAATTTTAATGGCCCGTAGTGCAGTTTAAATTTTATTGTTTGGTATAAAGTGGCCAATTCATTGATGCCAAGTCGATTCACTGACAACCTTTAAGTAACCTAATAGTACTAATGATCAAAACGTCCGAGCGAAAAATGAGAAAATTAAATTTTAAAAGTATGCATATAATTCTAGGTTTTACTTAATAGTGCAAAAGGGTTCTTAGAGAGAAAATGAATACTTCCTTCAAATTCCATTTATATTTCTTCCATAAATATAATGCTAATACATGTAATGACTAAGAAAATATAAGGGCTTGGGTTTTAAAAGTCATTTTTAATCTTTCTTGCTATCTGGAGAAGAGTCAGGCTATCCTAGGGGTTATTACTCCTAACGTTTGAGCTAATTGCGTGATTCTATAAGCAAGAAAAGGCGCTGCATGTTCATCGAAGATGTTCTTCTTGCTGACAGTGCACCTGCTCCCTGATCTCGATATGAGTTTGAGCAAAGTGGCTTTAAAATTGGGCCACATCCACCTTATTCCCAAGATCTAGCCTCAAACGCGTATCTCCTTTCCGCAACATTAAAAAACACAGCGGGATCGGATTTTTCACGACGCAAATGACGTCACGTAAGAAGAAATTAAGGACAATCTTCTGTTTTGACGCAATCTGTTTATCACAATTGTGAAGGACTTCAAAAGGGCAAAACACGGTAGAAGAAATTTGTACCTCACGGCAGTAATTAAGTAGGAGGTTTCTGAAAAATAAAAAATAAATAAATATGTTTCTATCTCTATTATTAATAGTAAAGATTGCAATTTTACAATACCTTTTTGCGTGTGTTATGCAAGAGCATTTAATTTTCCCTTTATATAATTATTAAAATAGGAATAAAAACAGAGACACCTAAAAGCAAAACAAACTGTTTCTACGTAAGGAACAAAACACTGTTATATTTTATTTTACCTCTTCCTGCTTCTTTACACCCAATCTGTATAAATTAAGGATGTCTATCACTTCCATCAATTCGTTTTTCTTAACTTGGAAATAGTTAATTTAAAAGAAGTTTTTACTTCCGGTATTCTGGTTCAAAAACAATCCTGTTCTTGTAAAGGAAGTAACAATACTTCAACCTCCACAGAGAGCAAAACAAAAGAATGACGTCTTTCTAAAAGAATACTTTAAGTGCTTTTCTTTGATACGAAGTCAAGTCATTGTCTGACAACCTAATTAAAAAAAGAACGCAGGGAATTAAGTAGTGTTGTGTAACAGTTATAGCAAATGGTAATGAGCTCAGCTTCAATTAATGATTTTTTTCCTTAGAAACGGTTCTTATTTTTTTTCTTGAATGTAATTAGTTATATTTTCGTAGAGTTCTGACTTTCTGCTGTAAAGTTTTATTTATATTTCTTCAATTTCTTCTGATGCAATTTAAATAGACTAGTTGGCTCTAATTTAGTAAAAGTTTCTGTCACAATAAGATACGGATATAAAATATTTACCTTTTTTAAACGTAAACACCTACGTGATGTTCGGCATCGTGGTAATTTAGTTTCGGTATTTTTAGTATTATTCTTCTAGTGCTGTGATTATTATCTTTAGTATTAATGAAATATATTAGCGTCTTATTCTTGCTCTACTTTCTTTTCTTTGCTTCCCAATAGTACAGGAAATACAGTGTCAAAGGCTGATTGACATTAAAACTTGTTTAAATCTGCAGTCCTGAATCCTGAGGCTAAGATTTCGCTGTTAAACTACAGATGTTATCTTATTTTTGTTGTATACAGTCTTGCTATATTTCTGTTTATAGCTTTGATTTTTTTGCTTTATAGTACTTTAGGATATAATTATTGATTACACACTCACACAAACACCTCAATATATGTATATATGTACTAAGTTACTTTAATTTAACCTTAAAACTTTTTAATTTTTAA
>BMAV01005193.1:217666-247060 GCA_019973955.1 Trichonephila inaurata madagascariensis
TATATATATATATATATATATATATATATATATATATAAACATAGTGCTTTTAAGACGGCGCAGTTTTATTCTATCTGTACATTCAATATTTAATCTGATGACAAACGTATTATCATCAAAATTGTTATGAGAGGCTGACACCTCTCTCTTGGACACCTAGATATGTGGTAGGTAGGGAAGAAACACTCGCCATGAATCCAATCAATTTATTTATTTTTCACACAATTAAACGACACAAATTCAATTTATAATATTAAGAGAATGTCTCGATGCTAACCGCGAAAGTGGAACAACGACGATAATACACGAAAGATTAGGAGACTATCAAACTCAATCCTTACTTTATATCTGATATAATCTATCATCCGATTTAATTTAATATCAATTTAATCTCAGTGAATAAACGTCACTTTGAAGCTTCCTCCTAACAGGTCTTTAATCACAATAATTCAAATATGATACCTGTCATTAACAATTTCACCTGATTCGAATCTATCTCATCTACTATTCTCTATTCTAGCTAGAAAACTTCGACTATATTTAGTAAATTAATTTGAATATCACGATTTTCTTCTTCCGAAAGGTTGGTTGTGAATAACACGAATCGGTAGCCCAAAGATTTTCCAAGAGGATTAGTTGAAGGATCATGGATAGATCATTTACATAGTTAAATATATCCTCAAATATTTTGAGTCGTATTTCTAAAAAACACATGAGCTGTTTGTTTTTTTTTGTTTTTGTTTTTTTTTTTGCGAACTTAAGTATTACAGTAGTTTTGCACGCAATTTATTACTACTAATTAATGCACTTTATCACATTAGAACATAAAGGTAACTTCTCATTTGTATGGATTATAATACTCAGAAGGAAACAATAACGTACCTTGAGTAAGTATAAGTTATTTAATTTGTTCTTTAGGAGGAGAAAATGTACAGATATCTATTTTACCGACACTCCTCACAATCTTCAGTCATTCTACTTGTCATCAAGTAGAATTTGTTTTTGACCCTTCTCAGGAAAGGTGTCTAGACCACACCTGGAGGGTTCTCACGCCCTTTTCCTCTTTTTTGAAGGTGACCTATTAGTTTCACGCCTCCACAACAATTCAAACAAAAATGTCACTAGAGATAGGGTAAAACAAGCAGAAGTGTTAAACATCGCCAGTGTAAGAGTTGCTTTAAAAAAAAATTCGGACTATAATCATAAAAAAGTTAGAAAACTGTTGCAACTGAACTAATTTATCAAAAAATACTTTTAGACTATTTTTTATTTATTTAATTTTTGTTGTTGTTATATACCGTTGAAGCTCATGAACTTTTAAAAGGTTTTTCAATTGTCAATATCAATTTGCCTTCGGAATTTACAGCAATGTTTGTTTGGTATTTAACTTTACGGATGATGAAAAAGTATTCCCTTATTTACCTCTGATACTTTAAATAAAGATTTATATGTTTTTTGAATTAATAGATGATACTAGAGATGGCAAAACATTGTACATATAATGTACAGAAAAAGAAATGCAACAAAATTGGAATGACAATATAGAAAATTTATGGAAATATTGAAGTATTTATGAATAAACACCTTCTTGATTACCAGAAGTAAGGAACTCATAAATATTTACTTATACACGAGAATAAGTAGATATGAGACGAGAAGAGGATTTGCACTGAAAAGCTTTCAGTCAGCGTGATTGTGATTGATAGTATATTTACTTCATATTTCCAAGCAACACAGCTATTGGCACTGGACTTAAAGCCGGGAATAACGTCAGAATTTTATGTAGCTAACACAAAATATTTATTTATTAATGACTACTTAATCAATTGACTGTTAATTAATTTTTAATAACTCCTCAAATAATAATTATTTAACGTAAAGAAATAAATTATTTAAACAAATGAAAGGATCAGTTCTATTTAGTATTTTCTAATTAATCAAGTTGTAATATACTCTGTCCTTTTAATTGGTTTATTTATAACTATGTTTAAAATTTACAGCTTGTTTCTTAATATTCTTTTATAGATCACATCTCAAATTTTTCGTAAATTGTCTCTGTATATGTATATAGGGGGTGGGGGAGATAATCAATAACAATGTGCACACGATATGAATTTCTATAATTCTGATTCATTCCATAAACTGACAAGGAAATAGCAAAACAGTGCTTTTCAAAGTAAAAAAAGTATAAAGGAGCAAACTTTTAGAAGTAGGCCTAAGGTTCTAAGATTAAACATAATTTTAAAATGCTAACTTTAAGGGGTGTTGGAAAGCTAAAATCTTATTTTTTTGACAATTTGAGATTTTTACATTTGCAAATTGTATAGATTTTAACCTTTCTAAAAATACCTTACTTTAACATCTGGAGTATTTAGAAGCCCTTAAAACCTATTTTAAATAATTGTTGAATCTGAGCCATGCCCATTTTAACGGTACTTGGTTTTGGCTTAAAAGTGTAACGTCTGATATAAACCAAAATATGTATCTTTTATTTTAAATTGAGTCTTTTATTTTTTTTTATTTCCTAGACGATTAGAAATCTCACTGTATACATTAAAATCAATTTATCTCAAAATGTGAATTTTGATGTTTGATGTACCTTTTCTGAGAAACTACTGCTCACAGGAATGTAAATTTTTTTTAAATATTTTTAATGATGTCTACTATATACTGAAATGAGTTTTTCATAAGAAACTCAAAAATTAATTTTTTACAAATTTTTTTTGTGAAAAATGGGTCAAATTTCGCAATGTTTGATAAAACATTTCATACTTTATTAAAAAATTCAAAATTTGCTAAAAGCTCTTTTCAGTAAAATGTGAAAGGTGTAGTTTAATTGTATGAAAAATTTCAAGTATGTATGTATAACAGATTTTGAGAAAAGGTACATCGAAAACAGCCAGTTTAACATTGTCAGTATAGAGAGAGAGAGAGAGAGGTTACCAACAATCCTTAACGCTATTATTTACTTGCTTAAATTACTGAGCTAAAATAAGATAAAAAGTACAATTTAAAAAAATTCCAAGCTAAGATTAATTTTTAAAAATATAAAACCCCATAATCCAATGGTATATTTTATGCTATATAATATTCTACCTATTTTTTCCCTTTAAATAAGCATTAAAATTTGTGGTAACCCCTCCGTCGGGGATACCCTCGCTCCACTTTCCAAGCGACCTACATTTAAGGGAACGAATGATGCATCACTAAACTCAGTCATAATAAAATCAGTTTATTCTGATTTTAATTTATATATAATACAACAACAATACTAGTCTAAGAGGATATTGATCACGATTGAGTAGACGCTAAACGTATTATTGATAATTAGCGCAATTAACAATTGAATCTATATTTATATATTAATTCCTAACTTAATAATATCCACACTATCCTTATAGTTAAGATGAGCTATCTCACCGCTATTTCCTGGGTAAACAGCTACGGTCCGTAAAACGTCAATTCAACCTTTAATCTGGCTGGTTCTGGCTTAGGCAATGTTCCTCTTGTCTCGGACCCACTTTTGACTTATCAACAACGCCACTGTTAGGCCAATTCCTAGAATTAAGACTCCTCTTCTAGACTTTATCTCACCTCAATTAGCGATCACTTCTAGCATTACTTCTCCACTTAGCGATCTTCGCGAATGCTAATCTTCCAATACATATGATTCCTAATTTGCATAAACACGTTCTCTTCTTGAGTTGGTTGGAAAAAATTGCCATTCTGGGCCCAAAGAATCCCAAGAGGACAATTAGTGAAAGCCGTGATAAAACCCCATCACACATTGAACATCTAAAATTTATATAACATGGTTATGTTTTTTTTGTGCGTAGATGTATTTAGAACGATCATAACTGGCAGTACTGCTTTAATATACGTTGCAATTGTTTATGCAAAAATAAAGCATTCTTCGTAAGATTGAACTCAATTAATTCATTATATATTAGCTAAAGTAACTGAGGCTGTGGGAAGGACGATTCTAAAGTTGATCGCTGTCCTGGACATCTCCAGGCACGTTTTGCTGGTCCTCGAGGTTCAGTTTGAAATAATTCTCTTCCAGTCCACTAAATTCCATGCTGAATGTGCCCGGAACCACTGGGGACGTGTCTAATGATATACAATGGGAAGGAACACTTGCCAAAAAAGGGTTCTTTGTTTCAACCTCTTTTCTCAGAGTCGCCAATGATTATCACTACAATTATTGTCGTGATATTTACACTTCGGATCATTAATAAATACGGATAGAGGGTGTGAGTGCTCATGGAGCGATCATTTTGTTCTTGCTGTCAATGGGGGCTTGATTCATGAAGTCACATGATAAAAACAAACACGTGTTTTCCATTGAATTCAAAACAAACATTAAACTAACTGTACTTGTTCTATTTGTAAAACTCAGATAAAATTTCAAATTTGATATTTGGGTAAAGATGTTTAAATGTTAGGGAAAAAAAATTTCTTCAAAAAAATTTTTTTAAATTAAAAAAAAGTTGTATTTTATGCTTATACTTTTAAATAAAATGCATATTGTATACATATGTACTTTTTAAGAGAAAGTTTCTGCAAAGAGCAAAACTTGGCAACACCGGAGCGTGTGAACTGATTAGTTGGAAACACAAGATAGTTTTTATCGTGTGACCATGACGTCACATGAGTTTTTGAATTAATTAGCTAGAATCACGTGGCTTTCAATATCATGTGACTATGACGTCACATGAATCAACCTCATTGACTTCTATCTACTTGATGCTTTGCGTGATGATAATACACTCATTTGTTGCCAACGTTAGCGAAAGGCAACTTCGCTATGACGCAAACGTGCAATCATATGATTTGAAAATCCTACTTCCTTTAGAGTTAAATTTCACATCCTCTCTTAAGCAATGGCATTTGCTCCTACTATTCGTTAATCCGTTTGTGAGGCGCTGTCACAGTTGGAACATTGGCACAAATTTTTATTAAAGGGACGGTGGAGCATTAAAACTAATTTCTTAAATTGTTAGCTTAATTAGCGGAAAATGGAATTAATACAGTATATGATTGTTATATTTCACAATTTAAATGTATTTTTTCAAAAAAAAAAAAAAACTATTATCAACTAATTTTTTTAAAAAAATTAAATTTTTTAAAACTATTTTTAAAAATGCTTCTTGCTTATAGATATGTACATGATTTTTATTTTATATATTTATGAACTACAACAAAATATATCTCTGCATGGATTTTAAATTCAGAATAAAATTTGATGAAAAAAAAAATGTTTTATACTATATGAAATATTTCGCAAACTATCACACATCCAAGGTATTGAAAACAGCACAAAATATGATCCGTTAATTTTTTTAGAAAACTAATGCACAAATTTGTGAATTTTATTCTCTTTTATATACGATGTGAAAATTTCAAACAGATATGACGTAATTTAAAACGCAAGGAGCATTTTACGTAACAATGAAAAGGGAAAATTTGAGAGCTAAGAAAAGTGCATTTTAAACATTTATTTGATTAAAATAAAAAAAAAAATAGTTCTGTAATTATAATCCCAATGACAAAAGTCTTTGACATAATTATTTTATGAAATATAAGGAATAGTATTAGTATAGAAAATCAAACTCACAATTTTGACCGAAATCTGACATTGTGAAGGTCCACCATCTACTTAAAGTTATAATTCACATTATTTAAAAGGGGTCTGCTTTATATACCATTCAAATGTTCCATCCCTGGAACTCCCTCTAGTTAACCATTTAAATCAAGTGGAGAGGCGTATAGCTATGTATCTTGCCATGGTAAGGGTATGCCATTAGACTTTTAACTATATAAACCTATAGTAGGAAGTATATTTTTTCATTTCACATGCTGATGCTCCTTATCTTTCAGAGTTTTTTCCCACCCACACTGCTATTGAAAAACTTATATTTTCTGGATTTTTGATGTTAACGCTATAGTTTTACAACGTTCTTACGCAAAAATCCAAATTTCTAATTTTATTTGGTGTATATAAGTACAAACAATTGAAAATTATTTAATGTCTTATATTAAACAACGGACCAAGATATAAACAAAGCATCCGAATAATAGATTACAGGGTTAAATTGCATTTTCAAAAATAGTTTCAAGTTTCAGAATAATTAATCATAAATGCTAATCCACAAATATAAACTTTTCAATTAAAATATAGGAAAAAATTGTTTAAAAATTACAAATTATTAACAATCATCACAGTAAATATATGATTCCTACTAAAAATGTTTGCCAGTTACAGCAGTATCATTAATGTTTTGATTGATATATCTAACCACAGTATTTAGTAGATTATGCGGAAATGTACCATTCATTAGGGTTTCTAGTTTAACTTAGGTTCAATATCACTCAGACACGCCACTGACTGTGTTTAAGTTTTGCATCATGTTGAGGGTCCAATCAGTGACTAATATGCACACAAAACATAGACAGTATACCGTGCAATAGATTTATAAGCTTCAATGGCAAAGCGTCAGGATTTTATTCCACTGTATATAAATTGTGAATGGTTTTATTTCCACATTCCTAAAATTGATTATTATTTGCAGTTTATTTTAAAATAGAGGTTTTGTTTTCTTTAATTCGCAGAATTTAATATTTTCTTAAGATCTGCAATTGTTTATTTAACTGCAGAAAGTGAAGATGAAGGAAAAATTTAATTTATTCAATTTTTTCAACTTTTAAAAAATTTTTTTTTCCAAGAGCCTTAAAACAGTTACTATTTAACTACTTTTAAAGTATCTGATAGCGAGTATTTGTAAGTATAAACTTTTGTTTTTGCATTTGACAAAATGTAAAATTCTTATAAATGTATTTTTGCAATGAAAATATTTTGATTGAAAATAGTTTTAATTAAATGTTGATAGCTCGCAGCACACTTCGTTTAAATTTCATTAGTATTCCCTAATTTTTTTTAAATCGTTTGAAAGACCGATTTTTTAAAAAATGTTATTTAAAAAGGAAATACTAATTTTTTGAAATATATTAAAGTAGATTTTCTTCTCTAAGTATTTTACTCGAATTACTTTATTTTTTTATTTTGATTTTTAATGTAAGTTCTGGAAAAAAAGGAACATTTTTTTAAATTAAACGAGATTTTGATGAATTCTTTTTATTTAATCATTGATATTATATATGAATTTTTAACTAAAATTAACTTTATTTTTCTTAGTGAAGAAATAAGTAGCAGAATGAAAACAGAAATGTGAACAATAATAATGTTATTCATATATTATAATTAATGAAAATATTTTTTGTCTCTACATTTTGCACTTTATATCGTACTCTTATATAGTTTTCATTTCTTTTTTATAATCCCTTAGAAATGTTGCTTGAAAACATTTTAGTCTGTATGCTTTATTTTCAAATTTTTTTCAAATGGTGCTTGAAATACTGTTGGGACAAAGCAGTAATTGCTAACCTATTTAGTTATAGCTTATTTTTAAATACTGTTCGGTATATGAAGCTATTCTAAGCTCTTTTTATTATATAAAAATCAAAGAGCAATTATTTTTCTCATAAAATGTATAAAAAATAAATTTAAATACTTGAATTTCTCTCATTTATTTTTATTCATATATATTTTCCTTTTTCAAGTGTAATGTAAGTATGTTTTATACTAGAATAAATTTATTGTCATATGAAAAATATGTATTTTCGTTTTGAGCAACTTGAATACTGCCTGCCTCATTTTAAACAAATTAGAAAGCATGCTCTAACAGCAGAATTAGCTATAAAAATCTTTGCAGGCATCCCTGGACTTCAGCGGAAACTCTAGGACCACTTCCGGAACTTTAGAAAATTCATAAAAAAAAATTAACGGTCGATTTCTAAAAGTGGCCCCTGCTTTTGCGAGGAATCGAGAGCCCTACCTTTTTGTGACAAACTCTAGGCTAACCAATGGCACGTGTGTCATTGATGGCACGTGACACAATATTTTGGGCACACCACTGATAAAAATGGTTTACATTTTAGCTAAAAATAACGAAGTTCACTATGGAGTCATCTTCTTTTGCATTTTTGACGCTAAACTGCATGTTTTCATAAACGATATTATTACAAGAAACTACAAATACTTCCCAAACATTAAAAAAAATATAACAAAAATTTAGTTGCCCATGAGAAACGAGATGAAGAAACACAGTTTTTGAGGAATTTATTTCCATAATTGATTCTTTAATCAAGGAATTTTCTGCATATTTTTTTAGTTCAAAGAGTTATCGGAAGCGCTCAATTTCATTATGTACCCTGATGTGACTTCATTTGATAAACTAGTAAACTTTTCCCAATTCGACTGGTTGGAAACTGAAGAACTTGGAAATGCAACTGTTTGATTTCCTGTGTAGTTCAATATGGATTCAAAATTAATTTATTAAAACAAGGAAAAAGTTGGAATTGATGTATAGTAAAAATTCCAGTAGTTAAATTCGGGAAACATGGAATTCTATTCCAGACATATTTAACTGTTTGAAGAAGCTGAGTCATGCTTTTACAACCACATTTCTATCTACCTATGCCTGCGAGTTATTATTTTCAGAAACGGATAACTAAAGATTCGCTTAGAAACCGTTTTACAGATCACTCCAATTCAACTTGCATTCAACTAAAAGTAATATCTTATAATCCTAATATAAGTTATTTGTCATCTATAATGTGCGATAACAGAAATCACACTAATGTTACTTTATATAAATTGAATTACACTTATGTCTGAAACATTTAATTCTATACAGTGAAAAATGTATTTTTGCGTAGTAAATAAAGAGTTTTGTAGTTAAGTAAATAATTAATTTGTTGTAGTAAATAAAGAGTTTTGTAGTTAAGTAAATGATTAATTTGTTGTAGTAAATAAAGAGAGTATGTAGTTTTATTACTTTAGCAATAATCACACGTCAAAATTATTTGACGGCACGTCTGTACTTCATTAAACATTTCTTGAGAAAAAACGGCAAGTTGATTCATTAAGTTTCGCCACCCCTTCTCTAGGACGTTGTAAAGAGCATGCAAATAAATAAATAAATCTATACAGAGTTGACAGCGTTCAAAATGTTAAGTGTGCAATGTATTTTCGTTTGAATGAAAACAAAAGTTGTTAACACTGCTGTTATCACTTATATCCTGTTATTTACGGTATTAAAACAAATCAGGAAAATGTTTTGAACAGATTCTTCACTTTCAAAGTTGTAAAAAAATTTCAACTCTAGTGACTCAACGGTACTAAAATGTACCGATTTAATATTTTGAATCTAATTAAGGTATCCGACTACGTTCGGAACCATGATTTTGTAAAAGCGTTTAAATGGATAATAATTAGAATATTTAGCGTCACTTAGATTAGAAAACGTATATAAAATTATTTTAAGAATAATACTATAATAAAAAATGATTTAAGTACAATATTTTAACAAAAAAATGAACATAGAATGACCCATTTTCAAAACATTCTCCTTTTATGGAAAATGCTTCTATTATAATAATATTCTGCCTGCTTATAGCTCAGGCCTCTGCAGAGAGGCTCAACTAGAAATTTTGAAATATATAACTTAGAAGAGGATTTATCGATATTTTACTACAATAGAGGAAAGAAATTTTAAGAAAAAAACGCCGATAATTATTTCAATGGGTGGTATCTCTGAAAATAATGTAAATATTTTAAAATTCCTATTTCAGACTCTCTGGAGAAGTGTTTACTTTATATAAGCGAAATATTATTATTATAGAAGCATATTTTTTATAAAAGGAGAATATTTTGAAAAAAAGGTTATTGTAAGTTCTTTTTTGTCAAAATGTAGCATTTAAATATTTTTTTTTGTCATAATATCCTGAAATCAATTTTATACATTCATTCTAATATCAGTATCACTAAATATCATGAAAATTATCTATTTATGTGCATTTTTAAAATCACGGTTCCGAACGTAGTAGTAGTAGAACCTTAAGGATTTATTTATTTTTTTTAAATGTGTTATTATTTTGAATAAATAATCCGTAATTTTATAATGTAAGCAAAGCAAGCTTTCTAGGAAGACCTAGAACATTATGGAATACCAATAAAGCTGTAAAGGCTATGTTTTGCTTTTCACAATATGTTTTAATAACAGGATTAAATAATCTTTAAACAAACTTTTACACAAAGATTTAGTAATCAAACCTTTTTATTCGAAGGCAACAAAAGAGATAGTTAATTTTTATCGCATCCCCTTAAAGCACGAGGATTTTTAATGGGATACGCAGGCACGGGATTCAAGTTGAAATCACCAGATACGTTTAATCTTTGTAATATGTTAATTCGATGTTTTTATCTTTGAATTTTTTTCAGGTATCATAAAGACTGAAGGGAAAATAATGCCTGTGGATTGTATATACCAGGAACCCTATCTCTAAACGACCGATTTTATGTACTCCTACGTGCTAATATATTAAGAAGGTTTGGAGGGGGATAGAATATTTTAATGTAAAATCTTTCTAAAGCATTATAATTGTGAATCAGTCTGTACTAAATGAAATGTATGGCTTAAGTTATTAGCCATATTATAAAGGGCTTGCACTATGTGAAGCCACAGTTAGCGAGATCTTCCTAAGCATTCAAAGCAGGTGAAGAATAATTATAAAAAATTGTTGTCGGTGACGCGTTGGTAAGTATAAACTTTGAATGTATTCGCCATGGCTTGAAAGCAGAGTTCAGAAATTCTTGGTCTTAAATGGAAATATATGTGCAATATGATTCTTTGAGAAGAGATTTTTTTAAAGGCAGTACCCATAATAAAACTGCAAACGGCAGAAATTTCATTTCATGAAAAATGTTGTCATTTATGATTAAGTTATCCTCTGTCTATGTATATATGTAATCCACAATAATAATACTATGTATAAATAGTTATAATCAAATGTGTAACTAGATAGAATAGTAAGAAATATTAGAAATATTATATAGCCACAGTAGTATAATAGAAAGCGGCCTTAGTATATATATATATATATATATATATATACATATGTCGCAGGAAAATGATGAAATTAAGGATTTCATCAAATCCCTAAGGGAGATGATCAATTCACGCAAGATGTTAAAATAACATCTCTTTGAGGTCATTTCTCTGATGTTAGTAAGTAATTTGACCAAATCCCCGAACTGTTTTAATTAAATAATGAAATGAACAAGTCAGCATTTGTAAAGCTCTGTTTTCGCTTGGTTCCACTCACTTTTACCTGCCCCCCCCCTCTCCTCGTCCGTGCCAGACAGTGCCGGGCTGTTGACGAGACGTCCAAAAACAAAATAACTGAAATATAATTTTTTAGTTTTATTTAGCTATATTCTTTGAATTACTGTATTTCGATTGATGCTTGCCTTTGTATGCTTGCAAATTAGAAACTCGATAAAACTTAAATTGAAAAATGTAAACAAACAAATTAGGGAATTCTACCACAACCTTTTTATAGATAAAAAAAGCTTTTGATAATAAAAAAAACTATATTTTAAAAAGGGAAATAACTGAAAAGAAAGTGTTACAAATAAAGCAGGATATTTCTGAAGTACTACATTAATGCAAATTTTTTTTAAAAAAATGTTCGAAATTCTTCTACAAGTATCCTTTTTTAAAAAAAATTACCAGATTTATTAGCTAATTATTTTGTAAAATAATTTCGAATAAATAATTTGTAATTCAATGATTACTGTTGTATTAATTTTTCTACGTTTAATAGTGCACCATATTTTCCAAATGAACTCTTTGAAATTCTTGACAATATTATTTCATCATTTCACTGAAACAGGTTAGAGATTTGATCAAATCACTAACTTTCCTTATGCAAATCACCTTACTGAGTTCTTATTTTAACATCTTGCTTGAATTGATCCCCTAGGGATTTGATGAAATCCCTAATTTAATCATTTTCCTGCGACATATAAATATATATAGAGAGAGAGATTAAGAAACAGAGAGAAAATGCACGAACAAACATCTGCATATCATTTTTAATAAACTCTACTTGAGAAAAAGAAATGACTTAAAAATTTAAGGTAAAATTTCATTGAAATTTTAGAAACTTAGAAAAGATACACGCTGCAGTATTATGAACAATGCTGAGGATAGCTTTTTAAACTTTCACCAAAATGAGATTTTGCCAGTTTTAAGTTTAGCCAACCTTCTCCTGTTCTGTTTGCAATTCCGAGCGAAATTATTATTTAAAAAAAAAGACAACAGTACTGAATCCATTATAAATGAAAACAAATTATCTCATCTAAAGTTTCATTGGAAAACGCTAGGATCATGACGATTTAAAAACCACACACTAGCTATTGCCAGATTACATGATGAAAATGAATAATCAAAGGTAGAAAAATAAAAGCTAAATTGTAGCGTAGCAATAAGTTTAAAATTATTTTTACTGAAATATAATGATAAATTAAAAATATGAAGAAAATAACTAAAATTATAGATATTATACATAATATTATATTAAATTGCTATGAGCCTTATTTAACATTTAACTATAAATAAAAGCAGAACAAGACATAAAGTCAAAGTTCAATGGCAGCAGTAATATTCACACGAAATACATAATTTACATATATATATATACATATACAAGATAAATGTTCTTGATTCCCATTAATATAAAGCATTTTTAGATCGTTATATTTTATTTGTAGAACAGATGCAAGCACAATATTTGTCGTGAGTAATTATCTCCAAAGTTGCAGCGCTTATTTGAACTGCTCATCTAAAATAGCAATGCAAACAAATGCTTCTTAAGATGATTATCATTAATCTAGAGAGATTCACTAACTCTTCCACAAAATACATCATCCAGTAAATGTTTCATTAAATTTCGAACAATGCCGGGAACCAAACGTGGGCGTTAACTGATGGGTGTATGACTACAGATGATCCCCATGATTCGTCATCTGTCAAGGGGTGATTTATAATAAAGACTGGAAGAAAGATAGAAGTAAGCTTCTAAATCTAGTTTATTTAGTTTCGTCTCCAGGGTATATAAGGGAAATGAAGTTCACGCTTTTGAGTTATAGGGGATACAATGGGACTTAGTTGTTCGGTGAACTCATTAGACGAAAATCCAATATATACTTTTAAGGAGTTTTATTTATTATAACAGTTACAGGATTTTATTTTTAATGCATTATTTCGACATTAAAAGTATGTATTTTATAACGAACATATGTATTTTATAAACAAATTTTTTTATTTTATTTAATATTTTTACACTCACTACAAACAACTATGTAAATAAGAGCTGTCTTTGTATTTTGATCTAAAATGCGTCAGGATTTTAAAATCGTTATGAAATTTAACTTAATGTGAAAGTGTAAGGATTACAAAACGAAAAATTAATGCAGAGTCAAAAACAAGTAGTATAAAAAAAATTAAGTCAATTCCTAATTAGATCAACAAAGAAAAATTTTATTTCACCTACTTTTAATAACTTTTTTACTACTTTAATTAAATATTCACAATTAATATAAATGTGTATATACATATGATAGAATCACAACATTATGTGGTAATTAAGTTTTGACCCAAGTCGCTAATAATGAAACCAACGTGGCTGTATCTTTAATTCTTTAAATAATTAGTTTCAGTCAATTAATTTTAATTAGTTATAATTAAATCTTCGTATTTTTACCCAAAACAATAGTGTATAGAAATTTCAGCTCAAATGAGAGCTTTAAAATGTGAGAAAAAAAACCTTTTCAAGTTTTGATACAAGTCGCAAAAAATGATGCCAACGTGGCTGTATTTGTAATTCTTTGAATAATTCGTCTTAATCAATTAATTTTTATTCATTATGATTAAATTACTATATTGTTATTTAAAATAATCATGTATATACATTTTCAGCCCATTTGAGCGCTTTAAAATGTATTTTATTAATGACTGAAAATCCCACCAAGATAAATATATAGAGAGTGTTAGCTGATAATAAGAATTGAATAAGGCAAAAATCAGTTTGTTCAAGACCTTTTGCCACCACTGCATGTATTTGTACATTAGATAGGTGTAGGTGAGGGAATTAGACTTGTATTAATAAAGTTATAGGTAGAAACAGTTCTTTTGAGTATCAATTAAACGATTTTGGTAAGAAAGGTCCAGGCCCTACGGATGCTCATTTCATGTCTATGCACATCCATCCATTTTTACCGACATTTGGAAAAGTAATTTATTAAATTCACTCTTATATTTCGGAAAGAATCAGGCATGTATCACAATAAAGAACATTTAGCATCAAATAGTACGTAGACAAGAATTTCAACACATTTGAAGTAACAACTTCTTACCCCATTGCACGGATGAATAAAAATACCAAAAATTTGTACAATATATACCACACTAGTTCACATTGACCTATGTGTAGTTATGTCATGTTTTTATCCCATATACAAATTAGAATTATTGAAAGAACAATTTAATTATTATATAAATGTTTTAATTTTAAAGTCTTCATAGTAAAGTTTGTTACTTTAGTAAATTGAATTATAAATAATTGTCAAGTAAAATCGGAGTTTAATTATTAGGTATAAATTTTCAATGATAAATTTATTTTATTCATTAAAAATTTTACTTAAAAGGATTGATTATTTGATGCTCAAGGATCTTAAATATGAGTGTTGAAATTAAATTCTAAGACAATATCTTTAGTGATTTAAAAAATGTTTTATTTTTTTAAAATAAGATGAACAGAGGTATTTATTTTTATTTAAATGATTTCTTTCAACTGGTGTCTAATAGAAGTTTTTTCTTTCAATAAAACGACTTACCAAACTTAAGTAGAAGTTTTTCAATTTTTATTTATTTTTTATATTTCAACTGAATTTAAAAAAAAAAGATGAATACATTAAATATTGTGAAAATATATACAATAAGACGGTTATTTAAGCTTTCTTTATGGATAACTATTATGAAGCATTTTGACGAACTGAATATATTTTGTTATCAAGATTATTCATTTCGCGACTGTAAGGTTATTTTTTATGCTACTAAAATTCTATTATTAAAAAAAATGATTTTAGGTAAATACAAGTACAAATAAAAAATTGTTAAAATTCTTTAATATTTCATTTTTGCAAACGCTTTAAGCTGAAAAGAGAATTTTTAGTGAACTCTATATTTCTGATCTGAAAAATTGTATCGCTTCTTTGAACAATTTTATCTAGTTTTCTGTTGTGTTTTCATTTAAATACCTTTTATTTTAATGTATTATAATTAAAAGTGTTTAATACATTTTAAGTTGAACTGCTATGAATAAATTATTAAAACACTAATTCAGATTGAATTCATTCTTACAACTAATTAATTACTTAAGTAAATATATTGTTTTCAATCTCTTTATAAAAAAAAAAATAATATGATTTTACTAGAAGATTTTTCCACCAGATTCTGGATATTAACCATTTACTTTAAGAATAATCTTTTTAAGAATAAATACACAGTTTTTTGAAACTATATCCGAATGAAAATAATTTTAAAACTTAATGTTACAAACTGATAAATTTCTCGTGTTTGATTCGCAGTCGCATAATTTTAAGAAATCCCTTTCTCAAAAAATCGATAAGAATTCACGAATAAATTGCTGCTGAAGTATGGTCCTGCCATCTAGTGTCAAACATGAGAAACTGTGCCTCATTCTATCAAAAAAAAATATTTTCACCTCAGAGAAATGAAAGTTTTATCAGGAAAAGTTAAGAAAAAAATTCAGTATGTGTGGCAAAATATTCAAACATTTTATTTATTGTTATTTGATTATTCATTACTTTTCTATCTCTCTAAAATGTTCATTAAAATGTATCAGTTTCTTTTTCTTTAAATTACGCTGCAATTTTATATTAAATTGCAATTCTTTTGACAAATACTTATAACATATAGTAAAATATGCTTAAATTCACAGTGGAACCTTCAGATTTGTTGCCTTTTGAAAAAAAAAAGGTTTATATAATTAATTGTCTGACTGATTGAGTTAAATTTCCTTTTCTAATCTATTTTGTATTTTTTACTATATAATCTTAATTAACGTTTGCATCAATTAACTATTATATCCAAAAGTTTCTTGATTCTTCATTTCCTTAGTGACTACTAATTATTTTATCTTCTATTATTTCGTTTTTCCTCATGCATACACACACACACGTGTGTTTGTGTGTGTGTGAGTAAAAGTTTTTTCTAAATTTTTAAATTCCTTAAAAATATTTTATTTGTTTAAATTGCATGTTTATGAGAAAAATACAAATCGCAATTTAGACAGAAACAACAATGTAAATTCATTCTATTTATTTATTTTGCTACGTGAAAAGTATTTTGCAACTAGAATTAAAAACTAAATACCATACATATTTAACTATAAGTTAATGACCATACTAACAAATATTTTGTTACTCTTTATACAAAAAAGTACGATTTTCTGTTAGAAATAACACTTTTTAATGAAATAACATTATTCAAGTCGACTTTCTCATTGGAAAAAAAATGTCTTGGAAATATTGATACCAAAAAAAAAGGTTCAGAAATTCTTTTAAATAATTCAAATTTTGATATATTTTAATAATGAAGCTCTGAACATTTAAATTTAATTTTATTCTTTCAAAACAAATTAGTTTAGTTTTGGACATTATAAAATAAAGAACGTAGCAGGTAGTGTAAGGCTCTGCAACTCTTTTAAACTATGACAAAAGTAAGTATTCTAGTTTTATTCCATCATAAAAACTTAAGCATCCATTGAGAAGTTTATCTATCGTAATTAATCTTTGTATCAATCTTACTAAAACAACTAAAAAATTTGTTACTTTCAGAGAAGGTCCATTTCAGAGGATACTAAATTTAAAATCAACTTAAAATAAAAAAGATTTTTAAGTAGAATTTTCATCTAACATTAAATCGTGAAATCCAAATATTATCTTACAGTTCTTTTAATAGAAAAAAAACTTATTTAAATTTCTTAACATTAAATTTATATAAAAGTATTTATGCATGATTAATTGAACTTAAGTGTATTTTTTCCCATGAAAGAAACATTCTACTTTATCAGCAGATGATTTCAAAACATGAACAAAATTATTTAATTAACACAAAACTCTAAAAATGTTACTAGTCTTAGAATATTAGCATTCCTTTAAGTATTCCTTTTTTTTTAATCTATGTAATTTGAGCATATTCTTTTCTGAACAAACGTTAATTTTCCATTATTCAAGAAATTAATTAAGGACAAAGAAAAACAATTAAAAATTTTAATTAATTATTAATGATGAGTTTAATAACTGTCGAGTAATTTTTAAAAAGTAAATTTAAGCGTTGAAATACAAATACATGGACATCATTAGTAAAAATTTATAAGAGTAATATAAATCTAACTATTGCCGTTTGCAGTAATTAAATTTATATATGTGCAAAAGAGTTTGAAATCTATTATTTATTAAATTCTGTTTGACAAAGAGAAAAACAAAATTAGTATAAAAATAAAGATATTTTTTAAGATTAATAAGAATCTATTGTGTACATTAAATAACAATACCATTTTCAATTTTTATTTACTTTAAAAATTAAATTAAGGTTTCCTTTGCATGGTATGAATTAAATTTGAAAACTTACCCTTGACAGTTATTTTACAACACATTTTATGTTCATAGGATTGTTAATTTAATATTAAAGTATATTTTTTTCTATTTAAAAGAACGTAATAAAGGTAATTAAGTCGACACAGATTATAGTTATAAAAACTCTTATGAAAATTTGTATGTTATAATCAAATAATATACCATTTCATAAACTTAAATCTGACTTTCTTTGTCCTTAAATACGGAACAATGAACTAGTTTAATAAACTTAAAACTTTTTTTTTAACACAAAATGTTTTTACTAAGTTAAATATATTTAAGCAAGCGCTCTTCTTCCTTTAATAAAGTATATTTTTATAGTTCAACCTATATTACAAAAAAAGCACCTAACAATTTACATAGCATACAGAGAAAAATCACTTTTTATATTCATTAATTAAAGAGCGTACAAGAATAATAAGAATTAAATGATGACTTTATTCAGATACACAAAAATAATTAATATATTATTGAATTCCTTTTCTAAGGGAATATTTAATTCCGTGAGCTTGTCTCTCTTAATGAAATATCCTATTCAAAGGACGAAAAAAAATCTTAAGAAGAAATATTTTTTTCAACAGGACATTTATTACAAATAAACTAAAGAAATAGGACATTCGTTTAAAGAAGGATCATTTTTAATCAAAGGGAAAATTTAAGTAACAATAGCAATAATTCACTTCTTTAATTTGTATATTGCTTAAATATTTCTCTTTCTTCTTTGCAGAAAACTAAGATTTTACAACAAGATTGTAATTTCATTTCGTAGACTTCATTTTAAGAGTGCCTTTTTTTAATTTTATATTAGAAAAAATGTCTTTTAGAAAAACTTTTTCTGTGGTTCTTTATTCGAAATTTCTCTAAGATTTCTTTACAACAAAATTCAATAGTGAATAAAACAATTATTTGGGGACAGTTTAAAATGTGGAGTATATATATATATATATATATATATTATATCTAACTTTTAGTTTTTTTATTAAACTTCTTCTATGTTAATAAGAGTTTAACATAAAACAATAGTATATTCTATTTGTAGAATATTTATTACGAAAATAATAATAGTCTCTCATTTTTTAAGTTCTTGAATAAAATATTTGTGATAGGCAAGCAAATATGTAATATTTTATGAAAGATTTTAATTAATTTCATATAAAAACTGGATTGCAATTTCAGGGATTAAATATATACATTTTCAGAGTTTTACAATATGCGTTGAATTTTAATGTTCAATTATAAAATACTATTATATCTAATTAAAGTATAATTTTGTTTTATGTTATTGACTAGACTTTTTCCGTATTTTATTCTTTCAATTAATTATTCACTTAATTTACATTTTGTCGTTTTATAAGTTTGCATCAAATAAATTTATTACACCAACTTTTCAGCAAAGAATAACTTTTTTTTAAAAATTAATCGAAGTTATTTTTATTATCAATAGAGAATTAAGTATTAGCAAAGTATTAAAAAATTTGATGAACCTAATTTTTGTACAAGAATGAACGTAAATCTAAATAATCTCATTAACTGTATTTTGCATCTAGAACTATGTTTATAAAATATGTATGTAGTACTTACAGAATCGTGTTCTTACACGAATTTATTTTCCTTGCAGCTATGTAGTACAGTGAAATATAGGAAAAAGTTGGCTGCCCTTGTAACTATGCTTACTTCGCAATTTTAGTTTTTTTAGACCTATACTGCCTTGCTATATTTTTATTTATAGCATTTATTTATTAAAATTATGGTAATTTAGTATAAGACTAATGATTTTATAAATTCAGAAAATTGATTATTCACTTTTTGCAATTATACTGTAATATAGATACTGTAATAAATCTTTAAACATTTACGAAACTATGTCAGTTGAATTATGAACGTAATTATTAAAAAATAGATAAAAAAATACGTTTACGTAGAGCAAAGGTTCACTATGAATAGCGCATTTGATTATATAAGTTGTTCATTAATTTCATATTTCTTTTATAAATACATCTAAAGAGAGACTCACTTTGTGCAGATTTGAAACTCTTGACTTGCTTACAGACTATGATCTAATATCCGGGCTTTTTGAGATAACGTGAAAAAATTACTTTGCCCACAATTGATTTAGAGATATTGAATAATTTGAATTAAAAATGAGAGTTACATATTTATTGTAAATGCATTACAGTTAAAAATAATTGAATTGTTAGTATAAATATCAATACAAATAATAATATTTAGTATTTAGAATGTAAAAGAGATTTCTAATGGATGCATTTCTCTCGTCCAATAGGAACCGGAGTAGGATTGGGTGTTTGACCAATGGGAGAACAGTTTGTCGTGATTTGAGATGGAGATGGAAATTTAAAAGGGAAACTTTCTCCTCCTACCTAGGGTGAGAGGAAACGCTCGCATTTGAAAAAATTCAAAAAAAAAAAAAAATAATAATAATAAAAGAATCACCGAAAATCTAGAAAGCTAAATTCACCTTAACACTTTATCTACCGCATTATGATTTACTGTAGTTTTTTCCATGCAATATTTTTTTTTGAATTACTACATTGAAAATTCAAGGATATTCATAAACAAAAGACTCAACTTTGGGAAATTTAATCCGTTAGAGCTAATTAATTAATTAAAGATATTCAACTGTAAAATTAATTCTATACACTGTTCACTTAAAATAAATTGTCAAATCGTTTTCTAAGGTCTTCATTAGCGTACAAAAAAAAAGACACTTATCTTTTTTCAGAACAAAAATAACGATCTTCGCAATTCCCTGAAAATGCAGTCAGCTGAAAGCGCAACTTCTGCTAAAAAACTATTCGCCTTCCCCACTAAATTCTCATCGTAGAACCCGTGCTGTCATAGATCTTAGAAGAGTGGATTTCAAAGAATATTCCTACTATGTATCGTCAAAATATTTGTAAAAATAGTTATTCTATGTTACTTTAAAGTGAGTTACTATTGGTAGATAAAGGGTTAAACTAAAGGTCTGTAGATAAAGAGTTAACTTTCAGAATTCTATGGAGCTTTTTTTCCCCCAGCTTATTTCTTTTTATTATGCTGACTAAAAATGGAACAGCTACTCTACATAAAATCGAAACAGAAAATAAAGTAAACCAGTCACAAAATTCAATTCATTTCACCAGTTCTCTACCTAAATCTGCATTCTCAACTGTTCTATCCAACTCTATAAATGCATAAAAACCCCACACACAATCTTTCGTAAACTGCCTGTAAACATTCAACCCCTATTCACCAAAACAGACCATCCATCCTATAACAAGTCCATTTCTTTCGTTCCGGTCGTAATCAATTTATCAATGCAGACAGACTTCCCATTTTTGCCGCCACAGCAAACAGACGTGTTCCGTGCTTTATAAATCCCACGTCATAATTTCATGGTTGGACAGTTTACGGGAGGATTTTTTTCCCCGTCGTGTGTTTGGTCGCTGGTTTTAGTGGGTCGTGATGATGAGGGGTGAGATACAATGCTCAACGATGCTTGTAAAAGTGAATGATGCCTTACGAAATAATATCACGTTTCAGAACAACTTAATTATGGGTTTCCATGTATTGTTGAAGTTTAGGGCTTATAGAGAAAGGTCGGATGTTGAGTGAATTAGAAAATGAAGAAACGCTTGAATAAGGGGATAATTTGATGAACGATTATTTTAAGTATTTTTTATTGCGACTATATGAATTTTTAACTATGTTTTTGTTTCTGTGTATTTCTGATAATTTAAAATAATACATGTTTGACTCTCTTATAATTTTGCAATTAATTAATTTTTTTTGTTTATTTTTTCATTCTACATTTATTCAATTCCTAGTATTAGTTCACTATCTCCCTATATCTTGTTCAAATTTTCAATCGTTAATAAACTACATTTTAAAAAGCTCAATTGAGCTGAAATTTTATGTACTCGATTTTTTTGGAGGACAATACGGTAATTTAATTTTTTTAAAAAAAAATAATTGATTAAAACTAATTATTTAGATACAGCCACGTTGGCATCATTTTCGGCGACTTGTGACAGAACTTTAAAAGATTTTTTTTCTTCCGTTTTAAAACATTCATTTGAACTGAAATTTTATATACACGATTATTTTTCAAGGCAATACGATACTTTAATGAAAATTAATAAATATTATTTGTCACTTAATATTGTGATTACATTTTTATTTTTATTTGATGTAAAATAACTAAAATAAATTTTTTCTTTGTTGAACTAAGTAGGAATTGATTAATTTTTTTTTATATTACTTGTTTTTTATTAGTGCTTACTTTATTTAGATTTTAAAAATAATTCTTTTCTTTTGAATGATCGTTCCTAAAATTAAATCAATTTTTTTTTATTATGCACGTTATATCTTCGAATTTTTGTGTTTCATGTTAAAATAATATTTACAGTTCCGTTTTATATAGTTTATAACATTTGATAGATCCAGTACGATTTGAATTTATTTTTTTTTTAATTCTGGGTCATGAGAATTAAAATATTTATTTTCTTTCAAATTTATTTTTAATTATAAATATTATTATATATTTACTTTATTATGTCCAATATGTTCCTAAAATTTAATTTTCTATCATTTACATATACATTAGAGTGGCCCGCGGTTAAAAGAAGAAGAAAAAAAAAATTATTATCAATCTAAGTTTTTCAAAGAAAAAAAAAAAAGTTTATGTTAGGGTGATTAGGAAGAAAAATAATTTCAAAATTTCATATTGCCATAAAAAGGTCAGATTTTCAAAAAAAAAAAAAAGTGTAAAAAGATTTAAATTTGATTAAAAGGTTTTTGACTCAAAATATATATATAATAATTTTTCTACAATATAAATAACCAGAAGTAATGATTACTGATTGGTGCGTACTGAGTTGGGGTTAGTACAGTGCAACATTACAACATTTCATAACCTCAGCTCTTTCTTCCTGCACCGTCGAATTAGTCCGATCCTACATTCTTTTTCTTTTACACTTTAACGCACACTGTAATTTCGACAATAAGTATTCATTTTTTTAAAAATTTCATGTTAACTATAAAAAGAGCTGAAATTCCTAATCTTCGGTATCTTTTTTTTTTGTTGTTGTTGTTGCGGTATTTAACATAACTTTTTTTAAAAAAATTTTATACTTCTTCCTTTATCTATATACCATAGAACATCTTTTCCACTTAGTTAAAATTTAAAATTCTATTTAAAAAAAATCAATCTTTACGCTAATACAGATGTATTATAAATAAGAAATAAATAATTATTTTTCTTGGAATATATTTTTCTGAATCCTAGAGGTAACTGAAAGAAATCAACAAATATACCTAAAAGAATGAAAAAATTATTTTGAATAATAAAAATTGTTGGTACTTTTCCGTTTCCCCGGGTGAAGCAATAAAATCGTCAAAATTAATGCAACCGACCTCAAACGGAATATTTCAACTGGTAACCTTTTAACCAAGTTCCGAAAAAAAAAAGTCGCGGTATTTTCTTATCAGTAAGGTCTTTTTCATGATACATCAAAAATAGATGAAGACCCAATGAAAATTGACATTTAGTTTTATGTGTTTGTTGTGACTTGTCGCTAATAATGCCTACTTGGCGAGATTGGTCTGCCGCTGGTGAAGCAAAAAAGTACCAAATTGTTTGAGAAAAAGATATTTTTTCAACTGAAAGTCCAATGCTTACATTTATTTCAGTTATTAATTAAACAACTAAAATAAATCTAAATTATTTTGTGAATTAATAACACATCACCTATTATTGACACTGATAATAATTTTATATATTTATATATATATATATATATATGTTGCTAATTCAAACCTTCGATAATACAAACCTCTCGCTGATTTGAAGTATATGGACAGAGTCCCTAGAAAAACTCTTGATATTTCGAACTAAAATAATAGGTTTTGGTGCACTCAGTATTTCGAAGTAAAATCTGTGGCTGGCTAGACTACAACACGCGATAATTTGAACTAATCTTATAAAACTCTCGACAATTCGAATATCCACTATCATGTACAGTCTTGTAGCAAACAGGTTCGAGCTTACAAGTTTTGTGTTGTATTGTGTCTGCGTCTCTCCCTTGTTAAGTAGCTCATTTGATTACAATCCGTCTGCTACTTCTTTGTGTTTTCCAGTTTCTCTGGCGAAAAGACACTTTAACTGATTTCCTTCTTCAACTGGACAATAGACGGACCACACCTGTAGTTATCCGTTCGCAACTTTCGTTTAACACATGTGTTCAGGAAAGATGATCCGCTATTGTGAATAAGAAATGCGTAGAATTGTATATTTTACGTCGGACTGCCATGACGATTTAAGGCCCATCTGTGTGACTTATAGCATGTGGCACCAAATAGAGCATAGACCGGACTGGAACGTGCCTTGAAGAACCAATGATATTTGGAACAGTGTCTGAGGGAACCAGGTACGTAATTATTTCCAATGAGGAAGGGATGATAATAGATAACAGATTTTCCCATAAAAAAAGATTAAGTATGTACAGTGAGTATATATTATTTTAATAATTCTTTTTAATACATAAATGTATTATTTTAATACATGACATTTAACTTCTGTATAATATTTATACCAAAAATATATGTACTTTTTAAAAATACTTTAAAATAATTTTATAGATACATTGAATTAATGTTTTTCTACGTGGTTTCGAATTTAAATTTGCTAGAAAAAAATTTATCTTCGTGTATTTTGAGAGTATTTCCTACCCTCTTAATAATTCGAAGTTTTTCCTTAACCCCTGCAATTTTGAATTATCGACAGTCGACTGTGTATATATATAAATATATATATGTGTGTGTGTGTGCGTAAATTTATGTACGTCTTCAATTACTTTTCCTTCTTTTAGAATTTATTGAGCTATAAAATTAAATTCGCACTCTCTAATGTTTAACAACAAGATAGCTTTCCAATGATTACTTTAGCGAAGTATACAACCGTATGACTGTGATGTCACGAATGACGTACAAACAAGGGTTCAGCCTACTTGCACAACAATCCAATGAAAATCTCATTAGCATACCTTGTTGAGTCATCCCATGTCCAATTAGCGTTGAATGGCGATTCCCAAACGTGTTCGAAAGTTAATTGGGCACTTACGGATGAGTAAATTACGTTGAAGAGTGACGCTTCCCAAAGTCCAACAGCTTGAAACAGCTATCCAGGGACATCTCTAACTATTTTCTGATATTTAATTGATACCAGATTAGAAGGCTTTTGCACAAAACTCTCCCTATCTCTTGGAGATACAGGCAAAATGATTGGCATGAGATATTTTTAGTTGTATCCTTGCTGACGCGTGTCGGTTTTAATTACATGTAGTTAGTAAGAAAAGAAATTTAAGCTAAAGGTTATTGGATTTTTCTGGGTTATATTAAAAATCCATTACCTTTATACACCCTTGCAGGACCATAAGCTTTCTTCAAGTAAATTTTAGTATGTAAATGGTTACTTTAGCTTTTTTCAATTCCTAGTGTTAGATCACACTCTCTACACATTTATTTATTTATTTATCTTGATGGAATTTTCAATCGTTAAAAAAATACATTTTAAGGCGCTCAATTGAGCTGAAAATATATGTACATGGTTATTTTTTATGATAATACAGTAATTTATTTATAATTAATGAAAATGTATTGATTTAAACTAATTATTCAAAGAATTACAAATACAGCCACGTTGGCATTATTTTTGGCGACTTAGCGACCCTTTTGGTGACTTGTGTCAAAGCTTGAAAAGATTTTTTTTCTCACGTGTTAAAGCATTCATTTGAACTGAAATTTTATAGACACGATTGTTCTGGATGACAATACGATACTTAAATGATAATTAATAAAAATTAACGACCACTTAATATTGTGATTCTGTCCTATGTATATACATATTTATATTAATTGTAACTATTTAATAAAAAGTTGCTAAAATAAAGTTTTTCTTTGTTGATCCAAGTAGGAATTGACTTAATTTTTTTTTTTATTTTGCTTGTTTCAAATGTAAAATAAATAAAAATCTTAACAATGTGTAGTTTTTTAGATCAATGTGTAGTTTTATCATGAACTTCATTTTATTTGTTATATACTTTATTATTGCAGAAAATTATACTAATCGAATAACAGAAAACAAGTGAGGGACACTATTACTACACCATACAATAAATTGAGATAAGTAGTAAGAATAAGAATGTAGATCACGAATGTTTTGTCATTGACGTCAATTGATTTGAATGTTATTTTTATCCTAAGAGTTTCCGTTGACGTAAGTACGTTTGATACATTATGTTTCATTTTGACATTCTATATCAGGGGTTGTACACCTTTTGGCTGTGGTGGGTCAAACCAGTATACCAATATGATTTAGGGTGCCACGCTGTAGAAAATATTTGAAACGATTTATCTCCCGTGGCAATGCATGCAGAGTTAAAGAATGGAGGTCAAAAATATACAGCTTTAGAGTTTTATTATATAATACTTAGGCATCATTTAAAGATATTTATTAACTTGTGGCAGCCCAAAGGTTGCAAGAGGGTTCGGGGAATAAGTAGACATGATGTTAAAAATATCTACTTTTATTCTATCTTCCACTTTTTATAAAAATATAAAACTTTATAGATCAACTCTGGGGGCAATCTAAAATTCTAACACTTAATCTGACATAGAAAACTATGGAAAATCATCGTTATCTTCAGTTGGAGTTCATGGAGACGATCCTTCTCGAACCCCAATAGCTCGGTCAGCTCCAATGATATTTACTTCCATAACTCTTGGTGGATTATTCTACGAACATTAATTTAAGGACGCACCACCAATCAGTCGCAATTCTTCTTTTCTTATTCAAAGATTCCATTATTAAAAACCAATGAATAGCCATTAATTCCTCATACCCAACGTCAGGGTTTAAATAGTTGTTACATTTGCATAACATCATGTCAACTGTACAAAAAGTGGCTTTTAACCCTTTGAGAAATTGCCCCCCTAGTGTGCCCTTCTCCTGGATTATCTGCGTGAGCTAGAGGAGTAGGATTTGCAAAAGAACTAGAAGATTCCATTGGTCTTAATTTGTCTTTATTAAGATATTTAAAATTAAGTTTTTAAAAGATCAAATAATAATAATAATATATGCGAGAGAATCTACGATGACAAAACACACAATATAAGTAATACCGAAACTACGTAACTCGGACCACTATCAATATCTAACCCGCCTAATCTCAATTCCAATAATATCACAAGTCCTAATATTAAATAGTCAATCCTATATTGATCCGATCGCCGGACTAATAATAAGGGAGTGGCGTCTTTACTCGAGTGCAATGGTATGCACCTTGACCTAATGGCTTTATCTTCGGAATAGCATCTGTTGGCTGTCACTTTACAGTCGTATCACTCTCTGTCATAACATTCCCCAAATTGCATTTCACTTACTGAAACTTCTGATATTTAAAAGCTATCTAATTTGCATCATATTCACGTTTCACTTCTTGGGTCTTGGTTGGAAAAGAGTTGCCATTAATCCTGGCCCCAAAAGAACACAAAGGACATGTTAGTGAAAAGACGCGTGAGCCTCTTTTTCTACCGCATTATGATTTACTGCAGTTTTTTTCATGCAATTTTGTGTGTGTGTGTGTGAATTACTACATTGAAAATTAAGGGATATACATTAAAAAAAAACTCAACTTTGGGAAATTTATTCCGTTAGAGCTAGTTAATTAATTAAAGATATTCAGTTGTAAAATTAATTATATACACCAGTGCTTCTCAAACTTTCAATACTAGTGCCCCCCTTTCCCATCACAATTTTTTCGCGCCCCCCTCACACATTAATAATGTTCTGAATGCAATAATGATGCACTTTGACTCTAAAATTACAATCTTTATTATAAACCGTCCAAATTAATAACATAAAGTGTTAAATTTTGTATATAATACTTTTAAGGAAAAAAAAAAAAAAATTAATAATAGAAAAAATATTATGTTTTTTTTCGTTACTATAATTTTTAAATTGGAACATATTGCAAAATGCGGTGGCTGCTTTGAAGACAAAATATAGGTATCAGCTAAATATAGAAAAAAAACTAAGAGGGTCAATTTCTAATCATAAGCATTCCTTTGAAAAACTTTGCTCTGCAAGACAAGCCCATGGAAGTCGCTAATACTTATTAAACTTGTTCTTAATTTAGTATTAATTAATTAGTTATAAAATACTCTGTGCAGCACACACACTGATACATTAAAAGTATACCGGCTGAAGTACCCGCTCTTTGCATGAGTTCATTTATAAGAAAATGAAACATTATTGATATAATCACTGAATTGTAAGGAGAGTAAAGCCAAGTGCACGACAATGTAAAATGATTTTTTTAAATGATTGCTCAAATTATAATTAGTTTTTAGCGAATTGTAATTTTAAGCCTCACAGAATTAGCATTTAGAACTGATGTTGAATAATGAACCATAACTTAAAATTCCGATGAAGAATAATTGTATTATTTTTAATATTTAAAGTGAAAAGACTTCAACATGTTTTAACCCTGGAGCAAGCAATCACTCGATACTAATGGTCGAGCGGGGTTATTGAGTCACCCCAATACTTTTTTATTATTTTTATCGTACTATTCGTATTATTCGATTGGGGTGAACCTCACCCTTCTATTCATGCGAAGTTTTATGGCTCCAAACAAATGTTAGGTGGCAAGAGCACGTGGCCATGGGATCATTGTTTATTGTCTGACCTCGGACAAACGCCGACATCCAGTCTGGAAGTTACAAAATCCAAAGAGAGCCCTGGAGGGAGACAGAGAGAGAGCCCTGGAGGGAGATGAGATATATAGAGCCCTTGATGGAGAAAACTGGAGAGGAGCCCTGAAAAGAAAAAGGATTAGCGAGTGCCTTTCGGGAAAAAGGATTGAACTCCCATGAGATAGACTGTCTGCACCGCCTTGGCATATTTATTGGAATTTATTACTTCATATTTAGTAACCTATGAAGCAAATAAATTGTGCTTTAATTTTAAATGAGGCTGTGACAAATTTTCTTGTTTGCTAACTACTCACGACGTTACAATATATTCTGATCATTTACCTACATTTACCTGCTCATCATACTCATTTACCAAACCACAATAAATCGTACAACAAGGCAATCAAAGTCACTGAGTTATTCATAGGGGGAGGGGATGTAGCATGAACACAAGAAATATTTTGGAAAAAAAGTGATCGCACCGGGAACTCAGTCAAAACAAGTACCTTAAGACAGTAAAAAAAAAAAACGTTTGTCACTCTCAAAAAAAAGAGGGAGATATGTACCAAATATATTTTAGTTCACGTTAAGATTGCCAAACAGGAGGATAGTGCCAGGGCTATTGGTAACAATTAAACAGTTTTGCCAGAATTAACGATTTCTTGCACTCTGTGCTCGGCGTGACCGCTCCCGGATTAAAAGTGTATTTAATACAATATGGATGTTCTAAAAAAATTGTGTAAAACATTTTTCATTATGCTTTATATGTTTGGGAATACTCATAAAAATAAATCTTGGACAAGTAATCCTTCAAAGTGTTCTCTGTGCTTTTCCAAAAATCATAAAAATATTTTTTACAAGGAAAAAAGCGCAGCAGAAATAGTATATTTACAACTTCCCTAAATGAAAAAAACAAATACATAAGAGCAGGGACGTAACTAACCGTACAAGTTTCGAAGGTCAAACAGCAGCAAATACATTTTGTTGCCTACCGCTAATATATATTTCAATAATA
>BMAV01005193.1:257060-275980 GCA_019973955.1 Trichonephila inaurata madagascariensis
TGTTTTTGGATTTCTTGAAACTTTTATCAGTGTATTTGTATTAATATATATATATAGGGTGCCCAAAAAGAATAACTGAACTTTCAAAAATTAATTAAAAATAAACTAAGATTTTCACTTGCTGTTTCTTATGTTCCGTAAGGAGAAGGAAAAGTTTTTGTTACGAAATGCAAACTAGATATCGTAACTTACCCGTTTTTCAACATACTCGTTTCAAAATTGTTTCACCACAAGAACAAGCTCAAGTTTTAGCATGGTTTATCGAATTTAAGGTTTTTCGACTACGTTCAAACTGTGATTTTGCAAAAACGTGTAAATGGATAATATTTATGATATTTAGTGTCACTTTGATTAGAATACATGTATACAATTGTTTTAAGGGCATTATGACAAAAAAAATTAGTTAAATACAATATTTTGGCAAAAAATTAGCTTAGAATAACCTTTTTTCAAATGTTCTCCTTTTGTAAAAAATGCTTCTATTGTATTAATATTTTGCCTGTATTCAGCTCAGCCCTCTGTACAGAGGCTCAACTAGAATTTTTGAAACGCATAACTTGGAAGTCGGTTTATCCATGTTTTACGAAAACAGAAGGGAGAAATTTTAAGAAAATACTCCGATAGTTATTTCAAATGGTTGTAGTTCTGAAAATAATGTGAATTTTTCAAAAATCCTAGTTGAGCCTTTGTGCAGAGGTCTCAGCTATATACAGGCAAAATATTATTATAATAGACGCATTTTTCACAAAAGGAGAACATTTTGAAAAAAGGTTATTCTGTTAATTTTTTGCCGAAATATTGTATTTAAATAATTTTTTTTTGTCAAAATGTCCTTAAAACAATTTTATATATGTATTCTAATCTAAGTGACACTGAATATCATGAAAATTATTGAATTATGTGCTTTTTTCAAATCATGGTTCCGAACATAGTCGGATACCTTAAATCTGCAAAACCTGTACACCGTACATGGAGTGCCACCATGATAGTTTAGAAGTGAGGAAAAGTTCACCGACGATGGATGGACAGAAAAAATCTAATATATAATGTGGCCACAAAAGATCTTTAGGCTTAGCACCTTTGTACTTCTTGAAGAGATACGTAAAATACATTGTGTTTAAGGCGTCTTAAGGGTGTTAAATTACTCTAGAGGGCTGAAAATATAAACAATTTTCAAACAGGTATAATTCTTCTAAATTTGAATGAAGTAATTCAAATATTTTACTCGGTATTTATAATGGAATGGGGCTTCAGAAAAGTGTAAAATGTTTAAAATATAATCTTAATTTTAAAAATTATAAGCATACGAAAATAAGAAACATTTCTATAAGAAATATTAATTAAGTTTCACGTTGCGCATGTTATTTTCTAAAATAGTAGCTTTGATTACTAGCTATAATATGATTTATAAAGTTAAATGTATCATTATTACACTGTAGTATTTTTATATAAATAGAATAATAAATCCTGTTTTTTAAAAAGTAAAAAAAAAAATTACTTTTTTAAAACTTTTTTAAAAAATTTCAATATTTTTCAAATATTTTGAAATACACCAAAGATATATTATTCTTAAATGATGTAGGGTTTAAAGAGTATGATACATTTTATAATTCTATGAAGTTTTATATATCCGAGGCTACTATTTTAGAAAACAGCGTGCGCAATGCAAAAATTACTTAATATTTATTACAGAATTATTTCTTATTTTCATATGCTTATAATTTTTAAAATTATGATTATATTTCAAACATTTTGTATTTTTTGAAGCCATAAACCATAGTAAATAAAGTGTAAAAGATTCGAATTATTTAATTTAAATTTAAAAGAATTATACCTGTTTGAAAATTGTTTATATTTTCACCCCTCGAGACAAAATTAACACACCTGAGACTTCTTAACAGTTTTCAGTTATTGTGTGTAGCACTGATGAAATAAGAAGTTAAATTACAAATTGCAGACCGTTGTGATCCTGCTATGCTTTATAGAATAGAATGTGAATAAAAATCTCGTATAAGCACGAATTTTTGCTCGCAAATAATGTTGTGCACATTTAAGTTTTGCAATAAAGCATTGTAAGAAAACTTACATATTTTCTTTATGAAATAAAAAATAACGGAAGTGAATATCTTTATTTTGTTTCTTTGTAATTAATGTTTGAAAGTGTAGTCATAATTTTTGGACACCCATTAAATGATTTAAATTATCATATAATGATTAATTTAAATAGCATATTAGATCACAATATATTTTTGAATATTTATGCAGATATTCTCAAAACATAAAAATTTAAAACAAACATAACAAAAAATAAATTTTGTTTAGACAATAATGTGATAGCTTTTGAAAATTTTGGTCTCTATTAACAAAATAAACATAATAAATCTTAGTAGAAAAGAAAAAAATTAAAATGTTTTATTATTCTTATTATTATTTGTTTTATTTTCCAAGAAAGAACATTGAAGTTCTTTTTGAGAAATAAATAGTGCAATAAAAATTTTATATTTTTATTCAATTAATAACTAAAATGTTATCTAAAAAAAATTAATAAACCCTTAATTGCATCCAATTGTTTACGTCTGATATTTTTAAAAAATTGGACATAACTTGAATCTAGAATTTTGAATTATTTTTTATTTTGCCTATTTTAACAAATTTTATGGAGATTTCAGATAAACAATTGTTTGCTTATTACTAATAAAGTAAGTATTTAAAAATATTATCACGTATATCATATTTACAAAAGCTCCATTATTAAAAATATAGCTCATCAATGTATTAAATTACTATATAATTACTAAATACGAAATAGTAGAAATATATACACATACACACAGATATAAATGTATTTATATATAGTATAATAAAATAAAATAAAATAATAAGAGACAAAATGGTATTTCCTATAAGGCTAAAAAAGAAAGAAATTGGATTTTAAGAAACATATCAAGAAAATAAATGTTGCCAAAGAATATTGTACTAAAATTGGATAAAAACAGACAAAACAAGTAACAAAGGTGTAGAGCTATTTAAATTGAAGATACCAAAACAGTCTTTGGACTAAAATGAAGACTTATTATGATTTCTAAAGTTGTCGCTGCAGTAGTCTAGCAATATAGGATTAATCAATGATTTATGGATCTACCTTTCCAGTACATCAGAAATTTTTGACATAATAGAAAAAGCAGAACCGTGTTGAAGAATTAGGTCTTTATCTATCACACCGGGAAGGAATACAAGACAGTAAGAATAAATGAAAGTATGAATAGTGAGCATAGAAGAATTTCCCATATAGAGATGAATATTCAGAAAAAAAAATTACGAAAAACCAGAATAAAAACTCACATGGAAATACTCTCTAGGCATCTTAGAAATTTCTCGCAGAATGATGTGTTAATGTTGACGTGTTAACGCATAGAAGCAAAAAACAAAGTCATCACCTAAATGGTTTTTTTTGTAATTAAACTAAGAATACGTTATCTTAATAATATTAATAAGCTAAATTAAAAGAATCCCAAAAAAATATTGAAATAATATAGAAATATATTTAAAAATGAATTTCTAGGATTGTTGTATTCCAAGCAATTTTTGCAGAATTTCTTATAATTACGAGGTTTTAGTTCATTATCAGTAACTAATTGTTTGTTTCTTTTTATAAAATTTAAGATAATACATCTAAATATCGATAGGTGTAGGAAACCACACCAGAATGTCATTTTTGTAATGCTAAAATTAAAAAAGTATCTTTTATCATATATATATATGTGTGTGTGTGTGTGTACTATAATCCACACTTATTTCATATGAATTCTTAAGCCCTTTTAAGTCCTCTCACCACCATCTTTTTCTCACTGATTTTATTTTAAATTAAGAAATAAATTTATCGATAAAATTATATTAGAACTTTTAAATTAAAAATAAAATTCGCTGTGTTCGACAAACTCCATTTTTTTTAGTGTCATTCTAATTTGTACATAAAAAAGAAGCAAAAAATGTATCGTTCCTCTGTTCTTTTTTTATTGCAGGTAGCAAAATGCAGTTTCGGCGTTTTGTATACGGATTTTTTATTTATTTTTTTATTTTCAAGAAGCATAAAACGCTTTGCTTGTTCTTCATTAACATGAAAGAATTCTTAAGTGGCAACAGAGAGATAAATCATTTGGCGCAGAAACATTTAATAAGATTAATACGTATTTTGCTTTTGGCGAGGAGGCGCAAATTGAAATTTCTTGTAAAAGACATTTTGCACGATTCGTTTAACTTTGATTCTATTTATGCATGAAGAAACTTCTTGTGTTCAGCCTTGGGAATTAATACATCTGCTTCATGCGAAAATCTTCCAAAGCGTGTTCGCGAATTCCGCGGTTTAGAAGATCGAAAGGAACTAAATGCTAAGGAGGAAAGAAAGAAAATGAAATGAATGTTAAAAGAGAAAATGTGTAATGAAGAAATAATAAATATTTGATGAAAAAAATGTCTCTTTAAAGATTATTGGGAATTATTTTTAAGATATATTTTCCGATTTTGAATGAATTAGATTGTAGAAAAAGAACGGGAATTGCTGCTGGACTCAGAAAAGAATCTTCCAAAATAAGAATGTGAAAAGTGTCGTCAATTATTTGAAGAATTTCTCAACGCACTTTCTTTAAACGTTAATTATTTTTTAAATTTATTGAAGATTTTGGCAGGCATTGAAGACTTGTAAGGAAATATTTGATGGTCTTGTATATGGATTTTTTAAATAATGATTTATTAATAATTTTCTCCTTGAGAAATAATATATTTTTTTAGAAATACATTTTTTTCTCTTCATTTTTAGGAAGAGAAAAAAAAATTAGATTACTGAGACAAAATCCAGGGTGCCTTGTTCTTTAGATATGAAACTCTTTATAAGGGTAAAATACCTGCAATAGCACTAAATAATTATTGTATATTGGAAGCATAAATAGTAGCGATAGTCTAGTGGTTTTTCTCATAACTACTAGGCTACCGACCGCAATCACGCCTTACTGATTAAATACAGTCTTAGTTATAAGGCTGTTGTTACAATAAACACATTTGATTAAAAATATAATCCCGTAATAGGCTCCTATAAATGGTACATTTATTTCATTAACTGGAGAATTATCCGTTCATTCGGAGTATGACATTATGTTATGTTTTAATCATGTTTCTTTAAACTTAATTTGAATCATGCTTCTTTCTATAAGCATTAAATCTGTATTTTATTACAACAATGATGCTAAACTAATTAATTAAACAGACGTCTTGTTACATTGTACTTTTATTCAAACTGTAGTAGGTCCTATTCGCAATTCTTTCTAATCCTCTTGGGAAAAATGCTATTTTACTGTTGCATGATTATAAAGTCGCTTCTCGTAGAATAGCTTGATTTATGCAAATTCCAGGTGCTATTAAAACTGTAACGAAGTGTGAGTGTAGTCGATGGTCTTTAGGTTGACTTAAGTTTGATTATTAGAATCATAATAATCGAAGCTCTCGGAGTTTCAGGAAGAGAATCCTACGTCTTACTGCAGTGCTTCTCAAACTTTTAATATTGGCGACCCAATATTCAATCAATTTTCATCGCCCCCCATGCCCCTCCATACAAACAACAATACATTGAATTCAATAATACTATATTCTTGCGCTAAAGCTACAATACGACTTTAACCTCTAAAGTGCCGCCGGCGTATATATACGTCTCACCCAACCCTTGAGTTAAATGGCCCGGGCGTATATATACGCCTTTCCAAATAATGTTCTTTTCTGTGCACTTCTATCCATAAAATTATTCCGAAGGTCTTAGAATACTATAAAAGTATCTTGACAATGTTTACGAAGAGTTTTTTTTATGTCACAGAAGATTTTTTTTATTTATTTCTTTTCCAGCCACACCCTCTCTAACACATCACATACGTGCCCTTACGGGGAGAACGGAGGCATCGGGGAGCGAATCGCGTAACTCTTAATCGGTAGTTAAAGGATTATTTATAAACCATACAAAATTTTTTCAAGATAAGTGTTAATTTTTGTATATAATTTTATTTATGACATGCCCATAGAGTCACTGGTAATTATTAAACGGTTTTAATTTAGTATTGTTAAATTAATTATAAAATACATTGCATTCCGTACTGATACATTTATAAGTGTATTATATCAGTGTAAATGTTAATTTCATTTTTTTATTATGCCAGAATATATTTTGATTGTTTACTTTCATTAAATTAATAATTTTGTTAAATAGTCTTCTGTTTTCGACTTTTCAATTTGCTCGCGCCCTCCTCGTAGAGTTATCACACCCCCTAGGAGGGCACGCCCCACAATTCAAGAAACGTTGTCTTACTGAACAGGTTATCTCTTCAAGTCAGAACCAGTACCAATACGTCGGATCAAAGCGATAGATAAGTGATCTAATTATTTGTAATAGGTATTTAAGTTAGTAATTAAAAAAGTTGACTCATCTCTTTGGTTAAGGGGGTTCAACCATGTGACGGCCGGTTTTTTAAAGCATTTTTAGGGAATTTATTTGACGACCAGTAAAAAGATAATGCTTTAAGTTTTTTTATCATTTATTTATAAATAGTTTATATAAGAGTATGCATATGAATATTTTACCAATACTATCCAATAGAACGTGAGTTATATCGCTCTGAACACACCCGCCTCGAAAAAATGGACGCTCACTTCCCCCACGATTCCGGCTAAATAGCTTATCTGAAATAAAAAAAAAAAAAATAACGGCGTTTTAATTTCTAAGCTTAAAGGCACTGAATGAATTATACTCAATTGAAAATATCAAAAATTGGATTTTTGGTAGACCTCTGAAGAAAATTTTCCGAATTTCAAGGGTTTTTTGTTGTTTTTGTTATAAAAAATAGAAATATTTTGAATTTTACTATGAACGAAGATTTGGTGCGTCTATGTCTGCTGAATCTACCTTATAAATTTGAAGGCATTCGGGCCAACCGTTTTTGAGATATGATGGAGGAAAATTTGAAAAACACAGTTTTGAGAAAAACGCGTTTAAAGTTTCAAGTCCGATAAAAACAATGAAAATATTAACTTAGCGCTACGAACAGCTACCCTTCTAACACTTACTCCTTTATAACGATCTCTAATTTTAAAAAATCCCTTTACAACCGTATTCTATATGTGCTAGGGAAGCAACTTATGAGAATTGTTTTTTTTTTATTTTTTGAACCCACACATGGGCGAACTCCTGAAACAATTTTCTGATAGTAAATTGAAAACAAAATAAAGTATTGATTTTATTATAATGTCTGTTTATTCGATGAATCCAACAGCTCCAGGGTTATCTGGGGTTGCGCCAATCCCTGCTCATTGAACTACATGGCAGTCATTTGACCCACAACAAGTAATAAGAAAAAAAATAGTCTTAAAGTCTTACTTAGTCTTAAAGTCCTACTTAGATCAAATAAAAACATTTTATTTTAGTTATTTTTTTATGAAATTATTGCAATTAATATAAATTTCTAAATATACATATGTCACAGAATCCCAATATTAAGTTGCAAAATAGAAAGCGATTTTCCTTTCTGTGTATATGGCGGTGGTGGAATATTAGTTTTGCGTACTTCTATTTATTCATTAATAGTTATATTTATAAGTTTTATAAATTTTTATATAGTAGAATGAAATCACATTCGCAGAAATTAGGCCATCCCGGGTGGGATTCGACCCCACGACCATTGGGTTAGAGATCCAACGCACTATCCATTGTGCTACAGGGACACAATGAGCGATTTCCTTTTGTATATATGGTGTTGGAATATTATTTTGGTTTTTTATTATTTATCCATTAATTAAATAGATTTAGTGAATTAATATTTGAAAAAAAATGCATTAACATCATGTGTCATCCACTACGAGTTTAAAAAACGTATTTGAGTTTGAGTGGATGAATTAAAAGTATTTAATTAACAATTGAAAATTTGAACAAGATATATATATAGGGAGAGTTTAAACTAATAGTAGGAATTGAAAAATAAATTTACTAGCTCATATATTTTATGTCACTTGGTCAAATTTCACAACCACGATGTTTATGTCCGTTGTAACTGACGTGACGTTAACTAAACACTAATAATATATTTCACTTATTGTTTTACCTGCTATGGTTAAAAATTTAATTTCGAGTTTATTTTCTCATACTTTCTCCTTCTAGTTAGCATTGGAAATAAGGCGTACATTAATTAATGACGGGATCATGAAATATGGCTTGTATTTTGTTACAAAAAAAGAACTGAAACTCATATCATTGACATAATTGATTGCCGTGTATCTTTTTAAAAAATAGCCTAATTTTTCATTATAACAGTTTAGATTTTTAAAAATATTAATAAGCTTATCAGCAAGAAAAAGCGATTAATTTGGTATTCCATAATGACCTTTTTTAATTAAATATATGCCTAGGGGAACGTATACTAAGCCTAGATTATTAGCTCTGTTTCTAATTATCGAGAGCAGGTTTAGAAGACATCGTTTTCTTTAAAAAATGATGTATTATCTCACACATTTCTAATTTATACTTAAACTGTATAATTATACTATCTATGCATAAGTAAATATTTATCCACACACACACAGTTAATTTTATATTGCTTTGAATTTATATTTTTCTCGTATTTTCTTTTTAGAAAACTCTGGTAGATTTTCTTGAATTACTTTTGAATATTTCAGGAGTATTTAAGATTTTTAGAAGTCTCAATTCTTAAATATTATCTATGCTATTAAATATTCTTGAATTTCCTTTTTTGTGAAAAAACGTTGTTCCAAAATTATAAGAAAATTTAAAGAAAAAACCCTTGATTTATGTAAGTTCTTACGACACTATCTACCAATAAATAATGGGACACCCATGCAAATGAGGATATCTATGGTCATTATCTACTTCACACCTTTTGTACTTAAATATCGTGTAGGAAAAACAGCATTGGGGCATTAGTAACATGCAAGATGCCATGAAATGTAAAGTTGTCTGACTTCGAGAAGGTGTAATTGTCGGATATGATATAAATGGCTGGCCTTAAGGGGCATATCTTGTGAGTAAAACATTCCAAAACCAACAGTGGCGTTTGTGATTGAAAATTGGAAGATGAGTGGTGTTTGTCGGTGAGGGGCGTTTGTTTTCTTTTTCACTATAGCGGACCCACAGTTTCGTTGGTCTGCCGTGTCAAAGCACATTCCAACTCTATGTCTTACACAGAGACCGGCGAGTGTTGTCGAAAGAAATTCGGAAAAAAATGCGCTAAACCGATGATCCATATACTCCAGGAGTTTCAAGAAGCAACCAGGACTGTTGTTTCGATAAATGCTATCCGCAAGGAAGCAAATTTGATTGGTTTCCATTGTCAAACTACCACTCATAAGTTATGGATTACAAACTCCAACTACGTTGCTCGGCTGAGATTGTGCAAGGCAATCCGAAATTGAATAGTAGATGACTAAAAACAAGTTCCTTGGAGTGATGAATCGAGGTACAATCGCTACCAGTCGGATGGTGGAATCCGGGCTTGGCGTAATCTTGGAGATCGCCTTTTACTAGTACTTCTTACATTGCATCTGCTGTAAAATTTGGTGGAGGTGGAATTATGGTCTGGGGATGTTTCAAGTGGTATGGACTGAGACCCTCGATCCCAATTCATGGTATGATCATTGTCGACTCCTACTAAACTATTATAGACAAAAATGTGCTTCCTACGCTGTGAGGAATTTACTTGCTAACAAACGCCACTTGTCATGTTGAGAGATCTACCAAAAATTGGTATAAGGACAATGGGGTGAACTGCATGGACTGACCTGTCCAGATTTCACTCTTGAATCCTATTAAAAACCCCTGGGATGAGTTGTATAGCCGGATTAAGGCGTGCATCAATCATTCAAAATCGGTGAATAAACTTACATGTCTTAACTAGGCCTTGGGTAGCCTAGAGCCCCGGACCCCGCACCGGAAGGCCTGGGTTCGATACCCGTACCGCCAAATACCCTCCGAGTACACGCGGAGTATGTGCTCGTTAAATAAAAGGGTCCGAAAGTCTTGTGGGCTGAATCATGAGTGCAGGGAACTGGAGAACATTTCCCTCCAATTCAGTTCCATGCCTAAATTGTGGAGGTGGAGATAGGGGGTGTCGCCATCTATCGTCCCTTCGGGAATTTCACCGAGCTAAATCGTACTGTCACCTGTTTGGTTCTCAAGGCTAAGGCCAACGACAAACGTACTTCTAGCCCATTGCCAAGATGAATTTCGTGGGCCTCGATCTGACTATGTCAGACAGGTGGCATGAGCAACAACAACAACAACACATGTCTTATCTAAGCCGAGTAGAAGAAAGTACCACTGTCTGTCATCCAAAAACTTGTTTGAAGCATGCCCATGAGAGTTAATTCTGTTACTGCCTCAGGCAGATGTTCTACCAATTATTTAATATGAATAAGATTTGCTCGTCTCTTTTCTCACAGGTAAACAATTGCTTATTGGTAGATAGTGTATAAAGAACTTCCTGTACAATATTTTCCAAAACTAATTTAAATAACATTGAAATACATTTATTTGAATGGGGTAGTGCCTTATAATTATACATATTGTTGCTGCATATCACTGATAATTGCTAAATATGAATAAAAACACTTTCATTTGAAAAAAAATGCAATACATGTATTTTTTTTAATAATGCAAAGAGAAAAAGAGCAAGCGAATTTTTAAAAGAAAATAATTATTAGTTGCAAGTATATGGTGCCAACATTTCTTTTAATGAAAAAAAGTTTTTCCATAAGAAAATTGGAGTTTTCAATATAAGTAAATTTTTATCAAAAAACCGTATTTCTTATAGAAATTTGATTCTATCTGATACCCCTGATTCTTGACAATAATTCTAGTACCAATGTTTCATGAAAGTGAAATTTTTCTTACTAATGTCATGCAAATTTTACTCTATTGCTCTTGAACCGTTTTCTAAAGTCCGTTCAATGTTTTTGGATGCCATTTTCCTAAGGCTCGTTTTGAAAAGCCAAAAGCTCAGAAGTCCATTGCAGAAGTGTAGGGTGATTTTACACGTATTTCACATCAAATGAGATAACACTTACTTCCTGTTTCTGATTATTTCTTTTCTAAATATAAGCGGCAGTTGACTTAGACGTCTGACTAGAGGCTTGGTCCATTTGAAACTCAACTTTATGAATGTCCTTTCTGCGTAAAGTTGGAATTTCTTCTTCAAAAATTGGTTCAGAACTGCCGATAGTAAAGTGAATTAATTTAGGCTTTACTTGAGACTTTTTTGATTTTTAATTTGCCGTTCTTATAAAATCCTGCAACTATCATGAATCCCTTTAGGAACTTTACTCTGGGCACTTAATAAATCATTTCGTACTGTCATTTCCGTCAGTGGAGCGATAGAAATTTCATCTTTTTTACTACAGTCAATTAAATATACCCATGTCTTATCGAGTGTTACCACAAATTTCCGTTTTTTAGCAGCCAAGTGGTTTTACATAATTTTAAACAATTTTGGGGTTTTTTTTTCAGCAATAGGATTTAAAAAGGGAGGTTAACTTTAGTTTTAAACATTTGTTTTAACTTTTAGTCCTTATTAATGATTTTAATTACAGTTCTGGAAGATATTCTTAGTTACGATGCAATGAATCTTTCAGTCAGCGTATTTTATTTAGGATCAGACACTTCACTTTCTTGATAGTTGCCTGCGTTTGAACATTCTTAGGATGAAGTATTGTGGTCATGTTTACATTTTTACTTTCTTCTAGATGCTTTTTCTCTTTCAGACTTAACATATTATAAATACGTTTTAAATAAATGCAATAACCGATATTTTTACACCGATTTATAATTTGTTCATACGAATATTTCTCTTCGGAAGGCGCAGTTACGTAACCTTCAAGCCGTATATCAATTTTAAGAACCATTTTTAATATAAATCTTTTATTTTACATTCCAGTCAAAAGAAGTGACCGCGGTAGCCGAGTGGTATACGTATCGGAACGTGTCTTACCTTGTCATGAGTTCGAGCCCAGTACCACTAAAGACCCGCCGTGTAGGGCAGAGATGCACGTTAAATCTGTCGAGAGCTGAAACGTCATCCCGTTGGTGTGGTGTGGCAGTTAGGAAAGGGTGTGCCAGCTCAGGTGTCGTCCACGTCACTTGACCATGGTTCAAAATTACGTGGTCCGTCGCCAAAAGCCCTCGTGTAGCTGAACAGTGCGACGTTAATATTCAATCAATCAACCAACCAGTCAAAGGAAAACATTAGTGGATAATTATTCTGAAGTTGCCAAAGTTTTATCTCAAAATGAAAATGAGAAAATTAATTACAAAACCGTTTTCATAAAGTGTGAACGACCTTCTGTAGAATGGACATCCCAATTAAGATTACTATGTTTATAGAATTTATAATTCACATGTTAACTATAAAACAATTTTAAATTTAAATGTAGGTGATTATACGGGAAATGCATCTAAGAAGAGTTAAGATTAACCTTTTAACAATAACCTCTGTGATACTGATGAAAAGAAAATGTATATATATATATTCTAGAATACATAACAAAAATATATCTCAGAACAATGGCTTTGTTTTCTTAAATGTTTTGACAATTTGACTTTTATTTTTATTTTTATTTTTTCTCCTACCGATTAGTATTTTACTTATATTCTGATTTTTTTATCCATTTTATCGCATCAAATTTGCGAAAATTAGTATATTAATGATAATATTCTATTTATCTAAAAGTTATTTTAAATAAAATGTTATATCTTTTGTCATCTTTTTTAAATAGTTTCTTTTAAGTTGAATTTTCCAACATTATTATCTTGAAGAATTTTTTAAACACCTGAAAGTTTTTAAAAATAAAAAAATGAACATCAACATGTCTCTCTTTTCTTATAAATCAAAACTTAAACTATTTAATTCATGTATCTACGCAATACGATATTTCACACTACTTTTTCTTATACTTTATACTAGTTCAATGTATTGAATTTTTATCTCTCTTCAGAATGCTCAAAATATTATTTTTCTTTTGCAGGTGCACCATGTTTCTTCCAATACCTATGGATGTAGTTGGTATCTAAACACAATTTATAGTAGCAAGATTTTTCTAACTTCTGTCTATCTGCAGTTTTCTTAAGTCGTTGCTTGCTATATTTTTCGTTGTGTTCATCGGTTAGCTGAGCAAATTTGTTTCTTTAAGCTTACTTTGCCTCGAGGCAAAAAGGACAGGAAATTTCTGCAGTTCTATCCATCACTCAGTCCCAAAACATGTGTATATGTATATCAACCTTAAGCGGTCTTCAAATATGATCTGGTACAAAAACATTCTGTATTCAAACTTATTTTCTAGCTTCCTTTTTACAAAAATATTCTATAGAGGAATACAATTCATTTTTTCTTTTACCTTAACAGTTTTAACATGTATTTTAAAAGTTGTAAATATAATACATTGTACTTCGTACTAAACACTAGCGGGAAGAAATTGAAATGTTTCTTTTGAACTTGATACACAGTACCATTACAGATAATTAAGTTCAGATAATTAAGTACGATGTAAGATAGTTAAGTATTGCTTCCGAAACTTATACAATATTTGGGACCTAATTTTCAATCATAATTTTCATTGCGCCATCCCCATGAAATAACAATTGATTGAATACCGTAATACTTTACTTTGATACTAAAGCTACCATACGTACAAATTATCAAGATAAGTATTAAATTGTGTATATATTGTGAAAGTGCCCCCCTAAGGTGCCCTTCTCTTAGATTATCTGCGTGAGCTAGAGATGTAGGGTCAACTAAAGAATGAGAAGTAGCCATGCTCTTAATATGACTTTATTAAGAACCAGAATTTAAACCTCTTTAACATATTAGATAATAATTATATATGTGAGAATCTAAGATGAACAAACACACAACACAAGTAATACCGAAAGAAGTAACTTAGACCACTGTCAATATCTAACCCACACCTAATCTCAATTTCAATAATAACGCAAGTCCTAATATTAAATAGTCAATCCTACCTTAATCCAATCGTAACTCCAATACCAGGAAGTGGCATCTTAACACGAGTGTAATGGTATGCACCTTGACCTAATGACTTTATCTTCGGAATAACTTGTGTTGGCCGTCCTTTCTCAATTGTATCAATCTCTCACATAACATTCCCTAAATTGCCATTATACTTACTGAAACTTCTGTTATTTAAAATCTATCTAATTTGCATTTAATCTTCACGTTTCACTTCTTGCGTTTTGGTTTGAAAAGAGTTGTCATTAATCTTGGCCCCTAAAGCACCCAAAGGACATATTAAAAAAAAGACGCGTGAGCCTGTCACAATGTTACTTTTAAGTAACTTGTATTTCAAACAAATTAATTTTAAGTAAAATGATAAGAGTATTATATTACGTTTTTTCTTTTTAATATTTAATCCTCTGGCCGGAACATCAATTTTTTTGCCTCTCTTAGAAATATCCGTCTGACAGACGGGTGAGCAATTTTTTTTTTTTTTTTTTGAATTTTATTACCTTAAGGACTCTTTTAAATGTCCTTATAGCTCATGAAATTGAGTAGAATTTTTAATATTTATGTCTTTATGTGAGGCAAACTATATTAATATATTTTTATCACAAGAATTGTGACTAGTATTTTTATAAAAACTTATTACAAATTGTTTAAATTCATATAAAAAATAATCAAAAATAATAATACCAAAAACGAAAAAAACAGTACGAATATCCGAATGATAGATGGTGATAGATAAGAAAAATAGCACATATCATGAGTCGAAAAAATCGTCAAGTACCACCACGTGATCCTCTCACTGAGTAGAGTCCAACTGATGTCAAGACAGCCCATCCCAAAAATCGCACCAAAGCGTTACCTACAGGCAAATCATCCCCGTCTGAGTGACGGATGCTCTGGTCAGAGAGTTAAATTAAATCAGATTTCGCAAAACTTGCAATGTGTATTTTTATCGAGTTATAGAATGTATTTTGTTTCGCTTCCTTTGAGTAAATTAATATATATTTTTTTTTAATTTTGACTTTTTGATATGTTTGTCCCCTCCCCTCTGTAGGGTTTTTATATCTCTTTAGGGGGGCGCGCCGCACATTTACAGAACCGCTTCCCTGTATTAAGTCCGATTGTGGATGTTTATGATTGAATCTTAGTGGTTGATGGTTGTATAATTAGTTAATCTCTCTCTCTCTCTCTGCTTCAAAATATAGATATTTCAAAGCAATATCTTCCAGTCAACAACAGCGTAGCATTAATCAGATTGATTGTCGTCAAAGGATTTTTCTCAAGATTCCTGTTGAAAATAAATGAAATGAAAGTAAAAGAAAAAATACCGAACAATTCAAAAAAGATCATGTCAAAAAATTTCATGTGTAAACTTATTGTATAACAGCATGTCATGTAAAACGAAGGTGAACTGGATTGTATTACAGCAGCCGTGCTCAAATACTTGTGATTGAGAACATCCAAAAAGTTCTTTTGAATGGAACTTTCAATTTCCTCTTAAAAAAGAAAGAAAATGTAACACATTTGATAAGTAATATTTTAAGGAGAATCTCAATCCAATTATTTGTTCAGTCATTATTATATTAAAACTACAAAATATACACGATGGAAATCATTTAACATGAAATTGAAGAGACTAAACTATTTTTTCATGTTAAATAAATGATGCAAAAAAAAAAAAAAAAAATATATTAAACAAAATTAAAGTGAATAGAGTAAATTTTATTTATGTAGATATGTGTATATACATGATAGCTCAGTTAAATAATTAAAAATTTATTCAAATAAAGGGTCTTACTCAATTTGTAGTACACTGTTGTTTATTTACTCGGCTCGTCTTGACTCGTCTCTCTCGTCTTGACTCTTCCATCATACACCTACACTAGCGTTTCTAAAACTGTGGGGAGTGCCCCCTTTGGGGGCACTATACCTCTACAAAGGGGGCACGAGCATATTAAAAAGTCGAAAACAAAAGATGATTTAACAAAAAAAAAATTATTAATTCACTGAAAATAAACAAAATACATTCTGACATAATAACAAAATAAAATTAACCTTTACACTGATATAATACATTTATAAATGTATCAGTACTGCACAACTTATTTTATAGTTAATTTAACAATACTAAGCTAAGAAAAATTTAATAATTACCAGTGACTCCATGGGCTTGTCACATGTAAAGTTAAATACAAAAACTAATACATCTTGATAATATATATATATATATATATATATATATATATACAGTTTATAAATAATCCCTTTACTTCAGATTAAGAGTTACGTAATTCACTCTCCAATGCCTTTGTTTTCCACGTTAGCGGGTGTATGAGATGTATTGGAAGGGGGAGGGAGGGAAGAGAAAATGAATTAAAAAAAATAAGCAATTCCTCTGAAATTAGTGAATCTTTCACAAACACTATCCAGGTCCTTTTATTGCATTCAAAAGCCTTCGGAATAATTTTATGGATAGCAGTGCACAGGAAAGAGCGTACTTCTGAAAGACGTATAGTTACGTCCTTGGCATTTAACGCACCGGTTGAACGAGACGTATATATACGCCGGTGGCACTTAAGAGGTTAAAGTTGTATTGTAGCTTTAGTGTCAAACTATAGTATTATTGAATTGAGAGAGAATGCAGTGTTATTTGTATGGAGGTGGGGGAGGCGTGAAGAAAACTTATGATAAAATATTAAACCACAAATATAGAAAGTTTGAGAAGCACTGACGTACACTGAGCAATACGAGTATTTAATAAAAATAAAATAAACAAAAGTTTCATGAAATTTAACACAAATGTTTCAAAATGTTTGAAACACAAAACGTTTATTAAGTTTTTAAAAAATAATCTGACACATTTTCTTTGTATTGTCTTTTTTAACAACAAGTATATTCTACTAATTTTTCAATGATAATCATTTTACGATCGGAATATGCGTCTAAATAACTGAGCATACTCTTTGTGATGTTCCTCATTCCGGTGACGGGGGAACAGGGGCTGCATTATTCATTTCATTTTCGTCGTCGGAATCTGTATCAATGGTAACTTATTGAATTTTGAACAAACTCCAAAATAAGTCTTTGCCTGCCATATTTGGGAGTGAACACTCATTATTATTATCCCCTGCAACGAATTCTTCTGATGATACAGTATAGGGCAGTCCAATAATCTCCATCTTTTTGTGTTATGCGATTTTCGCCTCGGGTTACGAAAAAAAAAATGCATGCAAGAACATTGTAGTTTGTCTGGCCTGTTGCATTATTTCGTGTTAATCGATATTTCGTCTTAAGCGTTTTCACGTTAAACGTATTGCACTGTATAGAAGAACACACAGAAGAATATCAGAAGAACACACAGCTTAGAATTCGTATAAAAAACGACAAATTATATTATGTTTTAAACCACAATCACACTCAGAGTGTTCCATTTTCGTTCAACTATAAAGGTTTCGATCTGTTAAAAATTAAAATTTAATTAGTTTTTGTTAATTTTTCAATTAAAAAAATCATAAAGTTTAATACACTAATTAGTTTTTCTTTGACTAACCTCTATTTTAGATTATGGTATTTTAGAGCGTTGGATTAATTTATAATTTAGCACATTTTTAAGAATATTACTATTCATATTTCGATGCGTTTTTAAGGTCGAAAAATTACTTAAGAAAGTACAAAATTTCTAGATAAGTTCTTATAGAGACAAAATTCCTTTGAGATTTTAAAAATACAGTGATTTTCAGTTATTTATTTATATAGGAATTGTTTCAGGAAAAATATTTTTCGGTTCATAAATTTGTGAAAAATGCATAAAAGTAAAAGATGAATAAATATTTGAATACATCGAACAAACATGGTTAAAATTTTCAACATACTTTGTTTTTAAATGTCACGCGAGAATGATGATCATTTGTTTTATTCAAAAATTTCTTTAAAAATGTAGTTTAAAAGCTGAATTATATGTAAATATTAATTGTTTGCTCATAATTTCACATCTTACGATGCCCACAGCATATTTTATTTTGAATTTATTAAAAAAAATTGACAAGGAATTTCTAACAGGAAAGAAATATTTCTCAGTACTTTTTGTTGATTCAACTAAATGATGATTTTTTTCTTTGAACCTATTTATTTCTGGAATTCACATTTTTTTTAGTCTTTTTATAGTTAATAACTCTTGCTAGATACATATTCTTAGCATAACAACATGCTACTTTCAACTATCTTTTTAATGTTTACCTTGTGACGGAATTTTCCATTAATCCTCTTGGGGAATCTTTGGAGCCAATAATTGAGTTATTTCACAGCCATCCCTCTCAAGAAGAAACCTTGATATGTAAATTAGCTAGTATATATGTATAAAGTGGATATTTAGTAATCGGGGTAGAAGGAGGAAAGGAAGCCGAGTTGCTGAACGCAGTGCTGTTACGATAAGGACTGTAATTTAGACGTGTGATTATAGGATGGGATTTAGTTATTGAAATAAATTAAGGAAGTTAGGATCCTTAGGATAACTTTGAGTAAAGTGATTAATATTTCCTGCGCTTATTCACATCAAATTTTGAGCTACGTTATATCACTCTTGATTTTCCATCTATAGTTGGATTGTTTTTGAATATTGTATTTCGTAATAATAAACTGGATTTCTCATGGCTAGCTTGGGTTATCAATCTTTACCTCCTACAGATTTAGGTCGAGTAGATGAAGAAATGGCTTTCCCAGGCGAGAGGCTATTACAACCTGGTATAAATAACTTTCTATTTTTTTCGAAAATATTTTTCTAGAAGGAATTTTGAAAATACGAAGTTGCTTTACATAAAAGAAACGTATTTTCATTCTGCAAACACATTTTGCAATTGAAAAATACAA
>BMAV01005195.1:17479-33014 GCA_019973955.1 Trichonephila inaurata madagascariensis
ATAATTTTTTTCAAACTATAAAATCACACAAATCCTTACTGGCCATGATAATTTTAAAGTGTACCTCAATAGATTTAACCTGCTCCCTTCTAAACTTTGTAACTGTAATGTTGGTGGGGAGCCAAGTGCGAAGTATTTTATACTTTTATGTTCAAAATTTAAGAAAGAGAGAAATTACCTGTAAGTCAAACTGCTTCCTCTTAAAATCAAGTAATCTCCTAACTTTTTTCAAGTCGTTTCAAGTAAAGCTTCCTTCAATTTATTTTGTGTCTTTATTGATCTGATTTTGTAAATTATCATTTCTCTATTTTTGTCACTCCATTGTTTCGTATTTGTTTCATTTTGTAATGTACTTTTGTCTTTGTAACTTATTTGTTTTTGTTATTTCATTATTAAGAAACTTTTGTTATTTACTCTTAATTTATTTATCTTATTCTGTTTGTTTTACTTACTTCTGTAAGCCCCGTGTAATACTTGTGGTGCACGGGTATTATTTTATTTGTTTTCAATAACAAGAATAACAAAAAACAAGTAATATAAAAAAATTAAGTCAATGCCTACTTAGATCGTCAAAGAACAATTTTATTTTAGCTACTTTTTATTAAATAGTTACAATTAATATATATAAATAAGTATATACATATGACAGAATCACAACATTAAGTGATAACTAATTTTTATTAAATATCAATAAAGTATCGTATTGTCACCCAAAACAGTCGTGTATATAAAATTTTAGTTCAACTGCATGCTTTAAAACTTAAGAAAAAAATCTCTTAGAGTTTTGACTCAAGTCGCTAAAATTGAAATCAACGTGACTGTAAGCTGTAATTCTTTAAATAATTAGTTTCGGTCAATTAATTTGAATTAATTATAATTAAATTATCGTACTTTAACCTAAAACAATAGTGTATAGAAAATTTCAGCTCAAATAAGGGCTTTAAAATGTGAGAAAAACATTTTAAAATTTCGACAAAAGTCGCCAAAATGGTCAATACATCGCCAAAAATAACGCCAACGTGGCTGTATTTCTAATTTTTTGAATAATTAGTTTTAATCAATTAATTTTTATTAATTATAGTTAAATTATTGTATTGTCATCCAAAACAACCTTGTATATAAAATTTCAGCCCAATTGAGCGCTTTAAAATGCATTTTATTAACGATTGAAAATTCCACCAAGATAAATAAATAAATAAGCAAATTGAGATCGCGAAATAATGGGGTAGGAATTGAAAAATAACAGTGAACATCAACGGAAGTGCATCTCTGTCTAAATTGGAATAATTGCGCAGAGAAAGTTGGGCAAATTAGAACTTTTGCACAGAGGCAATTGGGAAAATTGGAATTTTTTGGAATTGTACAAAAAATACATAACAGCAGTTATAAAATGTTCAATAACGCATTATCGTTGCACTTTATATTGCACTGCTTTAAACAGGCGCAATTAAAATTCCTTCACTAGTTAAATGTTTCAGGGAAGATAGAGGTTTCTTCTCGGAATTATATTTCTAGAGAATTAAATATGATCACAGATGTTAAAAAATGATTTTCAGGCAGATTTTACATGCAATTAGTATAAGTATATTGATAATTATGTAGCAATTTTTATGTGTGTAACTCATTCTGAAATTTTACTCAGATATTTGTACTTAATTAATTTTGCAGAAGTAAATATATAAATTCTGACATTAATTATCAATTTGCCGTGGAAAATTAATTAAAGTGTTTCCTCATGAGATCCTTGTGCAACTGAAACACTACATTAATTGAATCAGTAAATCAAGTTTTATGCCTGATTGCTGCGAATTATTTATACTTTAACACACATCCTATAATTAATGTATTTATAGAAATATATGATTGAATGTAAGCAAGAATTTTACTTCAGTTTTATGATGCAATATAGTAATTACTTAAATAAATCTGAAAAAAAAAAAAAAAACAGTTTTACTATGAAGAATTTTTGTAATAATATTTTTAAGCAAAATTTTTCTACTGTATTCTGTAATTTTTAAAAGGAATGTAAATGTTGTTGCATATCTCCATTAGTATAGTTATAAATAATTTAAAAAATATTTGCTATGAAATTCATAAAAATGATTACATTGAGCTTTTTGATCAATAACTTAACGATTCGCTATATATTCACCATGGAGTTATAAAATTTTTTTAAAAAAAGGAGAAAAGAAACAATAATTAAAATTTTTTCTTTCTTCTCCTTATTATATTGTTACGAATTTTGTGTAAATAGTGTAAATAATTTGTATTTGAGTGTTTAATGCATTTAAATTACTCTATGTTATGTTTATTTCATGTTAAAATTGTATCATTCACGAGCAATGCCGCCCCTGACGTTATAATGGCGATTCAATGAGAACTTGGCGAAATCTTGGCGGTAGACCCAAGTTGGCGAGTTCGGAACCCTCTGAAATCTTCTAGAAAGAGTAGTGGATCTCTCCACTAATGTCACGAGCGGTTATATTTCTGGAAGTTTCTGTCGCTCCTATAAATAAGATGCTCCCCGGGATGGCGATGAGTGTGGATTAAACCAGCGAGTAGTGAGGACTGTTTTGACTAGCGAATAGCTCGGCTGTGCTAGTGAATAATCTTTACTTACGTGTATTTTTAAACACTGGTGATTGTGTTTGATTGCTGTTGAAGGGCGAAGACCTTTGGATATTTATCCTGTGAATATTGCCGATGAATCCTGTATTTAAAGGATTGGATTTTTGATAATAAATTCGCATCGCTCTTGAAGAACTGTTTATTTTCTTTGTGATTGTTTTGCATAAAATCCACAAACCCTCGGATCTAAGTAACAATATATTTAAACATAATGAAATCCGCCTCTCTTTTTTATATACTGGATACATTCCTTAGAAATTTGTGTACAAAAACCTGTAAAAAGATAGGCTTTCTTTAGAAAAAGTGAGAATACTTTCCATATTATACGGAAATCATGTGAAATGAAACAAGGAACTATATTTCATTTAAAAACTGTGCAAAAATGCTGAAAACTGTAAAAGTTCTGATAAACATACAAGTGATTTATATAAAATACACAATTTTACTGGGCAGTGCAACATAAAATGTATAGGTACACGATTCTTAACACTAGAACCGCGGATGGGGTCATTTTGACCCAAAAGCAATTTTGTTTTCGATTTTCTCAAAAAGTTACAAACGGAATTTATAGATTTTTATACCAATAATAACCTTTGAAAATATGATGCGTGAAATACTTATAATTTTTTTTTTGTTTTTAATACTTATACCTAAAACCGCGGAATGGGTTATTTTGACCCCATTATAATCACAAGTACTAAATTTGCAATTCAACGATTCCTGGAGTGGAAAAAGCTTTTTCAGTCCTCTAAGATACCACATCTAATTTTCCTGTGTACAATGTACTAGCAGAAAAACCCACTTCTATAAAGAAAAAACAATGTGTAAATAAACGTAAAAAGTTATCAGATTCAAATCCAGATGAAATGAACTCTAGAACTTTTGTTAGAAATGATGGAACGGGTTGGGGAAAGCATCAACTCTGGAAGTTGTACGCGTGGAAGAATTGTTGAACATAATATTTTCAAAGATTAAAGTGGCACAACCAGTTATGCAAAGCGAAATATTGAAAATGACTATGCAATTTGTTCAGGGAGACTAGTTTTAAATGAGCCTATGTTTCGTCATATAAAAAATTGTAGAGTAAGAAGCTCTCCGGCAACTGGGAAAAAATGAATGACCAACAACTTTAGACGAACTAGATGCTTTTATATCAATTTTGTATGTTCGAGATATATGCGGTGCAAATAATCTAGAACTTGATAGTTTGTGATCTGTTGTTTGGGGTCCACCTTTTTTCCTAGATTCTATGGCGAGAGAAAGATTCAGAGAACTTAAGAAATTGTTTCGATTCAACAAAAAACAACATGATCTGAACGTCTTCACACAGATAAATTGTGTTTCATTTATGAACTTTAGAAGAAATTTATTGGAAATTCGAAAATTTACTCTAAACCAGGACCATATATTATTGATGAACTGTTTCCGTCTAAAGCTAAATGCGTTTCACGCAATATATGCCAAGTAAACCAGATAAATTTGGTATCGAGTACTGGCTTTCGCTGATATTAATAATAAAACTGTGCTCAATGGTTTTCCATATTTGTGTAAATATGACGAACGTCCTGTAAACCTATTTCACTCCGAATAAGTCGTTTTGCGTTTGATAGGACCCTTCGAAAATAAAGCAAGAAATATCACTACAAAAATAATTTTTTCATTGCACTAAATCTGTCCCAAATGTTAAAAACGAAGAACACTAGTTTAACTGGGACGATGACACGAAATTGGAAAGAAGTACCTGAATTTGTGAAAAAAAGTAAAGATATCGTTATACGATACATTGTTACTGGAGCATGATGATATAACTCTATGACAGTTTATCAGGGAAAAACTAGAAATAATGTCTTATTATTGAGCTCCTTTTATCCCACAGTTTATATCGGCAATAATCACCCAAAAAAAATTCCAGAAACAATATTATTTATAACTCTACAAAATTTTTTTGTCGGCAAGGATCAAGGAGATGGCCAGTTCATGTATTTTACAATATTATGGAACTTGCAGGGATTAATTCATGTATTTTATACAAAGAAGTTATTGGTAAAAAACTTACGAGGAGAGAATATCTTCAACAACTCATTGCAGTGTTGCGTAGTGCGTATATTCACAAAAGAAAGAACAAGTCAGATACACAGACAAAAGCGGATACTACTGAAGAATCTGCGCAGATGCGAAAAAGGGTTCATTGCAGAGATTTCCAGGGTAGAAACAAAACTGTAGATACTTGTTCTGATTATGTAAAATACCGATAAGAGGAAAGTGCACAAAATATAAAAAAAAAGTTACCCAAAAAGTGCATGAACTGTGTAGAAAATTTCGACTGGTAAGAAACTAAATATTTCTATTCAAGTTGCCTGCATATTTTATTAACTGTATACAATATTCCATATTGCATTATCTTATTATTTTTTTATCACTTATTATAACAAATTAATGTTAAAAGTGAATAAATGTCATTGCCAAAAAATTACAGAGTACTTTAAGCATAACAACACGGGTTTTTATTAATTGGGGTCAATTTAACCCCAACCGCGGTTTTAGGTATACCGAAATTGCCGCGGTTCTAGTGTTATATAAAATTAAGTAGCTCAAACTAAAAAAATCACTTAAAGTTAAGAACAAAAACTTAAAAAATAGAAACAAAAATTTAGAAAAAATATTTCGTGACAGTATACATATACTTTAATACGCACATGCTATTTACGCATATATTATGTGATTGTCACTCGAAAGGGTTATCGAAGAAGGGGATTTCCCAGTATTCTACAATATGAAAGTGCAGTGTACTGTCTTAATTTTTAATCTTTGTGTGCCGTAAAAATATGAGCTGTTTTGATACAATGGTACCAAACACTGCAGTTTACAATAGACCGCATATATGTTTACGTACCAAATTATAAGTCAGTAACTTGGAAAATCACAATCAAATAAGTTTTGAAAAAAGGAAGACTTGATTTTTGAACAATGTAAAAAAAAAAGCAATTGAAAAAAGGATTGGGTACATTATTTAATTGAACACATTAAGAAAGCCAAATCTTTTTTCCAAGTTCAATATCATCTAAACTTCACGCTCAACAACAAAGTAACCCTTTTTATCATTCCCAACTGAGATAGAAGCCCCCAGTTCTTTTGTTTTTTTTCTGGATATTTCTCATTTTCACCGACTGTTAACACATTCTTAAGGTTCAGATTCCACCCAAAACAATTCCTACTTCTTCACCATATACCAAAGAGGATACAACATAAAAGTAAATTACCTTCGTGAGTCTAGAGTTTCTATTGAAATAAGATACTCTCTAAGAACTTTGTATCAAACTGAGAAACAAACTGTAGCTATTGGTTGCAATAGTCCGAGAAAAACACCTAACAACTACAAAAAGAAGGAAGCATAGAATTTCGATCAAATTTCGCCGATGCAAGAACTTTTCGAGGAAAAAAGTAGAACTATGCAAGATAGTTCTATAAATAGATCATCGGGTTGCGAACAAAAGCAATTCGGAATCGTTTCGTATCTTCCTGATTCAGCAAAATTCGAACCGAGACAGAAGTAATTATGGAAGTTCGGTCCTCGAAGGGATTAAGTTAAGGAAACGGATTTCGCGTTCAGGTATTTTTCGTTTGGTAGGAAAATTGTATTGAAAAAAAAAGGGAAATAGGAAAAGGGAACAAAATAAATGTGTTGATATAGGAAATGAGATTCATGATTGATGATTGCTGGATAATTTAAATGCAACAGTATTTACCGAATAAATCGGGAAAATTTTAAGAAGGGTTAGGAAAAATATGATATCTCTATGAATATCAAAACTTTTAATGAGACTTTTTTATATTATTTTTTGATGTTTGATTATTCTATAAAAATACTGTGATTGCACTTTATATTTAAAATTTTTTGTAGTTTTATTGACGACAGAAATAAATACGAAAAAAATTCCCTTTTTGAAATTTTTACAAAGGTAGAGCATAATTTCACAGAAGTTCGAAGGTATAGAAATATTTTTGGAAGTAATTGTATATTTACTTGTGTACTGAGTATATGGTTCATACATAGACAAATTAATTAACTATTTAGAAAAGTAACAGAACCATTACAGAATTCCCTTTTTACCTTCTAGAGCAATATTAATTCAAAATCTGCTTTTACATTCTAAATTCTAAATATGATGAGTTTTAAATGATATTTAAGTAAATATAATAGGTACATAGTGTGGCGTTTAAAATATGAATGGTAGTGTGGAGTTAGGAATATAACCCTAGAATGCCACCCTCGGGTGACCTTCTCTTTGATTATTCGCGTGAGCTAGAGGTGTACGATTTTCAAAAGGAACGGACATGTTTATATTCTTAATATGTCTTTATTAAGAACTATAACTTAAACTTTTAACATATTAGATAATGATTATATATGTGAGAATCTACGATGAACAAACACACACATACAAGTAATACCGAATTAACATTACTCTGACCACTATCAATATCTAACCCGCCTAATCTCAATTTCAATAATAACGCAAGTCCTAATATTAAATAGTCAACCCTACCTTAATCCAATCGTAGCTCCGATTCTAGGGAGTGGCGTCTTTATGCGAGCGCAATAGTATGCACCTTGACCTAATGGATTTATCTTCGGAATAACCTCCGTTGCCGTCAAATTCACGATTGTATCAATCTCTCACATTACATTCCCCAAATTGCCATTTCACTTACTGAAACTTCTGTTATTTTAAAGCTATCTAATTTGCATTTAAGCTTCACGTTTCACTTCTTGGGGTTTGGTTGGAAAAGAGTTGCCATTCATCTTGGCTCCAAAAAGTACCCAAATAACATGTTAAAGAAAAGACGCGTGAGCCCGTCACAACCCTTTGAAAAACTTACGGGAATGTTAACCATTCGTCTTCTAGACGACATGAGTTTTAGCAAGCTTAAAACTCATTTTAAAAATTAATAACAAAAACATTATACTACATGCAGATGATTTCATGACATCCAATCTTCACATAAGCAAGAAAATAAAATCTATTTATTTTGAAAGCAATCTTTATGCATTTTAGCGTGATGCCCTCCGCACATTGCTCTAGAACACGATAAATAAAATCTTCGTGTCAATCTACGTAACTTACATGGGCAAAAGACATATATTTCCCTGTTTTAGTTTCCAATTGTTCAGGTGGTTTAATGTTCTGCTTCAATTTCAAAAGTTCACAGATATTTGTCTTTGTTGATCGGGGCAAATTTGATACATTTATACTTTTCTTCAACCATGGCACAAGGAGATCTTCATTTAACTTTATCACAAACTTTCTTCCAAATAATGCTTTTTCAGATTTGTGAGCCATATTATGTACATGTATAACATTTGCATTCACTAAACTGATATTTATCATGCTACGTGTAAATTCGTAATTTTGCACTTCAATAAAATTTTTATTTTCCGATTCATCTTCAGAAATAAAATTATCATCACCAGTTAAATCTTTTAACAATTCTCAGATAGCCTCAAGTTTACACCCAAAGTTTTCATGGCGAAAACGCAGGGAAAAAAAACTAATACAGATTCTCAATTCCAAACGTTACTCTTACTAACCATTTGTCTCTCATACTAACATTATTCTAAAAATACTATATGTGAAAATATTTTGAGAAAAAGAAATATCATTATCTGTAGTAGCCAAGGTCATATGAAGGTACTGAGTTGCACGTTACATTTCCTGTTTTTTTTGGGGGGTGGGTTGGGGGGTACCAGGTTATTTTTATAGCCATAGTCTGCTAGACGAATTGGTAGCATTCTAGAGCTAAATATTTGGTTTATTTATGTCGCAAGTATTTATACTAGTTTATACATTTACATTGAAGTTATTTAAAATATAGGTAACCTTTAATAGAGTTCTGAATATGATAATCGTGAGTGGGGAGGTCACACGACCTTTCTCTTCGGTGTTTTCCTCTTTCTACTCCATGGTCTAGGTTAGGAAGACGTTACTTTCTGACACCTTGAATTACACCCTAAGTTTTTCTCACGGCCAAAGGTTGCGGGACGATGACAGAAGACAGGACCCCACAATATTTAGGGGTGCACGTGTACATAGGAACCCTGTTATCCTATCCACAAAAAGAAGCCGATTTTTAAGATGTGTGACGCGAAAACGTTACAATAGCTTATAGTAGGGGTGGCGAACCTTTATGGATCAACGGGCCATTTTTTATTTAAAAGTGTTTAGTGAGGTATAGACGTGCCGACAAATAATTTTGACTTGTGATTATTGGGAAAATAATAAAACTAAATACTAACAACTTAAAACTCTTTATTTACTATAAAAAAATACCTTTTGCACTGTATATAGTTGAACACGTTTTAGTGGTACCTGTAATTCAAATTAAAATAACATTAGTGTTGTGACGGGCTCACGCGTCTTTTCTTTAACATAACCTCTGGGTTCTTTGACGGCCAAGATTAATGGCAACTCTTTTTCAACCAAAATCCAAGAAGCGAAATGCGAATAAGAAATGCAAATTAAATAGCTTTTAAAAGAACAGAAGTTTCAGTAAGCAGGATGGAAATTTAGGGAAAGTTATGTTTGGAAGAGATACGAGCGTGAATTGACAGCCTATCGTAAAGTTACCGGGAAACCAAGCTATTGCTACAAGGTGCATACCATTGCACGCGCGCCCAGACATTTCCATACAGTGATTGAATCTTAGCTTGGATTAAGGTAGGGCTGATTATTTGATATTAGGACTTGTAATATTATTAGAAGTAAGAGTAGGTGGATAATATAATTATTTAGATAAAGTGGTCTAAGTTACGCAATTCGGTTTAACTATTTTTGAGTGTTCGTTCATTCTAGATTCTCATTTATATAAATTTATCTAAATTGTTAGACGTTTAAATTATATTCTTAATAAAGTCATATTAAGAATTTAAAATGTTTGTTCATTTTGAGAATCCCACACCTCTAGCTCACGCTGACAATCAAGGATATGGTCACCAAAAGGGGGGGGGGCATATCACAGTGTGACTTCTGTTGCTGCAGACTGGATGATAAATAACTGATAATAGGATTGTAAGATGTTACTTTCAGTATAATGCATGGTGAATTGGAATCATCTGCCAAAATGGTTTCTAAGCAATATATTATTTTTCCTGTGGCTCACTATTTTGACAAGATGATTTGTGATTTGTTTCAAAATTCCGTTTTACAGACGATGTAAAACTGTAAGATGAGCTAGAAGGGAAAAAGGTTTAGGGGGGGGGGAATGCCTATATTTCCAGACAGCTTTGTTTAAATATTCCTCCGACGTCGTTTAGATTTATCCTCCGTATTTATCAACTGTAAATCTTTCTCCCTTTGTGATAGAACACCAACGGAAAAAATAATACCAACAAAATATGAAATTCCATAACCACTCTGGAAGGATCAATCAAAGGACAGCATCCATTATTCATACTTTTGAAAAGAGGGGAAAAATGGAAATTTTATTGAAATCTCACTGTAAACACTCGACATGTTTTATAAATGTTTCGTCGATATTTCCTGTACTTATTTTGTTTCAAATATTTCTACTTCATATCTTTTTGCTCTTTGGAACTGTTATAAAATTAAATTTTAACAGTCGCGACTAAAAATTGATTCTTTCGGAAATGCTTGGTGTTTTAGATACGTATAAATAAATTATCCAGAATTTTCGCAATGCTGTGAAATGTAACTAATCATTGCTGATATAAACAGATGGTAAATAAAACTTTGTGCAATGATACAGGGATATATTCTGAAGCAATTGTGGGAAAAAGATACCTCGGTGAGTCCTTTGTTCTCAAAAGTTACAATCGTGCCGCACCCCCAATTCTCTACTACTTTTTGAGAAATAATAAGAAGTTAATAATTAATTTACTTTACTAGTATTATAAAAACTTTCAAATACATACAGGAACCTATAATTAGTCTAACCGTCATATCGTGTTTCGAAAAGGATTCATCATTCCCATTGTCACAGCTAACTTCGGAATGGGTGCCTGCGTCGCCATTTTCCCACACAGTGTCGCTTACCATGCCATACAATGTGTTGGGAATGGCATCACCTCTCCAACCAATGAGCGTCAAGCTAATGACGTCGTTGTGCTGCACTTCTGTTGTTTCTTTAGATGTACTAAAATCTTCTCATTGTTTCGTTGTGTATTGTGTTTGTGCGTGATTAAATGCTTTATGTGTCACATCCTTGTCTATTCAGTATTTTATAGATTATTTACACCAAAACCAGACATCGGGTAGATGTCAGCCCTGCAATAAGATTTAAAGAATTGTTTAGCGATGAGTTTAAGCTTCACAATGCATTTGTTACGAAACAGTTTTTTTTTAAAGAAGAATGTAAAAGAATTATTAAAGACAGTTGAACATTTACAAGCAAAAGTTATATCATATTGATTGCGCCCCCCCATTGACGTATATTTGTTTCATCTGAGACAAATTTTCAATGCCCCGATGTTTCCGTTTATTCCTGCATATGAAATTGCCTCCCGTTTCATACTTGCGTCATAATGAACTCGTTGTTGTTGTGGGTTTTTTATCCTAGGAACATATGAAATACAAGTGAAGAAGAACAGAAAGCATACAATACAACAGAAGAATTTACACATTTATTACAGATGATGATCCCAGCATATCGTCGGTCTAATTATCAGACTGCGTAACTCCATTTGGGATGCTAATTTGATACAGTAGAGCTAGGCGTAAGTTGTTGTTTATGTTCACCAAGATAGGCGATAATATTACAGTAGGGTTTACTTTGATATTTTTATCTTGCGATATTGTTACAAATTTTGTGTAATGAACGCTTAAAATAGTGTAAATAATTTATATCTGGAAGTGTAATACATTAATATTACTTTCCATTGTATTTATTTTATGTTACAATCTTGCCCACCACCTCTCCCTTCGAAATCCAGTTTTATTATGAAATAAAAAAAACAGTGATTACACTGATCGAATGAATAAATTAAAAGCAGAACGCGCACTGGGGAATGGCGTAGACAAAACAAAAGAAAAAAAACTAGGCCGTCATCTTGGATTTCATGTAACTCGACAACAACCGCTGCTTGGCGCGATTAAGGAAATGCGCCAAAAAGCGCTTGGCGCGTTGCCCTCCTATTTTAAATCAGTTACATTGCTGGAGTTACGCAGTCTGATAACTAAGCCGACGATATAACAAGAAGAGGCGCGCTGCTTTCCTTTCGAGACGGGAATCCATTACAGGCGAAAGACCGACTTCTTTCCCGAAGAAGATACAACCATGTCTTACTCGGGATTCGAACCCGAACCCACTCGGTTACATGCCGAGGGTCATAGCCACCATACTGGCTGGGCGACAGTGCACTCGTCTTGATGTTATAACCAATATCTTTGATATTTAGGCGATTAAAAGAAAACATATTTAAAAAAATTTCCTACATTCGAGCAGACAACGATATTTAGGATAGACTGAATACTGGAGATAAACTGCGGTATGAGATCAATCATCTATGCAAGTGGTCAGAACAGACGGTTACATTTTTCCTTTTGAAAGGGGTGGAAACCCCCACCCAACAAATGTTTTGTCTTCGATTCTAAGTCACACACGACTTCCAGTAGCACTAACACTGGAAAAATAGGGCGGCTTACATTTGAGTAAATACGGTATGTAGTAGCTTTATGCCCTCACATTGACTTAGATATGGGGTGCTAGATTAAGTATCAACCCCATCATCTGCCATTAATTCAAAATTTCGAGAGGAGCTGGGATTAGTTTCAGGTGAAAATATACTTTAAGAAATGTAAGCTTTAAACAAGTAACATAAAAAAAAAAAAAAAAATTAAGTCAATTCCTATTTAGATCACCAAAGGAAAAATTTATTTTAGCTACTTTTTATTAAATAGTTACATTTAATATAAATATGTATTTACATAGGACAGAATCACATTATAAGTGGTAATTAATTTTTATTCATTATTATTCAAGTATTGTATTGTTATCCGAAACAATCGTGTATATATATCAACTGAATGCTTTAAAAAACGTGAGAAAAAAAATCTCTTAAAGTCTTCACCCAATTTGCTAAAAATGAAACCGACGTGGCTGTATCTTTAATTCTTTAAATAATTAGTTTCAGTCAATTAATTTTAATTGATTTTAATTAAATTATAGCATTTTTACACAAAACAATAGTGAATAGAAAATTACAGCTCAAACGAGCGCTTGAGAAAAAAACCTTTTTAAGAGTTTTGACACAAGTCGCCAAAATGATTGCTAAGTCGCCAAAGTGGCTGTATTTGTAATCTTTAAATAATTAGTTTTAATCTATTAATTTTTATTAATTATGATTAAATTATTGTATTGTCATCCAAAATAATCATGTATATAAAATTTCAGCTCAATTGAGTGCTTTAAAATGTATTTTTTTAACGATTGAAAATTCCACCAATATAAATAAATATATAGAGAGAGAGAGATTGTGAGCTAATAGGGGGAATTGAAAAACGAGAAAACAATTAATTTTAAGAATATAGCTTGCAAATTATTTTTAAATAATATGCCAAAGAATGAAAACCATTTCATGTACTAATTCGATAAAGATTTCATTCACTGAATCTATAATTTTTTTCCAAAAAATATGGACATTTAGTATGTATTTCTTAAAAAATGTATATGAAAATAAATTTTACTCCTCCATTTGTGTGAATCCCGTAAAGATAAAAAAATATTTTTAAGTATGTTACTATGAACTCCTTCCATATAAGAAGGGGTCGAAATTATAATTATACACAGTTTAAAATGTTAACAATTTTATATAGAGAGAAATTAAAAGCTAACTGTGTTAATGAATTAAAAAAAAATTAAATTATTGCCATTACATCATAAATCATTGCTGATTGATTCAGAACTGAATGATTCAAACAAGGAATCGGAAACCTACGGTACGCGTGCCACATGTGGCACGCGGTACAATTCTCTCAGTGGCACTCTGCACTACTCTGCAAATTTGTGAAGATGGAAGTTGATAATTTTTTAATGGACCTTCTTGGTTAACATTTTCAGAATTATTAACATTTAAGGAATTATGAAAAAATCTGAAAGATAACTCTAAAGATAAATTTACGTCCATTTTGTAAATTATTGCATACTATTGTTGGAGAGATTTAATAATGTGAAGAAAGAAAACTGTATATACTCTGCTTTTCTCTTTTGATCCTTTCCTACCTCTTTTGAGGGGTGTTACATTTCTAAAAGTAAAAATTCTTGCCTCATATGAAAAATATTCCTAGTCAGCAAAGAAGTTGTTTTATAAGAAAATGCTCAGAATCGTGTCAAATTGAAAGACAGAAATTATGTCCCATTTTATTTTGAAATATAAAAATAGAGCGGTGCAAGCACTAGGTTCGCATTCAATTTTTTGTTCATCTTTTTATTTAACTATAATGAAAGAAAATACTTATATTTTACGTTGTCTGTTTCTTATTCTAATAAATATGTTTAAAAATACATAATGCACACACATATATACAATTTTGAGTTTTTTATTTTGTTAAGGAAATATTTATATTTGTATGTTATTGCTGTTTATTATGTTAAAAATATCTTTAAATGATTCAAAATTGATCTATTTTAAAACTTTAAATCTATATTATTGTGACCTCTATTCTCAACGCATTATAACGCATTCTTGCGGTAATCCAATTGTTTAACCCTTTATCTACCGCATTATCATTTACTTGCAGTTTTTTTTCATACAATATATTGTTTTTGAATTACTACATTGAAAATTGAGGGATATACATAAACAAAATATTCAACTTTGGGAAATTTAATCCGTTAGAGCTAATTAATTAATTAAAGATAATCAACTCTAAAATTAATTATATACACTGTTCACTTACAATAAAGAGTCAAATCGTTTTCTAAGGTCTTCATTAACAGACAAAAAAATAAGACATTTATCTTTTGACATTAACTATTTTTTCAAAACAAACATGACAATCTTCGCAATCCGCTGAAAACGCAACTTCTGCTATAAAACTATTCACCTTCCCCGTTAAAATACTCATCATAGAACCCATGCTGCCACATATCTTAGAAGAGTGTACTTCAAAGAATATTCCTGCTGAGTATAGTCAGAGTATTCGTAAAATTGGTTATTCTATGTAATTTTGAAGTGAGTGGTACTTATAAGTACCGGCGGTAGATAAAGGGTTAAAAAATGTTCCACTGTGGGGCACCCTGAATCATATTGGTAGATTGGTTTGACACACCACAGGTAAGAGGTTTTTAACCCCTGATTTTAATTAACAACTATAAAACAATTTTTGTTTAGAGATAATATTCTTCTGAGGGAAAAACTGAAAATAAGTTTTTTACACTTGGAAAATATTTGTCTACATTCAGTCAACTTATGATTTACTTGTAAAGATGTTTTTTTCCACCATTTCAGAAAGACTGTCGTACAATAATTTTTTGCAAGATTTAAAATCCCTCAGTTTCTTCCTGATCAAGCTAATTTTAAAATATATTTTAACAGACTAAATCATCCGTGCCTTTCTAAACTGTGACCGTAGTCCAGGTGGCGAGCAAAACGTCGAACATTTTACTCTATTTTGTTCAAAATTAAAGTAAGAAAGAAAAATGTTTTAAAATCAGATTTTAAAGCCAACTGGTTTCTCTAATTTTTTCAGTTTTTCTCCAGTAAATCAACGCTTATATTATTTTGTAAATTCATTAATTTTATTTTGCAATTTTTGTTTTGTATTTGATTTAGTCACTTCTGTTTAGTATTTCATCCTTTCTTTTGCTTTGTATTTATTTATTTGTTTACTTGTTTATGTGTAAGCTTCATATGATATTTGTAATCTACATGAATTATTTTATATGTTTTCAA
>BMAV01005195.1:38014-58014 GCA_019973955.1 Trichonephila inaurata madagascariensis
GTGGCCACGATGGATGTTTTCAGAACCGCAATATCCTGTCTTTCCTGTTGAATGCAGTCAAAGGGACAGACAAGACTGGACGCCGGGCGTAAAGGACAATCTCTGCAAGACGACCATCAAGTGTTTGCCAGAAAATTCTTCCAGACACAGCAGCAAAGTCACGAGCTAGCTGAGGAGTCGTTGTCCACCCATGTAGAAGAAGTGCTGAAAGCCAAGTAGTGATCCTGAGCAGATGCCAATGCTTTATGGCGTCCTTCGCTGACCTTCCAGGTGAATGTACCGCTTGTTTGGAATTGATTCCACAGACGGATGACAATCTTCAGACCACTTGTAACCATTTAGCCATCTCCGTTTTGAAACTGGTCAGCTTCAACCCTGCCAATGGATCTACATCAAAAAAAGATCATTTAAGCACTTATGAGAAGTTATTCCCACTGCAAACAGGGTTAACTTGTTTGTTTTAATACAATACTCACAAAACTGCAAGCAAAAAGTTCATATGCTTAAATGGTCTACGTCCAGTAATTCTGCAAAACCTAACGCTAAACTAATTCTTTTCTTAAGGTATCCGACTACGTTCGGAACCATGATTTTAAAAAAGCGCATAAATGTATAATTTTCATGATATTTAGTGTCACTTAGATTAAAATACTTGTATAAAATTATTTTAAGGACATTATGATAAAAAAAATTTTTTAAATACAATACTTTGGCAAAAAATTAACTTAGAATAACCTTTTTTCTAAATGTTCTCCTTTCGTAAAAATGCTTCTATTGTATTAATATTTTGCCTGTATATAGCTCAGACCTCTGTACAGAGGCTGAACTATGAGTTTTGAAAAATTCACATTATTTTCAGAGTTACAACTATTTGAAATAATTATCGGCGTATTTTCTTAAAATTTCTCCCTTCTGTTTTCGTAAAACATGGATAAACCGACTTCCAAGCTATGCACTTCAAAAATTCTAGTTGAGCCTCTGTACAGAGGTCTGAGCTATATACAGGCAAAATATTAATACAATAGAAGCATTTTTTACAAAAGGAGAACATTTGGAAATAAGATCTTTCTTTGCCAAAATATTGTATTTAAATAATTTTTTGTCATAATGTCCTTGAAACAATTTTATACATGTATTCTAATCAAAGTGACTCTAAATATAAATATTATCCATTTATACACTTTTGCAAAATCACGGTTCCGAACGTAGTCGGATACCTTAAAGTGTAGGTTGATATTGTACTATCCGTTTTTCAAAATATATAAAACACAAATTCTATCTCTTTTACTTGAGACAGTTTAAAATTATGACGAGAAATATGTCTGTGGCCTTCATTTTGGACATGAGCGTATATAAACTATGCTATAGGTTTCATTGACTATATGTTTCCTATTTTGAGTCATTGAATATATATTTGACTGACTTCTTTGTATTTAGATCTTAGGTTTAATTGTTCTTTACAAATGCACTTTATTATCCATTACTATCCAGAGCTAGTACAAACACTTTTTGCCAACTTATATGAGAACTTTACCAAACGGAATTAATTGCTATACATGAAAAAAAAAAATATTTCTTATAAAATTTTAGCATCTTTAATTAATGGCTTTTATCTATGTAAATGGGTAAAATAATGTAACATAAACAATGTATTAGAATTTAAAGGCACTAAAAATTCTTGTAATTTGTTTTAAAAATGTTATTAGATACTGAGAAAATATTAGTATCACGTTAAAAGTGTTAATTATTTTTCTAATATCTTATTTTATTTTTTTCATAAAAATACTGGCTCGAATTATATTTTAATCCCGAACGATGTTACCTTAAAGTCATTAAATGCTATTTATAGAACTTCATTTGCGAAAATATCAAAAAAACTTAGTCTTTTCTGGATCATCTTTAAAAAGGAATATTTTTAAAAAAGACCATATAAAAGAAGCGTATAAAAGGAGAAAAATATAAAAATGTATGAAAGGATTAAAACATTCTTGGGGTGTTCCCTAAATTAAAAGAAAACAAAAAGAACGAAAAATAAACGCGCCTAATCTTTAGCGAGCCATCCGGCTGGAATATGTGTGTAAAGATGAAACAAAGCTAATGAAAGGGAAAAGTAATTTTCTGCTAATTAAACCAAATCTACGATTCGGTTGAAATAAAAAAAGTTTTGTTATTTGGTCCGTTTAATTTATTCATAACATCGTGTATTCACTTTTGTTGTGTTTCTATTTAATCCATTAAAAGAAATTTAAATTTAAATAGCTATTTTTAAAGAAATTTCTTCCACTGGCTAGACAGACGATAATGAGTTCAAGATGGCAACGAAAACATTTGACCTTACTAGTAAACCTATGTATCGAAGTTAGAGTTTATATTTAAAATTTTTAAATTTATTTTTTCATGAAATGTGATTTGATTCCATTCCATATAACGCATTTCTATCAGCCAGAGGTCCCATGTTAATTTTTCCAGATACTTTCGCTGCAATATCTGTTGTTGTTGTTACTTATGCCACCTGATCGGCAGTAACATCAGATCAAGGTTCAAGAAATTCATCATGGTAAGAATCTAGTTATTCACCTCTTGTTACCCATAGCTTTGAGCACCATACAGGTTGACGCGGTTCTACCCTAATTTTGAAGGAGAACACCCTGGTGGAGTCCCACCTTCCCCCAACTTCACGAGAGAACTTCCGGCTCGATGGCTATTTAGAGTACCCTCATGCCGCAAAGGCACTACACATTTACAAACATTCATGCCTTCTCTGGAATTCGATCCCAGTCTCGACGGCACAGCAGCCAGCTTCACTAACCATCACACCGGATGGGAGGAGTTGAAATATCTGATTAATTGAACTAAATTGCACTCCGTACAGTCTTGCATATAACAATGCTCATACATATAAGGGTTGCAAAAACGAAAGTGGCATTACTGGAATGACTCAGCAATTTGAAGAGAAAGATGACTCCGCATGTCCTTACGGAGAGCGCTGGGAATGCACACCATATCGTCAGATCCCACTAAATGCGTGCGTGATAGCATGGCATCACGTTAGAAAGGCACCGTTCACATCATGGTTGCCACCAAATGGTACAGCTGTCAATGCTTCCCCGTACTGTGCCACATTGTGAATTGACAAGGAATATTAAGAACCGCTGAAGTGACATGCTGTCCTGCGGGGATATCACCTTACATGATAATGCTCATTCTTAAGTGGCTATGGCGTGCCAAATATTGTTACGGCAGTTCCACCTGGGAGGTTCTTGAACAATCCCCTTAGAGCCCAGATTTCTCACCGTATGATGACCACATTTCCAGTCTGTGACGGGTCTATCTCTGATCCTTTAACTAATCTTCTTGAGAAATCTTTGGGCTATCAATTCGCGTTTTTCACAGCCAACCCTTCGGAAGAAGAAAATCGTGATGTTCAAACTAACTTACTCGAAGTTTTCTAGCTAGAATAGAGTTTAGGAGAGGAAATAAACCTGAATCAGGTGAGATTGTTACTGACAGGTATCATATTTTAATTATTATGATTAAAGACGTATTAGGAGGAAGCTTTAAAGTAACAATTGTTCACTGAGATTAAATTAATATTAGATTAAATAGGATGATAGATTAGATCCTACATAAAGTAAGGATCAAGTTTGATAGTCTCCTAATCTTTGGTGTATTTACCTCGTTGTTCCACTTTCGTGGTTAGCAAAGAGATATTGTGCCATTTTATTGTATGATTAATAAATAGATTGATTGTATCATGGCGAGAGTTTCTTCCCTACCTCCCACATATCTAGGTGCCCAAGAGAGAGATGATAACCTCTGACATGTCCATTCAAGAAAGCTTTAAAGAGACGGCGTTTCTAGACGATAATGTTGTCAAAGCTGCTGTTGAAAATTGATTTCACAACCAACACCGAAGCTTCTTCATCCAGGCTATCCATCGAGTCGTGGACCACTAGAAAACTTGTTCAAACCTACAAGGTGGCTTTATATAGCCTATATGTTACGTCTGTATTTCTTCTTTACTTTGTATACTAATTTATATTAATAGCATTAAACCATTTATCAAATCGACTGTAGTGGTACTTTTATTTGTGCGAACTTATACATTCAAAAGAAGAACATGCATTGAGTAGGGACGTTTATTCGTACTTGTTGTTGCACTCTGCTTATTAATAAAGGTACAACACAAAGAAAGAGTAACCAAAATAATATAAAAAAATATTAAGTCAATTCCTACTTAGATCAGCAAAGAAAAATTTTATTTTAGTTACTTTTTATTAAATAGTTACAATTAATATAAATATGTATATACACATGACAGAAGCACAACATTAAGTGGTAATTAATTTTTATTCATTATCATTTAAGTATCGTATTGTCATCCAAAACAATTGTGTGTATAAAATTTCCGTTCAACTGAATGCTTTAAAACGTGAGAAAAAATACCTTTTCAAGTTTTGACACAAGTCGCCAAAAGGGTCGCTAAGTCGGCAAAAATAATGCCAACTTGACTGTATTTGTAATTCTTTGAATAATTAGTTTTAATCTATTAATTTTTATAAATTATAATTAAATTACTGTATTGTCATCCAAAATAATCACGTATATAAAATTTCAGCTCAATTGAGCGCTTTAAAATGTATTTTATGAACGATTGAAAATTCGAACAAGATAAATAAATATATAAGAGTGTGAGCTAAAAGTAGGAATTGAAAAAGTTGAAGTACAATAAAACTTGTTTTTGTGCGGTAGATAGGGACCGCATAAAAATAAACCGCTCAAAAAAAGTATTTCAGAATTTTTTTCAATAAATACTTACATACAACAATTTTATCGACAAACTACAGAATTTTTTAGATATGGCAGAGATTGACCACATAAAAAAAGTCGCGCTTAGAATTATTTACGAAATTTACGAAAACGGGCTTCCAAACAAAATACATGATTAAACTCCACATGGAAACATTTCGAAAACATTGAATTTCTCATTAAATCTAATGTTTTTTATAAGGGTGAATCATTTCATGGCAAGTATTCTTCCCACCCCTAAAATTTAAATGTTAACATAAAATTTGGTAAAATAAAATATATATTTCTTTTAAATTCTATTACTTAACTGTCGATTAAACATAAAAACTACGAGAAATTCAAACGAGAAATAAATTCCCCACGAAAGGGTTAAATTTTTTTCTCAAGACTTCCAGTACTCAACATTCTAAACTCAGCCCCCATTTTTAAGAAAAAAGTTCCCAGAAAAGAACATGGTTCTAGTAATAATTAAAAATAACATTTCTTATAGGAAACTGAATGAAATACCAAGGCACTCCCACGAAGATTTCCAAGATATCGTGATTTAAAATGGTTCAATATCTGCCTCTGACTCTTGGGAGATTGTACCACACCCAAACATTGCCACCGATTTCTAAAGGTCCCACCCACCTTTCCAAGATGTACTATCCCCGGCGAATCCTCCACAGAATTGATGATATCTTCTAAATAGCTTCACAAATACATCTGGTACTGAGAATGAGAGAGAGAGAGAGGAGAGAGGAAAGGATTTGGTGCGCATACGAAATGATATGCAAATTAATGAATACTTGAATAATATTAAATAACCTTTCTCAGTTTTAAGTCACTGAAGTTCGTAAATGACAAATATTTGTTTTAGATAAATTTAGGTTGCATAGAATTAAATAAAACTGCTTGGAATTTGTTTGAAAAGCTAATGAATGATGATATTTGTAAAGAAATAGTTGAATAATTAATATTATTTTCTATCGAGTTTATATATATGACACTAATTAATTAAATTTTTTAAAGAAAAAACCTAATTAACACTTAATTGTAAAGCTACTCCAATTTTATTTTCGGCAGATTCTTTTTCAGTAAAATCCCACTGCATTTAAAGATTAAATTTCGCAGGCAAATGGCGAAATTAGGAATTTCCTCAAATCCTTAAGGGAGATGTTAAAATAACGTTTTTTCAAGGTCATTTCCCTGAAGAAAGTGAGTTTATCAAATCCCTGAATTGTTTCAGTGAAATGATGAAATGAACTAGTCAGGATTTGCATTGGCAAAATGCTATACGGTGGTGGTGGTGGTGGTGGGGAGACACCTGGGGGTTCGAGTCCTTGTACTTCCTAACCCTACAGGTAGTACTATCAATCCCCTAAATATCAACCCCATATCTTTAAAAAATGGCCCCAATAGGATTAACGTAGGAATTGATTACCAGCCTAATTTTCTAATTATTTGATAATTAGTTTCGAATAAATAAATTGTATTTCATTGACTGTTGTTGTATTACTTACTTCTACGTTTAATAATGCACCCTATTTGTTAAATAAATACTTTTACACTCTTGACAATATTATTTCATCATTTCACTGAAATAGGTAGGGATTCGTTCAAATCCCTTACTTTTATCAGGGAAATGACCTTGAAGAGACGTTATTTTAACATCCACCGTCAAATGATCATCTCCCTTAGGGATTTGATGAGATGCCTAATTTCATCATTTTCCTGCGACATAAATATAGTTATTGGTCTTTGAGAGTCGTTATTATGTGTTAAATATTTTTATTAACTCTTACGTCTTTTTTTTTCTTGCATTTTGGTGATTTTTAATTTTTATGACTATGATAATTGTAGGATCCGATTTATTAAAAGGCTGATCCGTTCGTAACATTATACGTTAAAGCTATCTTCATTTATTTTTCTAAGATATTGTGTGCATTTTAAAATACAGTTGGAACCCGATTTGACGAACGCCTACTTAACGAATTTCGCGATTTAACGATTTCTTCTCTTTTCCCGATTAAAATAAAGGCAAAAAAAACCCCCTACTTAACGAATAATAAACACTGAATTAACGAATTATTTCAGCTTCTGGAATGTTTTTCATTAGTTTGTTTTAGAAAATATTGGATTATTTTCAAATAATATAACCTTTTTGTCCGGAACAGAAAATTTTTTCTTGTTAGCAGCAAATTTCAACGGGAAATGATAAGGACCCGTTTTTAGACTTTTGGTGAAGGTAAGATGGGTTAGAGGATGACATTAAATACCGATGCTGGTTCAGAATGTTTTTGATTTTCTTTAAAACAATGTTGCACATCTCATAAAATAGTAAACGAACTTTAAAGTTGCTTGTTATTAGATAAAATACATGAGATACATTATAACACGATGTTGTACAGAAAGGCAAACAATATGGAATTATACTAAGTGTTGCCAAACGACAACAATGAAATAAAGAGATAATTAGTTCTCTTCAGTTCATGCAGCCACAGACTTTACAGGTGCAGATGAGTCATGAGTGTAATATATTGTGTTAGTCTTGAGTAGGACAGAAAACTTCTTTCTTATCGCATCACAAACCACAATGCAGGAGATATTTTAAGATTTAAACCATTATGATACATTTGATGATGGACTGCCTAACTGTGCAACCGAAGTTCAGGGATCTATTGATTTGTTGGAGCCAATAAAGAGCGATTCTAATGCAGAAATTGATACTGAAACTTCTTTCAAAACTGTTACATTTTCTAATGTTTTACATTGTTTATGGAAACTGTGAAAACAAAAGTTTCTTTTAAACCGCAGAATGTAAGTGATACAGTATTTTTTCTCTGCATAAATTCGAGAAAAAAAAACTCTTTTGAATCATTATCGAAAAGATTTTCAACCACTTATTAATCAGCATTTAAAAAATGCCAAATATATAACTGGTGCGTAATAATTTAATTATAGCACTTTAAGCTTTTGAATTTAAAGTTGTAGTTTCTAACAATGGAAATGTTTTGTGTTGTTTCTTATAGAATTTCCAAATGTTAAATGGAAAAAAAAAATTGTGTTTTATTTGAACTTTAATATAACGAATAACCCCGAATTAATGAATAAAATATCCGGTCTCGATAAATTTGTTAAACCGAGACCCGACTGTATTTATTGTATTTATAATCCATTATACAGTTAAACTGCAGAGACTCGTACTTACAGATGTAACTCTTTGTAAATGATGTATACATTCCAATAAAAATTGTGCAAATAAACGAAGAAAAAGGTAAGACATAAGATAATAAACAAGGAAATCGTTCCATTTTATCTTTGAGGAATTGACTTTAAAACTATTCCATATATTTCTTTTATCCGTCAATGAATCATGTATCTTTCTTTTCTACTGGGTGGCTTGAGGTATAAGGCTTTGAACATAAGACAGTAGGAAGATTACGTGGTGTTGTCAGCAACATCCAACTTGACTAGCTGACCAGTTACAACAATGACCTTCACACTTTGTCGATTCACGGAAACCTTGAAACTATAAGGTGTTACCGAGGTACTCCACATCCAAAACAAAGTCCTTTAGAAGAATTTATCATAAAATTATACTTAAAATAGATATCTCAAGAAATTTGAAACATTTAAAAGTTTTACCTACTTAGGATCAATTATTACCTCTGACAACATAGTATCTCATGAAATCCAGATTCGATTATACCTGGCAAATAGGGCTTCTTACGGACTGAGACTAAATTTCTTTTTAAAAAAATACAAATTTTTTAATTTACAAATCTCGTACTAAGCCAGTTCTGGCATATGCATCTGAGACTTGGACAATAACAAAACAGGAAGAAAATCGAATGGCATCTTTTGAGAGAAAAATAATTCGAAGCATACTTAGAGATGTAAACCAAAACAATAGTTGGAGGAGAAGATACAATTTTTAGTTATATAGAACTTAAAAACTACCTGACATCCTCAAATATGAAAAAATAAACCGAATGAATTGGATGGCCCATATAATTTGAATGTCAGATGGTAATGTTGTTCAAAAAGGTACTGCTGTTCAAAGTCATTGGGATTCGGAAGCGTAGATGACCAAGGCTGAGATGGACAGACTCAGAGGAAGTGGAATCAAACTTTGGGATTATAATGAGAAAATATGGAGATTAAAAGTAAACCAGAGGTCATTATGGAGGAATCTTCAAAGGAAGGAACTGGCCTACGAGGGGCTGTCTTGCCAGGTATGAAGATGATGTGATCACTCAACATGTTGTAGGTACTTTATTAAAGACAATTAGAAATACTGTATTTTTTATAAAAATTTTAACAGAATATGAATGTAATATACTCATTCATTCGTGCTCTCCAGGTGTTATCCATCATTGCATTACATTTAAAAACTGGGATATGTGTTTACAGTTTCTTACGCAAACTATCAAAGTCTTAGTATATTGAATCTATCTCTGCAGTTGCATTTCGTATTCTACGTTCATTTGCTCCTACTTGTATATTTTGTTTGATTGCCATATACTTTGAGAAAACTTTTAACTTAAATACAATGTTCAGAATGAAATTAAAATGTTTATAATTGTTTAAGAAACTTCTGAGATTTGCTATCTAAAATATAGGAGCCACTCCTGTTTTAATTAAGATTGCAATGTCTATTCAGTTGATATATAAAATTGCTCCTTCTCCTTCATTGTCAAGCCTTCTGATTTATCCATTCATGCTTGAAGCACGTGACTTTACGGAAATTTAAGAGAGAGATTTTGCTTTATCCATAAATATTTATTTTTACAAGCAAATTGCCAGTGAGAATTCATTCTTAAATAAAAATTAAAATTTTACTAAATTTCTGTGCTTTAATTAACGCTTTCATCGCGAGGGACAAGATAACTCATCTTCCAGGATCCATTAATAAATCATTATAGTGAGAATTGTTATTAATTGCTATTGATTAGTATTTTTTAAAGTAAAATAAGCAAGTTTTAAAGTATCCGACTACGTTCGGAACCTTGATTTTAAAAAAGCACATAAATGGATAATTTTCATGATATTGTGTGTCACTTAGATTAGAATACATGTGTATAATTGTTTAAAGGACATTTTAACAAAAAAAATTATTTAAATACAATATTTTGGCAAAAAATTTACTTAGAATAGGTTTTTTCAAAATGTTCTCCTTTTGTAAAAAATGCTTCTATTATAATAATATTTTGCCTGTATATAGCTCAGACCTCTCTACAGAGGTTCAACTAGAATTTTTGAAATATATAACTTAGAAGTGGGTTTATCCATATTTTACGACAACAGAGGGGAGCAATTTTAAGAAAAAAACGCCAATAATTATATATTTCAATGGGTAGTAACTCTGAAAATAATGAGAATTTTTCAAAAATTCTAGTTGAGCCTCTGTAGAGAGGTCGGAGCTATATACAGGTAAAATATCATAGAAGCATTTTTCAGAAAAGGAGAACATTTTGAAAAAAGATTATTGTAAGTTAATTTTTTTGCCAAAATATTGTATTTAAATAACTTTTTTTTGTCAAAATGTCCTTAAAACAATTTTGTGCATGTATTCTATTCTAAATGACACCACATATCATGAAAATTATCCATTTATATGCGCTTTTTTTAAAATCACAGTTCCTAACGTAGCCGGATACCTTAAAGAAACATGTTTTTTGTTTCAATTTTAGCTCTGCGGAGAGCCGAGCAGGCTGTTGCCGTTATAAAAGTGTTAACGAAATAGTTATCACTTGCAGAATCCATGCATAGTTTAAGGGAATCCTAGGTTTCTGAGTTAATCCTTTCGAGGGCCTAAGGAAGATTACTTCCCATCTGCATGATCTTACAAAATATACCTGCGAGAAGCGCAAAAACCTTTGTAATATATTAACCTTGCTCTTATAACAATGAAAAGACTAATTCCCGTTTCAGTTTTTTGCTACTGTATATAATCCAGCGATTATGAAATCTGTAAATCGGACAAAAAATGATGGTTCTCAAGAAGTACCTTGTCCAAAAGCTGTCGCTGTGTATAACGATGTCATGGGAAGGGTTGATCGTTTCGATCACAGGAAAGAAAGATATGTACCAAATAAGATCTGTAAAATGGTGGCATCGTATCTTTTATTTTCTTATTGACCTTGTCATCATAAGTAGTTTCATACAGTAGCAAGTGAACAAAAGAAACAGAAGTTTAGACCAGCTAACATTCCGTATAGCATTCCTTCGTCAGCTAATAGACGGATATTCCTCAAGAAAAAGAAAACGACGTCCTGCTGACTTCCAGCAAAGAAGTGTGCCATTACGGATGATGTGCGCTTAGCCAGTGTTGGAAATCATATGCCAAAGATGATTTCCAACTATAGACGATGTAGGAAATGTAGCAGAAAGGGTCAAGAAAAGAGAACCCGTTACATGCGTGCAGAGTGTGTTGTCCCCTTGTACATTGCAACATGCTTCTCATCTTTTCATGGCAAATAATTAAAATTTAAATTTAATTTTCTTCATGACAGTGAATGGTTCCTTGCGAAGTATTCTTTAAATCCCCAAAAATTAAATGTAGACATAAAATTCATCAATAAATGCTATTATTTGATTGTTAATAAAACATAAAAAACTAAGAGAAGTTCAAGAGAGAATTAAATTGCTCACACGAAAGAGTTAAATCAGAAACACTGAACAAGATTCTTTGGGATAGGTAACTTGTGCTAGGATTCTATCATATATTAGGTTTTCATTACCTTTATTTTTTTTTAAAAAAAATTCTCTGTTTTATAGATAAAAAAAAAGATGCAATGTTAGTTACAATTAAAAAATATTTCAGGTAAACTACAACTCAAATTAAAATAACATGTTTTTTCAAGTTTTAACATAAACTCAAATCTCTCTGTGACTGCATCCTTTATAAATGCTTCTTCACATCCCAAATTTTATATGATGCAATGCTTTATTCGCCAAGACAATGATAAAGAGTAAGATTGTTCATGGACTTCATATACAAGTTGAGTGGGCGATGTAGATTCCACGAATCGATGTGGGCTTAAAATAGAAGCACGTAAACAAGGGAAAGGTGAGAAATGAATATCAAGTTCCATCCAGGGGTTATTTTACGCATCACTTGTTACTGCCTTTTACAGACTTTCCATTTTTTTCGTTGCTTGCTGTTTGTTTGCTTCCTTGCTTTCGTTACTTCTGTTTAGAATGTGAATCCATTTCAAGTTGCTTATTTTGAAAAAAAAAACATACATTGTAGCTTATGTTTTTTGTTTCTAGATGGGAAGCATGGGGCACATTATTAAAAAGTTCAGTTTTTTTTCGTTCTGTTTTTCTCTCTTTGTTAATCTTAGAGGTTATATATGTGTTTTCTTATCATGTTTCAAATTGGATAAATTGTTGCGTTGCTGTGTTTGTTTTTCCTTTTCTTGTTTATTTTAAGAAAGGAAGTACACCAACTTTATTTTCGTTGATCAAGACACGGTAAATAGTGTATTAAAGATTTCTTTTTAAATTCGTTATTTTTTTTTTTTTGGTTTCACTAAAATACAGTTGGACCTCTATATAACGAAGTCGCTAAATCCCGAAAAGAGTTCGTTATATGGAAAATTCGCTATACAGAGGTGAATCTTTCCATCTACTTTATGAACCACACAAAACAAATTTTAAATTCATAAACCCTATACGGTATTATAAAAAGTAATTATCCACACCTTTTGTAAATTAATATATCTATTTATTTTATATATCTCACTCATCAAAAAAGTAAGAAAAACTGCAAGGAAAAATAGAAAAAAGAATGCCGAGGAATACAATGTATTTTCAGAAAATAATTTTATATTAAAATTAATGAATTTTAAGGATATTTTCTCTAATTTAAAGCCTACAAATAATTTTAAAGATACATTTTTTTATTACTTGTAACTTTAAGCCTATATTAGCAGATGTATCCTTTAATTACTGGTAAAGTCTATTAATTGTGTTATAGTTTTCTGTTTGAAAGAATGTTTTCTGTCATAATACGCCTCGCATTTTTACAATGCTCCAAATACCCCTTCAGGCGTACTTCCTTCACACTGTAATCCACGTTAAATTATATATATATATATTTCAAATAATTTCATCACTTCATCATACGAAGATTCAGAAATACTTTAAAAATAGGGAGGAAAAAAAATTGAATCACAACAAAAAAAGTTCGTTACATAGAAAATGCACATCGCTATAGGGAGGTTATTTTATGAAGAAAATCGTGAAATGTCCTTGGTTTCAGAAGAATGTTCGTTATATAGAAAAAATCGCAATATAGAGGTTCGTAATATGGAGGTTCGACTGTATTTATTTATTATAAAATACAGAAAATATTTAGGGAAGCATTTTCCATTCATAGTTTTTTTTATATTGAGAGTATACTCGGACAGCAGGAGACCCTATGGATAATGAAATTATTTTTTGTGTGGAAAAAAAACAAGTTGATTAAATTGTAGTGTTATATTTTCGTTACATTATCATTATTTGTAGTTACTTTTTACTAAAAAGTAGTTTTTTTAACTATGTTTTCGCGCCTTATGAAAATATAGAAAAACTTAAAAATAGATTTATTTGACATTATCTTAAATCACAAAACAGTAAAAATAATTAAAATTAAAAGATTACAAATTTTGAATATATATATATAAATATATAAATTTTCAATATAATTTCAATTCTCGCCATTAGATACTCGTAAGGAAATATAACAATTGTTTTAAAGAGGTGGATTTAATTCTTTTAAGTACGCGGTCTATTTTGTAAAATTCAATTAGCTATCCCTTTTTTTACATGTTTTTCTCCTGTTCTATCGTTTTTGTCTCTTTCAGCGAGCCCATGTTCATTTCCCGAAATTTTTATGCAAATTTACAAAACTGAAGTGAACTGCATTTAAGCATCTTGTTTAGTATGTAACGGCATTTTTCATCGCATTTTAGGCCTGAGGAAATAGAGGTTGATGTTGTGAATAGATTTCCATCGTAAATGGTAGCTAGTTACAATTACAGCTTTATGCAGAATTCATTTACCGTACGACGCTTTTAACTTAGAAATTTTAATAGAAATTCCCATTCTCGCACATTTTAGGGAAAATAGGACAGTGATTCCCAAGGGGGTCTATATAGACCCCCAGGGGTCTACAACGACCATCAAGGGATCCACGACAGTGAAAAAATTATTTGGGGGCCCATTAAGTGTAAATGGGGGTCTATGATTGTGGTTCTCATTAAAACAAATCGTAACTTTAATCTTTAAAATAAAATGATCTAGGGGAATCCATATATTTTACCAATTTAACATATTTATTTACTACATTCAGCGAGGTTAAGTTGTGGTTACTAGATGGCAGCATAATTTTTACTAAGACAGGGATCACTATAGCATTTCTTTCAGAATTAAACTAAGGAAGTATAGTGTTGGACGTCGCGAATTTTCTCAACTTACCACAGACAATCTGTCAGGGCATTTTAACCTATGCTGAACGCTTAAAAGCCCTTTACACGGAATTTAAACCTAAGTTTGAAACTTTTTTTATATAATAATATCACAGTAGACAATGAATTCATATCGTCACATATTCTCTTTTAAAATAGGAACTGATCAGAATAGACCCTAACGAAGATCTTAAAATAAAGTTCAGAAACGGATGTTAACAATTTTGGCTTTAAAACGGCATACCTGATATTTGTCACGATTTATGGAATATCGTGAGAAGGTTTTTAATTGCTTTTCCTAGTGAGAAGGAGTTTCAGTTGAGTTTGCCAATCTCAAAAACAAAAAAAACAAAAAAAAAAAGGGGGGGGGACTGGATACCTTACTAACAAAGGGGAGATGCAGGGTTAAGCCTGACTAGATTGATATTAAATATTGAATTTCTATGGAAGCACATGTATTCACCACATATTAAAGACCATTTGTTTTTTGTTCAGTAATTTTATGTATTAATTTAATTCATTATCATATACGCTTCTTAAGTTTTAAACGCTATAATTCACTCTACAGTTAGAAATATAATTCTTTTGACGTGAGTAGTATTATCAGTGGTTGAAAAGACTTTTCAGTTGATAAATTTGCAAAAAATTAATATTAGGTAAGAAGGGATCTAACCAATATTAAAACTAAAAACATGGCTAGGGGTCTATGAGAAAAAAAAGTTTGGGAACCTCTAATTTAGGGGGTTGTTGTATCTTTCAAAGCGGATTTGTTTTGCCCTAACAAATCGTTTTGTAAGTATTTAATTTTATACTTCAGTTTGAAAAGTCGCTTGCTGCTACCGCCTGATTAATAACTGCTTTCGTAACTAATTCTTAAAGAAGAATTTCTGAAAAATTATAATCCCACAGTTGGAGTTTTGTTTTGGAGTATGTATCTATGGCTGTCTGTTCTATTTTTGTTGCACTAATGTTTATGTAATAAATAAATGTGTTGGAATTAAAATTGTTGTTGAGATCCTACAATTAAAAAATTTTTTTTTTATTTAACTAAATAATAATAGGGAGAAAAATCTGTTCTCTTAATTGACTAATTTTACTTCCAAAAATTCTGGAACTATAATTGGAAAATTAGCTCAATACATACAAATTAACTCTTCCATATGTTTTCTGTTATCTAAAAGATAAGAAGAATGATAATTATATTTCCCATAATTTTTGATAGATAGGAGGTTTCAGACATATTAAAAGGAAAATTTTGCGAGTTTTGTCTTGGTGGTATCTAAGTTTTGAATGAAACGGAAATGAATTAAAAAAATTTTTTTTAGAAGTTAAAAACCTTGCCCTATAAATAAAAATTAAAAAAAATTAATGAAAGGTTTTTTTTGAGAATAAAAATTACATTTTGCATTTCTCATTTGCAATTTTAGCCGAAATACTTGGTTAGCCATTGAACTGTTTTCGTTACAAGGATAAAAAATTTATTATCTGGTGTAAAAAATATTTTTATTATTTAAACAAGAAAAAATATTTAATTTAGAATTCCCTTCGTGATGCTCTTTTGAAGAAAAATATGTCTTAAATTCATCAAAGGGAAAAAAGGGGGAAAAAATGTTTTGTCTGCGAAAAAAAATAATTTTTGTGTTGTTTTCTTCATATTATTATTTTTTTTTAATTGTCGCTTTTTTTTTTTTTTTAAAAAAAAAAAAAAAAAAAAAAAAATGGTTTATACGTTTTAAGAATTTGTTAGACTGTTGGTGATTTATATTAATTTTTTTATGTTTGAAACGAATGTTGTATTTCTTAGACTTAATTTTTCAGAAAGCGAACTTTTTCCAAGGTTTAGACTTTTATTAGCTAGAAAAATATTACAGAGTCACTTTAGAACGAAAGGAAATATTATTTTTGCTCTCCTGAAATATTTTCGGTGGCTATAAAAAGTATAAAAACATTAATTTGAAGTATTTGCACGTAAAATACATTAATTTTATTTAACGATATTATTTTTGGCATATATGTTCGATTCTTATAAATTACGAAGCATGAAAACTTGCTATAAATTTTATTTTTAACATAAGAAATCGAAATATCAAAAATAAACAATTTTGTTATTAGGAAAAATAGAAAAATTTAAGTATACATTATATTCTTAATACGCTAATATTTGGTCAATATTTAAAAAAATAATACATAGAAATTTAATTCAGAGATATTGTTTTTGTTGCCAAAATCTCTTAAAATTATTTTTTTTAAGAAATCAGTTTTCAATTTAGTTAATTAAATCTTTTAATTAGTGTAATTGATACTGAAATAATTTTGGCTTCTTTGCTTAACCTCCATTTTATATTCCAAGCGTCTAATTGAAGCTTGAGACCGTTCAGTGAAAATCGCTGAATTCATGGTTCAATAACGTAAACTTATCCGTGGAAGTCATTGTCGTTGGTTTTGTAGCTCCAGAATTGAGACTTGGGTTCCTATCCTGACTTCACTAACAGCTTACCTTATAGAATAATAATAATTACTGTATCACGACCCTAAGGTCACGGGTGTAGTTTGGAACAACAAATCAACAGAAATGGTTATAAAAATAATCAATTTAATTTGGTTTAATAAATTTACTATCAATCAAGTTTATAAACCGAGGAAGCAATCAAATTAGCTAACCATGTAAAATTCGTAAGACAGACAATTAAACACTTATTTGAGTGTGATGCGATAAAAGAGCACTCGTCACATATCTCCTGGGTCAACTACATTTCAGTTTAAGGGGTATTGGAAAGCTAAATTCTTATTTTTTTTTGAAAATTTGAGATTTTTACATTTTTAAATTGTATAGATTTTAACCTTTCTAAAAATACCTTACTTTAAACTGTAGGGCAATTAGAAAACCTTTAAACCTATTTTTAAATAATCGTTGAAACTGGGCTACGCCCATTTGAATGGCACAAAAAATGTAAACAAAGTACTTCGTTTTTGCTTAAAATTTGAACGTCTGATATAACCCAAAACATGTATCTTTTATTGTAAATTGAGCCTTTTACTACCTAGCCGATTAAAAAATAAAATAAATAAAAGATAAAATCAATTTATCTCAAAGCATAAATTTTGATATTCGATATACCTTTTCTGAGAAACTACTGTTCACAGTTATGTTAATTTTTTTGTGATATATTTATAATGATGAATAATAAATACTGAAATGAGCTTTTTGTAAAAAACTCAAAAATTGATTTTTTACAAATTTTTTTATGTGAAAAATGCGTCAAATTTCACTATGTTTGATGAAATATTTTATAAATTATGAAAAAATTCAAAAGTAGCTAAAAGTTCATTTCAGTATATAATGAGAAAGGTGTAGTGTAATTGATGAAAAATTTCAAACATGTACATATAACAGATTTTGAGAAAAGGTACATCAAAAACAGCCAATTTCACATTGTCGGTATAGAGGTTTCATGTTCCCCTTAAAACCTTTTCTCCCTACCGAAAGGTATTTCGCTAATTTTTCTTTTATAAGAGCGTAAAGACTAACTCTAAAACTCCCTTTGCTAGGGTTTAAATAGCACTCAAGTTAGCGTATCATAAAGTTCTCTCTATGGAAGGCAGTTTTAAACTTAAACAACAGTTCAAGAAGTATATCCCCAAGAGGATTAGTAAAAGAGCACGAATAGGACACGACCTAACTGCACATTTGATTGAGTAAGGTCTCTAAGTTCTCCAGTGTTGTCGATGAGTGAGTAACAGTAAAGAAATACAAGTGCTATTGGTGATAGGAAGGGATTGCAATACCAGTATACCGGGATACCGAATACCGATATTTTGAGCCTTTTATACAATTTTATAATACCGGTAAAGTTTAAATACTGTTTTTTTGATATTTATGGAAATTGTTTAAATGTGGTCTCCCCTATATGTTTAAGAATCGACGATATAACAAAATAGTATACGTTTTTGTTTTTATATCTCCTCAATCGTCCTGGTTTGCGAAATCTTTGAGAGAGTTTCTGTATTATTTTACTGCCAAACTTTATCATTGGAAGAATTTGTTGCATATATGATGATAATGTCTGTACAGTCCCAATTTTTGTGGAAAAGACATTTTGGAGTTTGTTCAAAGCTCAAAAACTATCATTATTGCAGATTTCGCCGACGAAAATGAAAAGAATAATGCAACTCCTGTTCTTACGTCATTCGAAATGTAGAACCTCTTGAAAAGTTTTTTTTTTATTTCTAATGGGCCGCGGATTGGAGTTTTTCCATTGCAGATCTAGTACATTCTCCAGAAGCTGGTATATTTTTTTTGTGCGGCACCCTGTAGGCGGATACCAATCACCGCAGGTAATTTTGACGCCCAGTTTCTTCCCTAGATCGAGGCACCTGAGCTCTGACGATGTGAACCTGTATTAGGATTTAATTTTGCTGAGAGGATCCAATCTAAACAGACACTCCAGGGATCTCTTACATGCTGTATTATCATACGACAAGGCCGTTGTCGATTTTCTGCATCATAAAAATCCATCGACTACCTCTTGAAAAGTATGCTTCGTTATTTAGACAGCTCTTTCGAATGGTGAAATGAATAAGAAAACAGAAGATATCGAATAACTTGTTACTAAAAAAGACAAAACAAAGAAAACTATCAGATTATTTTCTAAAAACTCAATAAAAGTTTTTTTTTTCAAAAAACTTAAAATTCTGTATTAAATTTCATTAAATTCCAATGGATTTTTTTGCTTCACTGATTTTTATTGAATATATGCATATACATATATCTGCTTAAATAAAATATACTCTAAAAAGCTTAAATACATGTTTTTATTCCTTAATATATTTTAACACGAAAAAATACTTCAACCCCCTCAGTTTCGTGTTAAACGATTTTCACTATAGTCTTAAGTTAGGTAAATTCTTTCCACATTCTTTACAAATATTAAATTATTATTTTAATATAAATTCAAAAATAGAGGCAAAGATTTGGCATTTATCTAAATATAAATCTTTTAATGGCAGAAAACTGCTGAAAGAGAATTTTAAATATTCGTCATTAGTTATTTACAAGAATGCATTTACAGCTTCTTATACTTTCAGAACTTCTCTCTCACTGAATATTTCTAAATAATTTATTACATGTTTCGCAAGCTTCTTTATTAAATCTGAGCAACAGCTTTGTGTGTATTTCGATACGTTCGAAAACTCTTCGCTCATCAAGGATCGTTAATTTGCTGCGCATACAAGTAATTAGCAAGCTAAAGGACAAACGATGTAATATATTACTGGGAACTTGATTTTAAAACCTAATTTAATGCTGTGTTAGCTAAAAGTTTTAAATGCAAAGCTGAGATTAAATGGTTTTTAATCATTTTTAGATATAAAGTTGCAAGGTTTTGCATTAAAAAGGAGAGAAATCTTGTAAAATAAAAGAAAAGTGATAAAATTTAAATTCAATTTTAACATTTGAAATTCCAGGAATATCTGTGTATTTTAAAATTTCCAAGCGTCTATAATATCCATTTATGAAGATCTATTCCTTTAACAGATATTTTAATCTTCTTATATGTCTTACACATTACATGTATCTTTCTTTACCAGTTCTTCAGGCGTTATTTAAAAAATGTATATTGCTCTGTTAAAGTTCGTTTTATTAGTAACACATTTTTTTTCAATTGAAAGTAATTTATTACTTTATAATATATATATAATTTGATTATCAGTATTAAAATTTATTTAAACATATAAGAGAAAGCTTAAGAGCAA
>BMAV01005195.1:77352-138907 GCA_019973955.1 Trichonephila inaurata madagascariensis
AAATATGTATATACATAGGACAGAATCACAACATTAAGTGGTAATTAATTTTTATTAATTATCATTAAAGTATCGTATTGTCATCCAAAAACAATCGTTTATATAAATTTCAATTGAACTGAATACTTTAGCACGTGAGAAAAAAACCCTTTTCAAGTTTTGACACAAGTCGCCAAAAATGATGCCAACGTGATTGTATTTGTAATTCTTTAAATATAATTAGTTTTAATTAATTAATTTTTATTAATTTTTATTAAATTATTGTATTGTCATCCAAAATGATCCTGTATATAAAGTTTCAGCTCAATTCAGCGCGTTAAAATGTATTTTATTAACGATTGAAAATTCCACCAAGATAAATAAATAAATATACAAATATATAAATAAATAAATATATAGACAGTGCGAGCTAAGAGTAGGAATTGAAAAACTATATGAAAGTAGAAGTGATAAAGTTTATTATTGGAATTTAAGGTAACCGTGACTACGTTCCGGAACCTGTGATTTTGAAAAATTGATAATTTGAATAATTGAATTTGATAAAAGTTCTTGATTGATATAAAAATAATTATTGTTGTATTTGCAACATACATTAATTAAATATAAATTATATACATCCTATTGTTCAAAATTATGAAAAACAAATGAAAATTTCATACCCAAGTGGAATTTCCTAGTTTTAGAAATTGTTACATTAAGACGATCAGTGGCGTAACGCAGAATATTAGGGCCCCTGTGCGAAGTCAAGTTTTGCGCCTCAAGCCAGATCTTACAAAGGGCTGCAAAACCTTAGTATAACATAGGTTTTGGGCCCCCTAGAACCCTGGGTTCCCCCGCAACAATGTGGCCGCGGTAGCCGAGTGATATAGGTATCGGACCGTGGCTTGCCTTGTCACGAGTTCGAGCCCAGTACTACTAAAGACCCGCCGTGTAGGGCAGCGATGAACGTTAAATCTGTTGAGAGCTTAAACGTCCTCCCGTTGGAGTGGTGTGGTAGTTAGGAGAGGGGGGTGCCAGCTCAAGTGTCGTCCACGTCACTTGACCATGTTTCAAAATTACGTGGTCCGAAGCCAAAAGCCCTCGTGTTGCTGAACAGTGCGACGTTAATATTCAATCAATCAATCAAACCCCCGCAACAAGGGAGTTGCGTGGGTGTACGTTACGCTACTCAAGTCGATGTATTTATTTACTTTAATTTTAGAGATATTTTTCCCTGCCCAAGGAAGACAGAGCTCACCCAATAAGGGATTTTAGAATTTTAAAAAAGTTATTAGGTTTTTAAAATTTTAAATCTTCGACATATTAATGTTATTTAATACTTACGTAAAATACTTCAAAAAATGTCGCCATATGTTGCCATCGTTGATATTATTATGATGTTCGAATGTGATTCCCATTATTGGCTGCATATCGTAGCATTTGACGACATATTTTGACTGGACGGAAATGAAGGATGGTATATTATGCAAGTATCCGTTATATCAGTTATGATAAAAAAAATTTGCAAACAATTAAAACATTTTAAAAAAACTTGAGAGTATTGTTCTAGTCTCTTCGATTTATTTAGCTTAAGAAGACATAATTTGCAAGTTTCATTTGTAAAAATATTTAAGGTATCCGACTACGTTCGGAACCGTGATTTTAAAAAGGCGCATAAATGGATAATTTTCATGATATTTAGTGTCACTTAGATTAGAATACATGTATAAAAATTGTTTTTTTTTTAAAATTGTTTTAATTGTTTTTTTTTAATTGTTTTTTTTTGACATAAAAAATTATTTAAATACAATATTTCGGCAAAAACTTAACTTAGAATAACCTTTTTTCAAAATGTTCTCCTTTTGTGGAAAATGCTTCTATTATAATAATATTTTGCCTGTATATAGCTCAGACCTCTGTACAGAGGCTCAACCATTATTTTTGAAAAATTCACATTATTTTCAGAGTTACAACCCATTGAAATAATTATCGGCATTATTTTTCTTTAAATTTCTTCCCTCTGTTGTCGTAAAACATGGATAAACCCACTTCTAAGTTATATATTTCAAAATTTCTAGTTGAGTCTCTGTACAGAAGTCTGAGCTATATATACAGGCAAAATATTATTATATAATAGAAGCATTGTTCACAAAAGAAGACTATTTTGAAAATGGGTCATTGTATGTTCATTTTTTGTCAAAATATTGTACTTAAATAATTTTTTACTGTAATACTGTTCTTAAAACAATTTTATATACATTTTCTAATCTAAGTGACACTAAATATCATAAATATTATCCATTTATACGCTTTTGCAAAATCACGGTTCCGAACGTAGTCGAATACCTTAAAAATATAGACATTAATGCATCATAACGTCAAAGTATATATAATGTGTGTCATACATTAAAATTGTGCAATTTAATTATTTTGGTTTCCATGGTGATTTAATACTGTATGCATTCTAAACAATGCTGCTGTAGGACCAAACCTAACAGTTCATTAAGTAATTTGAGGAAGGGTGGGTCCATAAATCTTCTTGCTCTATTTTAATGATATATGCCCACATAATTTTAATAAAATATCTATTTATCATTCTGAATTGTTTGTTTGCTGTAGTCATTTGCTATCTGAAAATATTCCAGAAACTATTTATTGTCTATTGCATTCTGGAAGCTCGTTAAATCTCCCTCTATATTTTCTTTTGATGACATTTTGAATTATTATTTTATCTGCTTTCCGGTCTCAAAATTTTATAAAGATTAATAATGTATACATGAAACTTTTTGTTTTCCTTTTTTGGCTGGGTCCGCTAACACGAGAAAGTCTTTGGTGTTAAGTTGCCAGTATTCGAGAAATTTAGTTTTTGAATCTAAATAAATTTGTTTCCATAAACTTGAAATGCTTATTTGAAATCTCCTTTATTATTTTTCTGGAATCATACGAAGAAAGAAAACCTATTTTTTCAGTTTTATTTAGTATTTAAAAATATCAAAAGTACTTAATTATCTAATTTGAGAAAATACGCTTGATTAGTTTGTAAAATTTTAAATCGTGTTTTCGGTACTTCCGCATAATATCGTCGACCAATTTCGCCAGGTAAAAAATATCTCTTATTCAAAAGACTTCGCCAAATACGTTATTATTGTTCTGGAGTGTGAGTGGGATCGGTTGTCTTCTTTGGCAGCATATCGGGGCGTTTGGCATCTTTTAATTTGAAAAATTTGGTCGACGGTATAATACGTAAGTATCGTGCTTACAGTTAATATCTTTATAAGGGATTTAGAGCAACACAGGCTATTATCCCAAGTATCGTGCTTCCTCTTAATTCTACATTAGCTAAAATACAAACTTTTTAGAGTTGAGAAGTTTATTTATCCATTATGACTAAAATCGTCTTAAGGTGACTACCTGCCTTCGGACCCAATTTTTTAATAAAAACAAATTTTTGAACCAAATTTTTTGGAAGAAAAATAACAAAAAATATGTAAATACGTAAATTTTTTTAAAATAAATATTGTACTTTTAGAAAAATTGATTGTTTTCAAGGAAATTTCACCAAATTATTTTACTAAAACGGGTAACACTGTATAAAAATTTCTAAAACAATTATCATAATTTTCTTTATACACAACATACATATTACGGTGCTCTTCAAAATGAACCAAAATCTGAGAGAAATATTAAGATACAAAAAATTACAGACAATTAAACATAATAATATGAAAATTTTGATATTTTTAAAGTTTTTTCTTTATAAAAACTACCCTCAATGAAAACATATTTATCCTGTGACGGGCTCACGCGTCTTTTCTGTAACATAACCTCTGGGTTCTTTGACGGCCAAGATTAATGGCAAATCTTTTCCAACCCAAATCCAAGAAGTGAAATGCAATTGTAAATGCAAATAAGATAGCCTTTAAAAGAACAGAAGTTTTAGTAAGCGAGATGGCAATTTAGAGAAAGTTATGTTTAGAGGAGATAGAAGTGTAATTTGACGGCCTACCAAAGATTAACAGATTTCTAGCCATTACTACAAGGTGCATACTATTGCACGCGTGCCTAACAGTCTCTCTGAAAGTGATTGAACCGTAGCTTTATTCAAGGTAGGACTGATTATTTTATATTAGAACTTGTAATATTATCAGAATTGAAAGTAGGCGGATAATATAATTATTTAGATAAGTGATCCAAGTTACGCAATCAGGTTTAGCTACAGCTGCGTGTTTGGTTTATTCTCACTTAATATAAGTTTATCCAATTTATTAGAAACTTAAGTTAAACTCTTAATAAAGTCATATTAAGAATTTTAAAATGTCGATTCATTTCGAGAATCTCACACCTCTAATTCACGCTGACAATCAAAGATATGGTCGCCATAGAACGACCATATCACAAACCTATAACAAAACTTATGGTCCACTTTATGAAAAATAATATAATAAACATTCCCACAATATTTCAAAACGTTATCTGGTTTGGTTCTTAAGATATCATGTATCTGGTAAAGCGTTTCTTTCGAAAACATAATTTTGAGAAAAACTCATTTAAAGTTTTATCTAACTGCCCTTTTGCATAGAGTGATGTTTTTTAAATTCACTATAACTTTATTTCTGTTTCTCGTAAAGGAAAAATAAAAACTGTTTAGGAAAGGATAATGTTCAAACCATAAGATTTTGAAATAAAAAAAAATGCCTTATGTAGACGAAAAACGACATTTTCAAGGTAGCCAGTCACCTTAAATTAACAAATGCCGATCGTTTTCCTTCTAGTTAATTATTAATTCGATAACTGTTACCGAAGAATTAATAAACTATTACTGCAATTCGCGTTCAATTTGTTAAAGTATGATATTAACCATTTGGAAATACTTTTATAAAGAGACACGTAATGCATTAATTTATTACATGATTTTTTTCCCTGAAAAGATTTCACATTATTACTATATATGTCTGTCACTGCTGGTTACTATAATTAACATAAAACAAATTCCATATCTAAACACTATTTATCCATGCTAAAAAAAGAAATCTCAAATCTCAAAAAAATAAAAAATTGTTTTTTACATTACGATACCCCAAAGCAAAAGCTTTATTCGGCCTCTAATACAATCTTGATTGTAGTTTAGAGAGTTCTTCCAATGTGTCAGATTCCTCCACTGAAACAGGGGGCAGCGTTAGCCTAGTGGTCTCAAACTTGTGACAACCATGTCATGAGTTCGAGCTCTAATGTCACTGAAGATCTACCGTGTAGAGGGTAGGATTTACAATCCAGTTCTACATTTTCTATCCCGGAATTTCGGAATTACATTATACAAAACCTGGAAATAGGCTTGGACTGTTTATGAAAAGTACTTAGTCATTAGCATGGTTGAAATAACATAATAAAACTGAAAATATATTTGAAACAAAAATGGTTTAATATTATTTATTGAAACAAATCAAAACAAAGCCGTGAATTCATCATAAAAAAATAAAAATAGAACATAATGAAGCTAACAAAAATTCTTCATATCTTGTGCTTTTGTAAATAAGCTTTTAAAAAACACAGCTCATCCAGCGTTTCATGGTTCAAACGGCTTCTTATTTTTGTTACAAATTATCTTTCCAAAGAAGATGTTCTTTTGGAATCTACATTAGTAGGCTTTATCGTCGTTAAATAGGAGTATGTCCTTTAAGGGTTGTCACAACGTTTCTCTCCATTTTCAAACAGAGACATTTTTTTTTTTGAATTTTTGATGACAACATCTCAAATTTAATAGGCTGCATTTGTGCATATCCTTTTTGATAACTTTATTTAGTTTTTCTGCTACACTTAATGGTTTTTGTGTACAAATTGCTTCGGTTATTGAATCAGGATGTGAATTCGTTTCAAGTGTTACCTCATTTAATATTGAAGATCCAGTTGTATGAACTGTTAAAAATCCAGTGCGATTTGAAATGTCAGGTGTTTCAAGCAGATCTCTTATATATTTACGTCATTTAATTGGGAAGGAACTGCGACAGAATCTATTCCTGAGACGTTGTTTATACCATTGTTTAAGTATTGCAGTAAACCACTTAGATCTGAGTCACATTCTTCCATACGAGAAACGTGAACTGCGTATAATTTTTTACATATAGCATAATTGCACGCACAAAAATCTACGTACTGATGGGAGGCTAGAAATTGTTCCTTGCTTTAGAAATTGCCCTTTGCTTTCTAGAAATTTTTATACGTCCCCTCCTTGACCAGATGTGGTGAAATCCCTTCGGTGGGGAGTGTAAAGGAATTCCCGCGCTTTTCTGAGTTCAGTGAACGCATAAAATTTCATGACTTGTAGAATTGCGTGATGGAGATTGTCCAATCAGATGCGCAATTCAAAGGACAGTAAATAGTCCGGCTCCAGGATTTTGGCGTGATGGGGTTTAGAATAAAATGGAACGCACCCGAATTTTCAGGAGGCGCTCTCTCCTAAAATTGCAGCAACTACGTAACTAGCAGCAGGGGCTCGCGACCCAACCGGGACTTTCCAAGGCGACCATGTACTCCTCCCTTCAAAGCTAAGTTATCGTTCATTATTTTTTTGTAAACCTAATTTTTACTTATGCATCAATAAATTTAACTGTATCTTAAACAAAATGAGTAATTAATCGAGATAATATTATTTATTTAACATTGGCCATGATGCAACTTATGAATACCGAATATGGGTTACTTAAACCAATAATTCATTACTGTGGCCTTGCATCAGTACATATTTCATAAAAAAATGTAAATATTTAGAGACTGAAATTTTAAAAAAAAAATTGATGAGAAAGAAACTTTATAATATCATTCAGACGAAAATTAAATCCCAAGATTATCTATTTTAATCTCGAGATTTCTGGATTTTGGGATTTCGAGCTGCAATCCATAGTAGAGGGGATGATGCACCCTAAATTTACCATGAAAATCCTTCCATTGGTGTGGTTTGGTATTTGGGAGAGGGAGTTGCCAATTTAGCTGTCATCTCCCTCACAGTAGTTCAGATTTATGAGGTCCGTCTCCAATAGCCCGCACTTTTTTTTTCTATTGCGACACTAACAATCCCCTTTTAACTCCACTGAAGACAGCGCTCGTATTTTCTTCAGTTACAAAATACAAACACGAAAACTGCACCATTTGTCTTGAATTCTCTCTTGGCAAACATTTAACAAAGATAATGGTACGGTTTCTTAGATCACTGAACTAGGTTATTAAATGGTTTCTTTTTTAATGCAGCACTTCGCAGCACTATACGGGTTTCTTCCTACAACAGAGGTGGACAAACTTTTCCAGGGTGCGGTCTACTTCTAAGGTTTTCAATCTGTTGCGGTCCACCCAATGTCAGTGGCGCACACAAGGAGGGGGGGCACTGGTCCGGACCATTCCCCACAGCCCTTGATTTTTTTTTACCGATTGATTTTAATTCCATGTATACATTACGATAAACTTAATTAAGTACTTGTTATTATTACTTTTTTTTATTATTTAATGCTGAGTATTTATTTAGTAATTTATTTTTTACTGTTTTTTGTTCCCGACAATCTAGAAAATTAAAAAAAAAATATATTTGGCAGTGTATTGCGGTATAACACCAGAATGGTAAACTTTCGACCCTCGACCACTCCCCCCCCACTTTAAAAATTCTTGTGTGTGCCAATGCCCAGTATCGTAGGTGTGGGGAGGTAGGAAAAGGTCTACAAAATTTATTATAAATTAATAATAAATACAGAATATGTGCTTATGTAGAACTATATATAAAATAAAAAAAAACTAACACTTTTAAAACTGTATTTAAAAAAAACGCAAAATAATACAGACTTAATAATAATAGCTACAATTATAATAATATCAAATGATACATTTACTATCAAACAATTCAAAATACATAAAAAAGGACATTTTTATCTATATAGTTTATCTTAGTTTTTATCTAAATATTTTTATATAAAGTTAGTTTTCTTTGTTATAGTCAGTAGAAAACTCATTTAGTCTGCATACTTCAGCCAATCTTGAATATTTTAGTTTATAATTTCTAACTGCTAAAATCTTCAGGCGGTCACCCAGAAATGTCTCAGTGGTCCACCGGTCGATCGCGATCGATGTAATGCCCACTCCGGTTCTACAGACTTCACAATTCTGACCCATGGTCAAGTGACGAAGACGACATCTGAGCTGCCACCTGACTCTTAAAACTTTGACATCACTCCTTCGGAAGGAATTTGAGCATGGACACCAGGTGTGGGAAGTAATTTAGCTAAAACTTCTTAAGAGGGCAAAGTTTTATGCATTTTCAACCACCTAGATGTCATCCTCGTCATGGTCCAGAATTACAAGGGCATTGCTAACAGCCCTCTGAGCGCCGCGTTAAGTATCAACCAACTAACCAATTGTCAGACAATCATCCAATACATATTTAATGGGTTTTTTGTTTGAAGATGCACTTGTTTCTACTTATATTAATAATTAAGCTCTAAACTAAACTAAACTGTGGCGCAACAGCCCTGAGTACCAAGGCCTACTGTCTCAGTTTTTCTGACCTTAGGTGCTGAGGGACATGATTAAATGTTTCGGTCAAGTGGTCAGTATGACGAAAAAACCCCTAGTGTTTAGTTTCCAAAAAATTTTGGTACTTAATTATCAACCCTCTAAAGGGATGGAACGCTGACTTGACCCTGCTCAACCAGGGGTTTGAACCCCGGACCTGGGGCGTGTAAACGTGATACGCTACCACTCAGCTATTCGTCTTCTAATGAAGCACTAGATATGGTAAAAAAATGTTGTCAGTTTATAGAGAATGAACAGATAAAAATTTTCATTTATTTACAAAATATACAAAATTACAACGAAAAAGTATTGTTCACAATCACAAAACAAGATTCATTTTCTTCCTATGTTCCCCCAAAATTTTAATACAACGATTCATCTATTTAAAACAAGTCAATAACATTTTATTGCTTACTTTCCTGATATTATAATAAGATGGCATTGAATCTTAATCACATTTCTTCCTCCTGCATTTCAACATTTCAAGATATCAAAAAGGTTTCAAAATAACATTTTTCCTGTGTATATTTTAAAACCTCTTTTATCCTTTATGAATGTAAACAGGGTTTTATCATGCTAATGACACACTATATTGCTGACATAAAACTTCTCCATCACTATCTTTTATCAACAAGCCTCTCATGTTTTCTTATCCAATGAAATATCTCCTAAAGCTTGAACGTCTCCGACGGCATACGTGATCAAATTTGTCTCCGATAAACCAATCAGAAGTAGTTCAGCATAGTGGGAATGAATAACCTCTCCTTTCCCTAAGAAACAAAGAATGGTAATGTCATTCTCATTCTATCCCACTAAGATCAATTTCATTGATTGATAAAATAACGATGCGAACAGTGAAAGCTCATTGTGAGATAGGTCTAGTCGAATGGTTGGTGATTATATTACCCGGAATGAGAATTAATTCCACTTGATGTTCTAGGATAGAAAGAATGAATGACGACTGAGACAGATTAGATACCATTTCTTTTGAGCAATGGCGACAATTTGAGAATTATGTTGTGGAACTGAGTTGCGGCCCGAAGGTCACGTGGTTGGAGAGGGGTTTAGGACGAAGCAGACATAATAATAATGCTAATAGCAACTTTTATTCTATCTTTAGCACTTTATGAAATATTAAAATGTATAACTTAACTCTTGGAGCAATATGAAATCCTAGCCATCAATCTGACGTGTACTAAATTATTGAAATTACTTATCTGGAGTTGAAGTTCCTTGTTATGATCCTTCTCGAAGCTCGATAGCTCGGTCAGCTCTCCAAGATTGTTTACTTCACCACTTCCTGGTGGATTCTACATCGACTTCTAATCTCAAGACGCGTGATCACCCAGTCACTCTTCATCTTCATTAATACTTGAATTTCCCGCTTGACGAGCAACACATAACCATTAACTCACATACTAGACGACAGGCATTTAAATAGTAGATACATTTGTAAAAAAATCACATCTCTATGGAAAGCGGTTTTTAAGCTAAAATCACAGTTAAAGAATATTTTCCCTAGGTGGATTAGTAGAAGGATAGGAACAGTACCCTTTACAACTGGCTGGGAAAAAACAACAAAGAATATACAGCAAAATTGACTTTTGTTGGTAATTTTAACCCTTTTAAATGGGTTTAGATTCCTTTATTAAGGTATTTAACTACATTCCGAACCGAGAGATTGAAAAAGCGCATTAATAAATATAGATATATATATATGTAAGGATTGTTAAATTAGATTAAAAATTAAATTCCCTATCTAGCACTTAACTCATATTTTTCATTTCATCTTCAAGTATTAAACTAAGCACCCATTTATTTCTTCCGAACATATGGCTTAGCCAATAAACATGTCTAATTCCAGATCGTTATATTTAGTAGCCCTATATGTCAGCATTAACTTTCAAGTACAATCATAAAATCCGCGATACTTACCCCATCGGTTTTTTAAGTGTAACCTACTTAGTTTTCACTTGGCGTTCTTTTTTCTCTCTCCTCTCAGCGTCAGAGCTTGTATAGATTTCATTAAATAAAGATCCTTTTTGAAATTAAGTCTGATTTTGACTCAAGACATGTCATATATTTATTTGTTTTTGTTTTTTAGTGTCATTTGAATTATAGAATATATGTATAAAATTGTATTAAGAATATTATTACATTACAAAACAATTTAAATACAATTTTTTTGTAAAAAATTAGGAAAAAATAATATACATTCAGAACAATTACCTTTTATCGTTAAGAATTCTATACATAACCTGAAGTAGAACTTTTGAAAAATTCACAATATTTTTATAGGCGATCGAATCAAATAATAACTGGTGGGTTTTTTTTGTTAAAATTTACCCATCACTAAAATATTAAAATATCATTAAATCCGCTTCTAAAATTGAATATTTCCAAAATTCTAGTTCAGGCTCTATACAGAAATCTCAGCTATATTTTGGCAAAATATTATTGTAGAAACATTTTCCATAAAACAAAAATATTATAAAAATATTTCTTCATATTTTACTAAAAAATCGCATTTAAATAATTTTAATTGTATTAGTATTTTTAAAACAGCTTTATACCTATATTCTGATTCAGATACTAAATATAAAAAAATATATTCATTTATGAGCTTTTTTAAATTTATGGTTCCATAAAAACTAGTTAATTCTGGAAAAACTCTTGTCTGTTTTGTTTGTTTATAAGTTATATAAAGGTCAACTCAATAAATCTATTGTAATTTTAAGAGAAATTCTTTGTGTACTAGTTTAAATTTATTCAGCAGTTTAATTATGTTGTTATCGAATGTGTTAACATTACGTTAAAGGTCACTTTTTGCGTATTGATTTATTGAAGGAAGCTTTTCGTCGCAAACAATTTTTTAGAGTTAGCATTTCTGTTTTGATTAACAAGTTTTTTTCCTCGTTTTAACTTTAATTTCATTTTAAAAAGAAGTATGTAATATACAAAGATAGCAAAATGGTTTATTAATATTAAATTCAATTTTTGTATTTACATATTATACAGTTGATCTTTTTGCAAAATAAAAAGATTGCTATCACAAATGCTATCAGCGTTATTATTACTTTGACACATGCTCAGGAACGGCTTTTCCCCATTGGCTGCAAATTGTGGCATTTGGCGACCTTTTTTGATTTGAACAATTTAGTCGACGTTATAATACGTAAGTGTCATATTCTTTAATTTCAAATCACAATCAAAATATAAATTAATCATAAATGCTTATTTCAATGTTATGTTCATTGAAAAAAAATAGAATGAAACTATGCCTGAAAAAAATCATGGTGCTTAAGTATTATCGCAAAACTCACCAAGTTGGCAACCCCGATTTCCTATATGTCGTACGCGCTGAATTGGCAACGATGTGCTTCGTTTAAAAAATTTCGCCAATAGGTTGCGATAATACGTAAGTACCGAAATGATTTTGCAGTTAATAAGATCAATAATATTTTATCAAACTTGTGTGCTTTCTTATCTCTCTATTACCTGAAAAAGGTTCAACATTTACGTTCTTGTAATATGATGATTACGATAAAGAAAATTCCAAATTTATTTGGTTTTATGAGATGTGAAGCAGCAAAGGCTTTTATCTCTAAATCGGAGTAGTTAAAATAATGCTTAAGCTAAATGTAAGAAACCGGAGACATCGCCAATAAAAAACCTCACCAAGCGTTGTTATCGTTATTACTATTGTTGTGGTTTGAAAGAGCGCTGGGAACGGGTTTCCCCATTCGGCTGTCGTGGTATTTGGGGAGGTAATTTGACGAAAGTGATCGACGGTGTAAATCCTTAAGTACGAAAGTTCTTATTTTTAAATGGATAATACATTTATTAATTATACTCTTAAAAGTTAATTAATCTTTTCTTCACAAATATTTCAATCAAAAATAAAATGAGGGGATAAAATTATAAAAAAAATTGAATTTTCATTTTGTTAGCTTATAAACGTTTCCAAAGGAAAAAAAATATTTTACCACACATTATATTAAATTCTCTGTAAACAAAATATAATTTTAATTGTTTGCTTTTTGTGACAATTTTAAAAAAAATGATGTTCGGTACTTTTCCGTTTCTCCGGTGCAGGTGATAAAGTCGCCAAAAATGATACAACTGTCACCAAATGGAATATTCCCTCTGGTAATTTTTTGCTAGCACATTTTCAAAACTTTTCTTATGAGGGACGTCTTTTACATAATCAATTGAAATAGATAAAAAAAATTAACAAGAGCTAACCTTTGTTAATATTTTTTTATGTGTTTATTGTGTTTTCTCGCCAGTAAAACTTGCTTGGCGAGATTTGCTCCGGCGAAATGGAAAAGTACACTATACGCATGTTGTATCAAGTAACTTTAATATCAGAAACGTATATTGCGTAGCGGGGGTGTGCGATGTTGTTCTTTTCATTAAATCAAATTATTAAGATATCCTATACTACGTTCGGAACCGTGATTTTAAAAAAGCGCATAAATAGATAATTTTCATGATATTTAGTCACTTAGATTAAAATACATGTATAAAATTGTTTTAAGGCCATTTTGACAAAAATTTATTTAAAATAATATTTTGTCAAAAAAATTAACTTAGAATAATCTTTTTTCAAAACGTTCTCCTTTTATAAAAAATGCTTCTAAAATAATAATATTTTGTGTGTGTGTGCTTATATAAAGTAAAGACATCTCCAGAGAGTCTGAACTATTTTTTTTGAAAAATTCACATTATTTTCAGAGTTATAACCCATTGAAATAATTATAGGCGTTTTTTTCTTAAAATGTCTCCCCTCTGTTGTCGTAAAACATGGATAAATCCACTTCTAAGCTATATGTTTCAAAAATTCTAGTTGAGCCTCTGTACATAGGTCTGAGCTACATACAGGCAAAATATTAGTATAATAGAAGCATTTTTCACAAAAGGAGAATATTTTGAAAATGTGTCATTCTATGTTCATTTTTTGTCAAAATTGTGTACTTAAATAATTTTTTATTGTAATACTATTCTTAAAATAATTTTATATACATTTTCTAATCTAAGTGACACTAAATATCATAAATATTATCCATTTATACACTTTTGCAAAGTCACGATGCCGAACGTAGTCGGATACCTCAAAGGACTCAGATGATGTTATGTTAAATAAAGTGTGTACAGTAACCGAGTCTTAGCGAGAAAATAAACGAAACAAATCACATAATTTGACTCCAAATTAATTGAATAGTTAACCGTGAAAAAATGTTCCCGGTTAAGTGAGTGTTTATTAACGTATATTCTTAAGCAACACAAAGGCTTCTGCTGAAGGACCTCGTAATTTTGAGCACTGGTATGTGATGAAGAAGACACCTGAGCTGTCAACTCACTCTTCTACATCCACAACATACCAACTTGAGGATTTTGAGATACGACAGACTTAATATTCGAAAGCGATTCGAACGCAAATTCTGAAGTTCCGAGGTTGTGAGTGCATCTACCAGATGCTGGGTAATTATGTGATGTGCCCACCGATGGGGATACCCTCTCTCCACTATCCACGCGACCTATGTTTGAGGGAACGAAAGAGGAACCGCTAAATTCTGCCATAATAAAAAAAGTTTACTATGATCTTAATACGTATACAATACAGCAACAATACTAGTCTAGGTGGATAATGATCAAGAGTGCTGAGACGCAAAACCTATTACTGATAAATAACGCAATTAACCACTAAATCTATCTTTATGGATTAATTCCTATCTTAATAGTATCCGTTCTATCCTTAAAGTTTAATTGAACAAGCTTTCCGCTATTTCCTAGGCAAACAGCTACTGTCCATACAACATCAATTTATCCTTTAATCTGGCTTCTCTAGCTAAGGCAATGCTCCTTTGGTCTCGGACCCACTTTTGCTTATCTTCAGTAGCACTGTTAGACCGACTCACAAAATTCTCCTAGACCTTATCTCACTTCACTTCTAGCATAACTTCTCCACTTAGTGCTCAGAGCTTCACTTAGCGATCATCGCGAATGCTAACATTCCAATATATCTGATTCCTAATTTGCATAAACACGCTCTGTTCTTGGGCTGGTTGGAAAGAATTGCCATTCAGGCCCCAATGAAATCCCAAGAGGACAATTAGTAGAAATACCAATAAAGCCCAGTCACAACTAGACACCTGCTGGGTAAGACTAGACGCCTTTCAAAAATTATATGTTTATTCTACTGAGAACGGCACAGAAACATACATAAAGATTAAGCATTCGGCTACCGTTGAGAGCACAACCAGCTCTGAAGAAATTCATCAGCTCACAAAAGGACGTTACAAACAACGCAGCTTAGCGGCAATTTTATTTCGTTTCACCTTTCAACACTTAATGTGCATCAGCCCCTCTTCAGGGGGGGGGGAAGTAGTGGTATACGGACCAGCTTTGCGACTCGAGACTGAGCAGATCCGTCGAGTTCATGACCATGACCAGTAGGTTACCATTGCTACAAGTTCCTGGATATGAACACAGTAGAATAAATCAAACAGTTCCACAAAACTGCAGGTAATCGTTAAATTCCTAGAGCTTTTAAAAAGGCAGGGGCATGATTGTACAGACAGTCTTCCAGTGTGGAGACAATTGCTCGTTGGTTATGACGTCACGCAATCAAGTTGCAATTAGGATTTCCTGCAGGAAACTGAGCAGCGTAGAAGTAGATATTGTTACGTCCATCGGGGATCAAGGATTTTATTCTGTCAGTCTCAAAGAGTAAGACATTTCTTCAGGAGAGATAGAAATTTACTGTAGAGAATCAATCTTTGAAGTATAGGATACAGCAGCAGAATTGGCAGAATAAATCTCCGAAGGCCCTTACACCTTCTACAACGCTCAGACACAACTATCAATGTCAAAAATACAAGTATGTTAAGCATTATTGATAAGCACCCGCTTATCTCTTTAACATCAGGACTAACCGTTGGTTGAGTCTTAAACGGTCAAAACAAGACTAACTAAGTTTCGGCGAGTGACTCCCTATTCATACGCCTCAAGGATCTTTCAAGAATCTCGCCTGTAATTTCTAGAAGAATCACTATTGTCACCAACTTGCCAAAAATTGTCGCCAAAAATGTTGCGAAATTGGTTTTATCACCAAGTTTCCACTGAATCGCCATCATAATGTAAGGAACGGCACTGCTTGCGAATATTACAGTTTAATCCTAAAATAAATACAACATAGAGTAATATAAACGCATTACACATCCAGATATAAATTATTTACACTATTTTAAGTATTCTTTACATAAAATTCGTTATAATGTAATCCATTACACACTAAAGTTTCACGAGTATAATGTGATTCTATGACATGAATGCGCAAAAATCTTGTATAATGTAAGACACACAAAAACATAAAAATCAATTCCATTTATTCCAAAGTTTCTGATCGAATTTACAAGATTTTATTCTTTTCAAGACAAAAAAAAAAAAAAAACCAATCCTTTTTCTTTATTTATGCGATTCTTTTTGAAATATACAAAAATAAAGCCCAGACGATTTATATTTTTTGAAAATAAAGAAAGAAATGCGGAAAGACATTTTGCTGTTTTCTAATGGCAGTAGAATCGAAATACCATCTCAAACTTCAAGCAGAAAAGTTATTTGTTTGAGTGTGTGAAACACACAACAAAAATGGATTTCTGTATCCAAGTTGGGTAGTTGGCTTTCATTTAAGACAAAACATTGCGTTTTCCCAAATGATATATGACGCACAGAATGGCTGACCCAAAATATTTGGAATAGAACACTTTTTTTCCTTTTTAAGTAAAAGTAAAAAGCGTCTGGCAGCAGTAAATTTTTACACTTCAGGAAAGTGTTTTACAAAAGGAATACGTATGTTCTTTTATCATATGTTTTCAAATTAAGTTTGCACAACTTACATATTGTTACCAATTTTAGTAATGAACTTTTAAAAAAGTGTAAATAATTTATATTTGGATATGTAATACATTTATATCACTCTATGTTGTAATTATGATGAAATTCTAATATTCCCAAGCAATCCCGCTCCTTATTTTATAATTGCGATTCATGGGCAAAATCTTGGAGAAAGGACCAAGTTGGCATAATTTTGGTGACCATGTTGGCGAGTTTGCAACCCTATGGATTTTTCTGGAAGTTAGTGGTGAAATACACTAATAGCACGATCTATGACGCAAGCGGATTTTGATATATGCGTATTATCACAACCTATTGGTAACATTGTAAGAAACGAAACACATGGTTACCAAATCAGCGAGTATAACACATAGAAAATCATGATTGCCAACTTGGCGAGTTATTAATTGTTGTAATTGTTGCGATATCACAAAAGTACCGGGACTTTTCCCAAAAGATTCGCGAGGTCTATAAATAGGGAGTTACTCACCGAAACTTATTTATTCTTGTTTTGACCGTTGTAGAGTAAAATTAATTTGACCGTGAAGAGTCAACCAGCGATTAGTTATTACTTTGGTTATTGTGTAGGATGAGCGAGTGCTTGTGAATATTCTTTTATATACTTGTATTTTAGACACAGGTGTGTCTGAGCAATATAGTTTTTGTCACTATAGCTTAAGGGGAGTCAGTATCCCTATACTAACATCTGAGCATTAAAATTAAGCATTTTTATGCACTTTTTTCTCTGAAACTATTGAATATAAATACTCCAAATTTTTTTTCCTGTATAAAAATTTATATTTATACCGAAGTGAAAATTTATAAGTATAATATTTATTTACCTTTTTCCAAAAAATAATTTTACTTAGCTTTGTTGAACAGTATCGTTTTTTATTATGATATCTGCTAAATAGCCAAATACTTTAAGAATTGTTCCAAATGTTCATTTCGGTATGTATGATTTTACTGCCGTAATATACAGTAAAAATTGCAGCTGCTTTCATGCGGCAGATTCAGAGAAAAGGATACACGTAATCTTCGAAACATTTTGAGAAAATTGCTTTTTTAATACATAATGCTTCTTTATCACAAAAATTATAAAATTTAACCTGTATTTTTCCTGTTTTTTAAACATTAGAGACATCTTTTTTCTCTTTTTCTTCCCATTTTCCCCTAGATTGTTCAGAAAATATATAGAGTGCTTTTTTCCATTTTTCCCTATAGCGATATTTTGCAGCATTTACTCTAAATTATACTCCAAAATTTCATTAATTTTCAGCTTAGATGTATTAGCCTCATCAAAGTTTAACCTAAATCATCATAAATACCGTGTAAAAATGTATCGATATGTAAAAATATTGATTTGGGAATACATGATTATACGACATTTCGAGCGGTCTGCATGTTTCCAAGAACACAACTTTTTAAAATGTCAGAACTTTTAAAATGTCAAAAGGTTCTTGAAATACTACGCAAATGGTTTCTATAACAGCCAGAATAGGATTTTTATGTTTTTAAAAATCATAATTATATATTTTTATATATATGTATGTGTAACAAACATCTTGCAGTGTCAATGGGTATTGCATTTGATGCATCTTTACATACCTTTTATTAAGAAATTACTTAACACTAAAACTTAAAAGCTTGCATATACATTAAATAAATATTTATATGTATACTGGAGTTAAATTTTAAAAGTGTTTTAAATTTCAAAGTATTTGAGTGCTCAAATCAAAGAGTTCTAAAAAAATTGCATATTTTGCTCTAAGAAAAGGCAAACAAACCTAATAATTATACAACAATTGAGCTTATGAATAAATCACAGTGTTTGATGCTTTTCAAACACATTCCAGGTTTAAAAGAACAATGTTTACGGTTTTCTCTATCAAAATGGACTTCAACTCATCAACTGACTATTATTTAAAAGTCAATTTGATATATAAGGGTTGTGCAAATGAAAAGTGGGAAAGTTCACTAAAAAATAATACCTTTATTGGAATTTAAAACAAATTTTCGTGGGCGTTGCAACACACACAAAAATTCCTTTACTTCGACAGAAGGTATATGTCTTCCCTCTTAAGGGTTTGGGATTGATTCTTGAGGAAGTCAGGAATAACTTCCTTCACCTTATTTCCCGATTAGAAACGTAATGCTCCCTTGTAGAAAAAAGTGTGGAATGATTCATAGAGAAAAACTCGGACTATACGGTGGGTGTTTCAACACTTTTCTACGAAATTTTTTAAAGTGATCTGGCATTCACGAGAGACGTTTGGGCTGGGATTGTATGAAATATTTGATATCGTTTACTACCCTTCGCGAAAACGTTTGCACCAATTGTTCGAATAAAGCAGTGCTCACTATAGACTGTCCCCATCCTCTAATAGATGCTCGCATCCAGCTCCTCTTCCGCAATCAGAAACCATACTATCGCGCATTGTTCCAATATGGACGTATCCATGAATAGTATGACTTTATTTTTAAGTTTTTTCTTCTACCAAGAACAGATTTCATAATCGCACTTCGTATGCGGTGCACACCTTCTACGTCCCTTTATATTCATGTTCGGTAACTATGCTGTAGCCGTAATCATTCTGACATAGTTGCACGTGTCTAATTTTCATTTGGGCAACCCTTATACTTCTAATGCACAAAGAAGCAAATATGTATGTTCTATCGTTAGAAGGGTAACGAATTCTAGATTTTAGAAGTATAAAAACCCCAAAGTGATTTTCTGGAGAGGTTTAGGATACCACTAAAAGTTCACTGTGTAGCGGGAATATTGTACGTTAAATATATCAAGGCTATAAGTCCTCAGGTGATTTAGTGTGGAAGTATGAAGAGGGATGTCTCACATCAGGTATTGCCCTCGTAACTTGACTATTCAAAATGACGAAAGTCGTCGCCAATAGCACATGCATTATCTCGCACGCTAATAAACAAATTGTAGATCAACGGTAAAGTTCAAAAATTGAATGAAATTGAGGGATTCCCTCAGTGAAAAGATTCAATTGAAAATTGATATGACTTAACAAGATTTTAGCTTTTCACTGGAAGCAATTTAATTTGGAATTCAATTTAACTTGTTCTGTCCTTCAAGATTAAATCCATTCGTCCATACATTCGTAAGCTTTAAGTGGATATCTATACGCTATTGTGAGACGCGCGGAAGAAAGGGGAAAAATAATAATAAATATTTCACCAATTGCATAATACATGGTGTGCAGACTAAAAGCATCCAAAAGTAATGGTTTATTATCACGGAACTACCCATCAAAATGTAATAAACTGTTTATCTTTGGATTAGAAAATTTTGTGGAGGTGGAGATAGGCGGTGTCGCCATCTATCGTCCCTTCGGGGAATTTCACCGAGCTAATTCGTACTGTCACCTGTATGGTGCTCAAGGCCTAGGCCAACGACAGGCGTACTTCTAGTCCCTTGCCACGATGAATTTCGTGGGCCTCGTTCTGACTAAGTCAGACAGATGGCATTAGCCCCAACAACACAACACACAACAACAGAAAATTTTCCGAGGATTTTTTGGGTATAATCAGTTTAGACGCAGGTGTGCGCATTATTCAGCAGTCGCAGACGATAAACGTTTTACCTTGATTTCATCAGTAAGGATGTGGATGCGACAGTAAAAGTTGCAGTGCGTACTTTGGTTAAAGGAATTTAAATCAGTCATGCGGGTACAGCGATGTGTTCGAACAGAATGGGATGAATGTCGTTACTGGATTGCCAAATAGACTTAACAGGACTCCTACAAAATGAATCACCCACATAATCAACACAACGTCTTATATCACGAAAACTTAAGGATACTTGCCGGTTTGAGATACCAAAGTTCTCGTTTCCTTTAAAGTGTTTTCACATTGGTGGAGACCATGGTTCAAAATTACGTGGTCCGTCGCCAAAAGCCATCGTGTAGCTGAACAGTGCGATGTTAATATTCACTCACTCACTCACATTGATGGATTGATTTTGATTTCGGAGGGCCGAAATTCCATTCTGTTTGAACACGTCGCTGTACACGCGTGGCTGATTTAAATTCCGTTAACCAAAGTACGCACTGCACCTTTTACTGTCGCGCCCACATCTTTACTAAGGAAGTCAGTGTAAATGTCTATCTCTGAGATTGCCGAATAATGCGCGCACGTACGACCAATCGGACTAGACCCAAAACATCTCAGAGAGTCTTCCAATCTAGGGATGTGAACAGTTTATTATATTCTGATGGTTATTTCAGTAATAATAAGCCATTACTTTTGGATATTCTTAGCCCAGACACCCTGCACACACACACAAAAAAAGATCAAGAATATGTTTTAAAGTTGGTTGTCTTGTCCAAATTTTTATTTAAAGAAAATATTATAATTATTCAGATAAATGCCACTCTTTTTCCCCCAATGAAATTGTTATTGAAAATCGAGTATGGCTTAGAATCGAAGGCAGCTTCGATTCGAGTAAATATCGTAAGATAATTTCTAAGTTACATTCATCTTGACTTTCACATTTCTCCTTCTCAATCAAATATAAATTAAAATAATCATATTTCTATTGGAAATCGGAAATTCTCGAACTAAAGGCGCATCACAGATGGAATTTACAACTCTCCAAACTCAATTCTTCTCATTATTTCTGAATATTAGCTTTTCGAATAGGGTCAATGGAGGTAAATAATGTATTCGATGAATATATTATAAGCCTTCGCATTGTATTTTAAAGGTTGTTCATTAAACTGCATGTTAGAGACAATGAATTTAATTGTTCTAAACACAACTATTCGGTGTTTATACAGAATACAATGTGCCCTAGAACTTGATGTAGGCGATTTGATATTCGTTGTTTCAGTTTTTAATTCGATTTGAATGAGTTTTTTATGTAAAAACATTCGAAAGAACAAGATATTCTAGATAGAGCAGTCATCATGGATTTAAAAGTGTAAAAACAATTACAAAATCAATATTAATATAAGCAAAATCATGTTAACTAATTTTTTTTTATATTTGAAAGATAGAGAAGTTTTGATTAACAATAGAAAAGTACTTCTTTTTCAACTTTGCTTGCTTAAATTTTTGAGAATTCCTTTATTTATTATTATAATATCACAGTGTCCTTCGAACAACCTTAAATCTTATTTTTATTAAATAAAGCCTTTTTTGGCTGTGTTCCATATATCTTATGGAGCTCTTAGCCTTCGAGTACTTGATTTGTACTGAATATTATCCATTATTTTTAACTCTTCAAGTACTCCTCGTTTATTTAAATGAAATCAGTATTCAGAAACTTCAAAGCCAAAAAATGCAGATCAATTTGTTTAATAAATGAAAACTTTCCTATAAAGTATTCTTTAAAGAAAATAAACATATTTTAACAGTTGTCACAAACCAAAAAAAATTAAAAAAATTTTTTTTGTAGTTTGTGCATGTTTTGTATTTATTATTTGTCGTTGTGAAAAGAAAAACCTTCAAAATTTCAGATAAACAAATTGTACAGTTTATAAGTCAGTAGTTGACATATGCATAGAAATTCCATTAAAAAAATTGAATAATTTAAGTATAAAAAGTAAAAAAAAAAATATTTAAGTAATTATTTTCAAAAATGGAGAAGAGTAAAATAAGAAGATAAAGGAAAAAATATATTATTTAAAATTCTAAAATAAGTTTCAAAATAGTATTGATTTCACACGTTATTAACTAACTTTTGCATACATCAATACGTAGGTAAGAGAGCTTAAATTATTATTCTGCCAAACTTAAACATTTTTTTGAACATTATTTAAAATACCAAAATAAAGAGTATACGTTTTTTCCCCATGTGAATTTATTTTAGAGTGAATTAAAATAATCAATATAATTTGTTCAATGATATATTCTATTAAGAGAGAGGGTTAAATTATGCATTACGAAACTATCAATGAATTAATATTTAATTTACACATTAAAAATCATTATATATTTTATAGATATAGTTATTTTATACACACATAAAATTGGCATTTTTGGAGTTTTTACCTTTATTGTGAATTAAACATCTTCTTTAAAGCTTTCTTAAATATAATTCGAAAACTTAGTGGAATAAGTATCATTTTAAAAATTTTTGTAAAAATTTACCCAGTATATTTTTTAAGGTTTCCGACTACGTTCGGAACCGTGATTTTAAAAAAGCGCAAAAAATGGATAATTTTCATGATATTTTGTGTCACTTAGATTAAAATGCACGCATAAAATTGTTTTAAAGACACTTTGACAAAAAAAATTATTTCACTACAATATTTTGGCAAAAAATGAACTTAGAATGACCTTTTTTCAAAATGTTCTCCTTTTGTAAAAAACACTTCGATTATAATAATATTTTGTCTGTAAATAGCTCAGATCTCTGTACAGAGGCCTAACAATGACTTTTGAAAAATTACATTATTTTCAGAGTTACAACCATTTGAAATAATTATCGGCATTTTTTCTTAAAATTTCTCCCCTCTGTTGTCGTAAGACTTGCATAAACCCACTTTTAAGTTATATATTTCAAAAATTCTAGTTAAGCCTCTGTACAGAGGTCTGAGCTATATACCGGCAAAATATTATTATAATAGAAGCATTTTTCACAAAAGGAGACTATTTTGAAAATGGGTCATTCTATGTTAATTTTTTGTCAAAATATTGTACTTATATAAATTTGTATTGTAATACTATTCTTAAAACATTTTATATATATTTTCTAATCAAAGTGAGACTAAATATCATGAATATTATCTATTTATACACTTTTGAAAAATCACGGTTTCCAACGTAGTCGGATACCTTAACATGAAAGTCGAAAATATTTATTTTTTCAAAGGCCTATAGCTATATAAATATTTTTTAAAACATCATTTCAAATGTGAAGAAAACTATCCAAATTATTTTAACAACAATCATTTATTTCCTCAATAACCGCTAAATCTTTCCTTTTTGTTGGAGCTTTCGGGTACGGAGAGCGCTACTATAACGTCAATAAAGAAAACTGGATTCTCTATTCGGAATTTTAAGTGCGAAAATCCTTTAAGACAGTAATGGAAGACACCCAGAGAAAGGAAAAGAATTTATAAGAAACAATTTCATCAAAAACGCACGTTCAGTCCCATTATTCATTGCATATCCAATAAAGATTCTTGAGGTTTATTGGATATATAGCATGATTTCCTTACTTTATAAAAGAATTTTAAAAGGAATTCAATCTTTGTTGTGACGCACTAAGTGGTCGAAATTGAATTTTCGGAGAGGGAATTTAATTTCTTTCAATTTAAAAAGATCTGTTCAAATAAGATATTATGAGTGAATTTAACTGGATTTAGGTGAAAGGAGAAAATTGCGATCTCAATCCATATAAAACAGAAACTATTGGTCTTTGTGATAAGGAAATCTAAAGTCATTTAAACATTTTCTTTTAGTTTTAAGCTCACTATAAACAAGTCCAGTTTCAGACTAAAATTCTTTTATCATATTATTTAAAAATCGATAACTTTTTAAAAAAATTTAATATTTGCCAATTGAATTGAACCGAACCAAATTTTCAAACTAAAAGCAACAAATAAAATTAGTGCGTTGTACTAGCTGCTCTACTCAGAAAAATTAGAGGGGTGAATAAAGAAATGAAGCAAACAATGCCAGATAACCATACATAGGCATAAAATGATAAGAACACGTATTAAAACACATTACAGATAAAAAAAATGTATGGTAATTTAATTTTTTAAAACGACGGGAAGAACACGAAAAAATGATTCTGGGCAACAATTTGGGTACCTTTGAATATCAAAACAATGTTTGAAAAAGATGTAGGTGTATGGTATCCTTGAACAGCTAAGATTACTGTGCACTTGTTTCCATAGATGAGGTTATTCATATGGTGTTGAGGAATATTGTTCCACTCCTCTAGAAGAACAATCTCCATGTTCCAGACAGTAAACGGATGTGTTGATCTCTATGAAATGCATCATATGATAATGTCCCAAGGATGTTCGATTGGTTTAAAATCAGGAAAGCATGATGGCCACTTCAGATGATGTATTTTTTTCAGCTACATTTACAAAAAGTGGAGCTGCATGAGATGTGGCCTTATCTTACATTAAAAAAAAGTATTCCACAATGGTTATATCGTAAGATACGGTATCAATATTTCCAATGTATGGCTTTGGGGTGTAAAATTGTTATTTCAAGTAATATGAAGGTCCACCCTTGCTGATTCCAGCTCATACCATTAAACCATCTCTTAGGTATTGTGATTTTTCAGAAGGAACATGCAGTTAATTCGAGTTTTTTTTCCTCTTCATACTAGAAAATTTCGGGTATCACCCTCCAGATTGAATCGAGGCTTGTCAGTAAATAATATCTAACGTCTATCGCATTGAATCTAGCACGATGATCAAAAACAAACCCATTTTGTAAGGCTTCACGATGTCTTGAAGTCTACAGAACACGTACCATTTTGCTTATCTTCATAGAGACGACTCTAATGAAGTTTATTTCGAAATGTTTGGATTTATAACCTCCACAGTACTGTCAAAAATTAATTGTCTATGCAGAAGGGGGTTACAGCCTGTTCTGTCTCAACTAACTGTTTAAAATGTTGCTGGGGCAGCATGTGGACGACTTTGTCCTGGTCGACACATAGCAGCCCCTCCCCCCTTTTATTCAATCGATTTCACAGCTGTGAAATGACACTTCAAGTCACTTTAAAAGTTCCACTACACACTTTCTTGTATCTTTTTCTCTGATTCAAGCTACCCGATAGTTTGCCAAGCCATGGATTCAGACAAATCGCTTTATTGTGAGAATTGCATATAAGTCTTTTTCAAAGTAAAAGCTGAAGAATTATATGTTATAACTTTTAGAATGAAAATGAAGATTTTAGGAAATCGAGATTTCTGAGCCCAACATTTTTTTTTATATTTTTGATATCATAAACGTTGATTTTAACATTTTCCCATGAGCAAATTTTCTTCTGTTTACTGTTACATTTAAGATTATGAATATTTTGCTTTACGTCTGCTGTAGAAAATATATTTGGTAATGTCATTAAAATTCTGTTGTTGTTTAATTTTTAAAGCAGTGTACAGGATTTTAAAATTTTCTTATTCTTCCTATTTATTTAAGTATGTTAAATGAGGAAACACAAAAATCTACGATTTACATTGAAGTGTGTGCCCACTGATAGTCCGCTATGAGTGCCATATTAAAAATGCAAAAAGTTTTTTTAAAAAATTAGGATTGTTTTTCACACACAATTCCTACTATTAGATCACACTCTCTATATATTTATTTATCTTGGTGAAATTTTCAATCGTTGATAAAATACAATTTAAAGCGCTCAATTGAGCTAAAATTTTATATACATGATTATTTTGGATGACAATACAGTAATTTAATTCTAATTAATAAGAATTATTTGATTAAAACTAATTATTCAAAGAATTACAAATGCAGCCACGTTGGCATCATTTTTGGCGAATTGTGTCAAAACTTGAAAAGGTTTTTTTTTCATATTTTAAAGCGCTCATTTGAGCTGAAATTTTCTATACACTATCGTTTTCGGTAAAAATACGATTTAATTATAATTAATTAAAATTAATTGACTGAAACTAATTAAAGAGTTACAGATACAGCCACGTTGGTTTCATTTTTAGAGACTTAGGTCAAAACTTTAAAGATTTTTTTCGCATGTTTTAAAGCATTCAGTTGAACTGAAATTTTGCATACACGATTGTTTTGGGGGGGACAATACGATACTTTAATGATAATTAATAAAAATTAATCATCACTTAATGTTGTGATACTTTCCTCTGTCTATACATATTTATATTAATTGTAACTGTTTAATAAAAAGTAGCTAAAATAAAAATTTTCTTTGTTGATCTAAGTAGGAATTGACGTACAATTTTTTTTTATATTACTTGTTCTACAATTTTTTGTGTGAAAAATTGGAGTAAGTCTTGTCGAAGAAAACGAAATTAAATCTATTGTACTGCTTGGTAGGATGTAAGAGAAATTGTGGCATACAGATATTGTAGATAATCCTTTGAACATTTGGTTTTCGCGTTGAAGGAAATTAAGCTGCCAAGATGGGAATATGGGCTAGGAAGGTGCGGCAGGATAAATAGTCAAATGAGAAAAATTCTTTGTTCTTAACGCTGTAGAACTTTAGTATAGCCACGCTGTTCGCTTTTCTGCAATTATTTTTGTCTGTAGGCAGCATAGAATGGAATGGTGTCATGAGAAATGACATGGGTACGAACAAACGACATTGTCTTTTCAGACGACTACCTGCTTTACCAGCAAAATCTCTATGGTCATTTTCAAATTTAAAGGAACAGTAATGAGATATATTTGTAACAATGATCTATTCTCTCAAACTCAGGATTTTTTTCCGTCCAGACACATTGGAACTTTAATCTAAAACAACTCCACTCCATGAATGAACATCACTACTAAGTAACATAATAGTATGATCCAAAATTTCGGGGACAAGGTGTAGAAAACCTTACCCTGAATAATTAACAGCACAGAAGCCCATCCACCTTCAAAGTAGTCCCCTTGGGCGAGTATACATTTCTACCCGAGTTCGTATAACTTCTGAAAGCCACTTTTCGCAACCTCCCGTAACCATCCTGTGATGCTGCTTTCACCTCATATAATGGCACAAAACGACATCCCTGTAAATTTTTTATCATTGATAAGGAAGGTTTAAAATCAAACGGGGATAAGTTTAGTGAATTTCAGGAAGTGGAAGCACGTTATTTCGAGTTTTGGCGAGGAACTATTTTACCAATTGATGTCCTGGTGCGTTTTCATGCAGAAGATGTCAGCCGTCACTCTGCCAGAACTGTGACTACTTACGACGAATGTATTCCGTCAAATGACGTCTTCGAGAAGTGCATGGCTTCAGTGATTTGTGCAAGTGTTTCATGATAGCTTTTTTGAACACATTAATACACCATTTTCCGCTTTCCGTGAAGTCGAAGGTCGTCTAACGCATTCATTGTCTTCGAGGGATTCTCGGGCCTCTTTAAAACAGCGATACCATTCGTAAGTCTTGAATCTCGCCATGGTTGATTCACCATACTTGCCGTTTTTAGAGTCTCCATTGGTGTTTTACCTAAACGTTGACAGAATTTAATGATAAATGCTGTCAAGAAAAGCCATCTTTCTTACATCATGGAGTAAAGCTATCTAGCTTCGTAAGATAATATTTGCGCGTGCTTTTCGGCCATATGACATGGATTAAAACAACCTGACCAAGTAGGGGAGGGTTGAGAGAATCCATTTCAAGGGGGTTTAATCTTAGGTACTTGCTTTCATCGTCATCAATGGCCACAGTCTACCAACTTTTTATAGATCATACTATGCATAAAAAATCAGTGAGATAGAGATTAGTTTTGGCTTTGGAGACAATATAGCGAAACTAGTGTGTTCCGGAATTATAGTCATTTAACTATTACGAGATATTGGAGGATTTCAATTTGGTGAGTTTTAAGAGGTTGTATCTCATTTAAGATTAGTAACCATTATATCTTACTATTTAGTTTTTCTTGCTCACGCATCATGTAATCTAGTCTAATGTTAAAGTAATAAAAGTTAATTATTTGATATGCCTGTTGGTAATAATTTCGTGTCTGATTTAATGTCTTCTAGAACTGTGCGGCGTTCGGAAACCTCAAAAACCATAACGATTACCGAGATCTATACCTCAACCACTTTGAGGAGGAGTTACCGCGACAGATTGTAAGCATACCATTTGATGTTATAGTTTGAGATTTATTGGATTTGATTTCGCCACTACACACACAATAGTCCTAATAGGTACTACTTCCTCGAATCCACACCTGTTCCGTCTCTGAAGTTTTGGTGCCTTGTCCTGATCTAACTCACCTTTAAAACATTTCTGCTGCCAAGTTTCAACAGGACAGTAAAATATAATACGTGGTTTCCAAAAAATTGACTCACATTTCAAAATTCTTCATTCTCTACCAGTTGTATAGCAGGACGAAATCAAGGCTACCTTTTTCTATTCCTACTATTAGCTCACGATCTCTCTATATTTATTTATTTATCTTCGTGGAATTTTTAATCGTTAATAAAATACATTTTAAAGCGCTCAATTGAGCTGAGATTTTATATACATGATTATTTTGGATGACACAACAATAATATAATTATAATTAATAAAATTTAATTGATTAAAACTAATTATTTAAAAAAATACAAATACAGCCAGTTGGCATCATTTTTGGCGATTTAGCGACATTTTGGAAACTTGTATCTAAACTTGAAAAGGTTTTTTTCTCACGTTTTAAAGCATTCAGTTGAACTGAAATTTTATATACACGATTGTTTTGGATAACAATAAAATACCTTAATGGTAATAATAAAATTAATCGCCAATTAATGTTGTGTTTCTGTCCTATGTATATACATATTTATATTAATTGTAACTATTTAATAAAAAGAAGCTAAAATAATATTTTTATTTGCTGATCTAAGTAGGAATTGACTTAAATTTTTTGTTATATTATTTGTTTCCTGATCTGGTCAGCCATCGCACTTATGTGGTCAATGATTGGCAAACGATGTACCCGAATAAAACGCTCAATTTTACATCAAACAAAATTCGGCAATTTTTCGAAGCAGTATGGACTGACATATCTCAAAAACACATCCAGAATTTTCCAATTTCAATGCCGGGACATAATGCAGTAGTTGTTGTAAGTCATGAAGGCTACAGAATTTGCTTATTTTTTCCGGTGTAACAAGTCAAAGGGGTTTGCTATTTCAATAATTTCACCCTGTTTTCTTTTTTAGTTATACCATTTGTTTTTCCATTTACATTGTATTTCCAATCATTCCCGTGGATGCATTTGAAATTGTCTGAGAAAGAGAGAGATAGAGAGTATGTAAGTACCTTGTCTGAATTTATAGAAATATTTTAATATACAGTTTCTTTAGAAATTTAATTTCAAGTTTATTATATTTTTGAACTACACTGATTTTGACTCATTTTAAACACTAAAACTTATTTTTAAGTGCAGTTTAAGGAAATATATATAATTTAGTTTTAGAATAGTAAATGATTATAGAAATAGGCAATAATTTTGTTGTCAACCATAAAAAGAAATACTATTTAGCTTAAAAAAAAACAGAAAACAAAATGAATGTTTCATTAGAATAAATGTTATTTTTTGATATAACCGCGTTCTCTATATATGACAATCGAAAATCAATAATTCTGTAATTTGCAGAAATTTGAATAATTGCATCTAGCAATTAACTTAAATATTTTATGTACATTTTTCACGACACCAAATTTATAAAATGAAAATTTTTGCTAGATGAAAATAAAATGCTTTTATTGTAAAATTGGTAAATTGCTGGTATTGATCAAAAATCTCCTACTTTTCATTGATTACATTTACCTACGTTTTCATTGAATAAAAAGATAAAGTGAAAATCGATTCAAATATACTCATTACGACAACAGTTCTTTAAATCATTGCTCTTTTCAATGCCCTTTAAATAGAAAAATAAATAATTGAACCTAAATATCAGTTACCTATTTTATTTCGCATTCAGTTGAAAGACTCTTTGTTGAAACTTCAGTTTTATAAATTGTATTACTACATTATACACTACATGCCATTATAATTACAATACCATTAAGGAGAGATAATACAGACATGTGTGGTACCATCACTCATTTATTACTTGCCGGAGGCATTGCCATTCACCCACCATACTGTACATAGTCACTGCATACATGTGGCGCAGCCATTCTACTATAATTTACAATATTGTAAATAGTTAACAATATTTTTGTTTTAGTAGTTCGTATTTATGTTGATATGAATTCAGTAAACTTTACTCTGCTTGTCCAACTTGGCTGTGCGATTTAACTGAGTATGTAGATTTACTCCCCACACATGTAAGAAAGAAGATACTAGGGTATACAAATCATAAGCATTTAGGCCCAATCAATCGTAGCATGAGGAAGAAATTGCATCTCAAACACAACATGAAATCAAAACAAGCATGGAATTTCTCATTCGGAGATAGTATTTGGATGTTGGTTGTTTACGAGAAGATCATGTTATGTCATGCCATGTATACAGTAGAGAAAAAGCTACTAGCACGAGTTACAAGTCGGAATTCAATAGCGGCACGATCGATTCCTATTGAGAGTGTTTTTTTTATCGCTCCTCGTTATTGCTACTCCCGCAGGATGGAATGCGCGACTGTCATGCGAATGTACAAGGTGTCCAGGTTTAAATTATACAAAAGCCATGGCTTTTTGTTACGGAACTACCAATCTGAATGTAATAATTTGTTCATGTTTGGATTGGAAATCTCTCCGAAATTTTTTTGCTCTAGTCCGATTGCACGTGCACACATTATTCGGTAATCGCAGAAGATAAATTTTTTACACCGACTTCAGTAGTAAAGATGTGGGCGCCACAGTAAAAGGTGCAGTACGTACTTTGGTTAACGGAATTTAAATCAGTTACGCGTTTACAGCGACCTTGTTCGAACAGAAGGGAATGTCGACTCTCCTACATCAAAAATTATCTATTAATAGGAAGAACTTTAAAGGAGACGGAACTTTGGTATCCCAAACTGGCAAGTATTCTTAAGTTTTCGTGACAGAAGACACTAATGCGTGATTCATTAAGTAGAAATCCTAATAAGTCTATTAGGCGATCCAGTAATGACATTTCATTCTGTTCGAACACTTCACAGTACACGCGTGACTGATTTAATTCTCGTTAACCAAAGTACGCACTGCACCTTTTTCCATAGCGTCCACATCTTTACTAATGAAGTCAATGTAACAAGTGAATAATCTGCGATTACCGAATAATGCGTGCACGTGCGGCCAATCAGATTAGATCCAAAAAATCTCGGAGGGATTTCAAATCCACTGATGAACAGTTCATTACATTCTGATAGATAGCTTCGTAATAATAAGCCATAAGTTTTAGATACCTTAAGCCCGGATAGACTGTGTAATTGATGAGAACAGGAAGATTACTATGGTATGTAGGAACTTTAGGTGGTATGGTTCAAGGTATGTGGTAACTCAATACCCTTGCACGCCTAACGACCGCAATGACATATGTGTTGTTTGGGTGGGAACTGCAGGATCGTTCGGCCTCATCACGGACCTTGAATGAGAGAGAGAGAGAGAGAGTGCCAATTTGCACAGACAGAGCGAATACGCTGCGAGCAGCAAGGTCATTATTGCGGCTTCCCTTTAGATTGCAGCATAGAGACGCGAGGCGACAGTCATGCACTCAACGACAAAACTGAATGCAAAAGTAGCACCCCGTTGTTTTTTCAGACTAGTAATTATTCTTGTGTTATGGCTGGAGGCACCGAAAAGAATGTATTTGCATTCGATACCGTCATACGGACTCTGCACCTTGTGTGATGGTATGAGCAGATTCTGGATACCCGACATTAATACCTGTAGCTCGCATCGTCGGTATTCTGAATAGGTAACGTTTCATTTACAAGATTCTAAGGCTTGTGGCTGCACCCAATTTTTAAAGCCTGGGAGATTTTATCTTTTGCATTGACAGCGCAAAGCACATGTTGCCCGTCGTATCCTGACCTACCACGATGCAGTGGATGTTTGACTGTTGCCGTAGCAAACATCTCTCCTGATCTGTCACCTATTGTAAATATCTCGTCATAGGTTGCTGAGAGATTGGACCATCATCGATATCCAACCCCTACGATGCTTGATGGCATTGAAGCTGCGTGGAATGGCTTATTTGTATTTGTCATCCAAGCCCAATTCGATTCGTGAGAGAGAGCTTTTTAGCTGCTGAATGTAGCAGTTTTGTATACTAATTTCGGACCCTGTATGCTCCAAATTACCAATAAATTTAATCATGTTATCTTCTCACTATGCTACATACATACAATAAGTAACATGTTATTCGATTTCTTTCTTTTGAAAACAGTTTTAATGGCAAACAGTGTAGTTTACTATTACACAGTTATTCTTTCCTTAAATTAAAGGAAAAACTCTCGAATCTTTCATTCTACACAATTGTACTGTAAAACTTTTAAAGTATTTAGAAAGCAAAGTTATTTTTTCAATTTAACACTAGAATGTCCATTGGTGTCAATTTGATACCGGGGTCTCTTAATTTTTTTTTCTCCTTTCCGCACTTCTTAGGGGAATTTGAAAATTTTTCGTGAATTTTAATTATTTGCCGTGGTTATTACACAGTAAAAAATTTGTGGTTCTAAATTAATTAGGAGAAATTTTGCAACGAAATATACTTAGAACGTCCACTGGTTTCATATCGACACCAAGTCAATTTCTCATCATATATAGCTGTCGTTACAATTAGTAAAACAAGGTTCCTAAAGTACTATCGCAAATTTATTTGACCTTGAATGCAGTGTTATTAGGTTAAAAGCTGAAACGAATATATTTTTCTAAACTTGCTGTGTCTAAGTGTTTCGTTACATAGCATTTGGTTATCTGTTCATAAAAAATATTTAATTCGATTTTCGTACTTTGTGCAGAGCAGACACACTGAAACTATGAATCATAGAAATTAAGTCCTGATAAAAATGCTAATTTATTGCGAGAGATTTCTGAGAATAAATCGTATTATGATATGTGTGTGTGTGTGTGTGAGCTGTCTTGCTCTAATTTAGATTTCGATGAAGACATAATATTAAATGAAAGTGCCTGTAAAAAATCTGAAGAAAAGGCAGATATAATTAATATAAAATGTTCCAGTAAATCCTGATATACTATATATCTCTAGGGATAGCCCAGATGGGATACCACATAACAGTAATGTCCCTACCAGATTTGCGGCTCGAAGTGTTTTGCGACACACACAAAACAGTGGTCTAACAAGCTTTGCGGAACGTAATGTCACACAACGCCACTTTTTTGAAGTTATACTTCTTTTGGGGCGTTAGAGAAATGCTCTTTGTCTACAAATATACAGAACGTTACAGATCATTGCCGCCTTCGAAATTCTCAGTAAAATATTTATCTTCACTTCCCTGAAAAAGACACCCGGGTTTGAACCGAGGACCTCTCGATCTGCAGTCGAATGCTCTACCACTGAGCTATATCCCCGCGACAGTTAATCTTTGCCTTGCGTTCCGTAGGAACGGATACGAAAATGCTTTGATTAGAAATATTTAGAACGGGACAGATAATTCCCACCTTCAAAAAAAATATTTCTCTTCACTTCCCTGAAGAAGAGGGCTCCCAGGTTTGAACCGAGAACTTCTCGATCTGCAGTCGAATGCTCTACCACACTGAGCTATACCCCCGTGTGAGCGAACCTTTGCTTTCCGTAGGAATGAATATGAAAATGCTTTGTCTAGAACTATACAGAACGGGACAGATCATTCCCGCCTTCGAAATTCTCAAAATTATTTCTCTTAACTTCCCTGAAGAAGAATAATTGGTTTGCACACTGTTCAACAACCGGTCTTCCCGCCGAGACATTCAAAATGAGGTCTCAGATGTCACATTCGGCTCACTTCATCTCCAGATGCAGTCTGATACCCCCATGTTATTGGTCCTATTGTCCCTGTGCGGGGGTGTTTAAAATTATTTAAATCATGATCATCTCAGGTTTGGCTGGTCCAATTGACTGAAGGTTAGTATCATTCAACTCTGCTCGTGACCGCCTTTCGCCCTTTTGCCCATCTTACCCTGCTAAAGAGTTTTAGAAAGATTTTAATCTTGTTACGCCAAAGAAGTATAACTTCTTACATGCGTACATAAGTACACACACACAATTTTTTTATGATATAAAGATCATAAAATATGTTATAATTACATGTGAAATAATAGTAAAAAGTCTAAAAACTAAACCCTACTGAACAGTAGACCTGCAATTATTTAGTTAAAACAATTATATTTTATGTATTTTATATCGCGGTGTCGAAATGACACCGGTGGAGGCTTAAGGGTAATCAAAATCTCAGACATTCTAGTGTTATCTCAAAAATAAAAGAGGTCACCAAATTTACACCGTATAAAACGAAACATATATAGCATTTTTTAGAAATAGATAGCGATAAATATGCTCATTCTCCGGAACCTAGATTAACCCATTTCAGTATGAAAATTATGAAATTGGTTTTGAATTTCAGATTTTTATGGTTTTCCCCCCACATATCAGAATGTCTCTCTTTAGCTTTATTTCCCCCCATTTTAACTACATTTTTAATTGAGTATTTCCTCGAACACATAGAATAATTTGATGAGGTATATGGGATTTTATTTGTAAGACCATACGAGTAATTTACAAGGATCCTATTTTACCCAAGAATTTTTGTATAATAAATTCAATTTTCTTTTTGTACATTGTTTTATATAATTCCTAATTAATTATAATTTTACTTAACACTTTAAGCTCGATTTATGATAAAATACATGCTTAAATAATCAGAATTAAAGTCACACCGTACAATTAATAATAACTTTTGTATTGACACTGGTATTAAGCAAACATCTATTAACCTCTTAACTAGCTAATGAAAGCTGGCCACAGAGCCAGTTTGCCCAGACGCGTTTCGCCCCCTGATATTTTTTTTCTTTTTATCTTAAATTTGCACATATTTTTAATTCTTATAGTGAGAATATTAATGCTCGTGTTCTTAAAAGATATAATTTGTCCATGGCACTGAAATACTTCTCATGCAGGATTTTTTTTGTTATAAAGGTGAGAATTTAGGTTCTTCAAAATATTCGATAAAGAACAGGGTTTGGCATGTCAATGTGCAGTTGGTTGCTTCAGAAGAAATGAAATTAGAAAACTAATCTAAAAAGGCAGATAGTATCACTGACTCCATTGCTATGTGAAACTTAGTATTATTCTATACTTCAAATTGTGTACACACACACATACACGCACGCACGCACACGCATACGCATGCACGCACACAGCACAATCCTGAAGCGTTTAAAAAAAAGGTACGAACATGAGAAATTTTTCTTTGTAAGTATGAGAAAAAATTTTTCGTGTGTATATGAGAGAAATATTTTTTTTAATTATGAGAGAAATTCTTCATATCGTACAGAGTGCACTTATGAAAAGCAAACATTTAGGAGTTTTTGTGTTCCACACATAATTATAAAACAGTGCGAAAACTTAAAAATTTAAAAATAAAATACAATTCTTCCATTTCACATCCTGTTAAGATTTTTGCTTAGTTAAACGCAAAAAAAAAAGTTCCTTTTTTTGGGGGGAATATTTCGGAAAAAAAAATTTGCTCATTTTAGAAGTTGATATTTTTTTGTGTAATATGTATATTTTGGTATGAATTCTTATATAATATTAAAAAAAAGCAAAAAATACATAACGATTTTCAAAGAAAAGAAGAATACATATAATCTGAGCAATGGTATTTGCTGCTAAACTCTGTACATATAAAAACAAATTTATTTATTCATTTTAGCCTTAACTGTAAGATAATACCTAAATTTAGAATGTAAGTGCTTTCGAAAATCAGAAACTAAAAGCCCAATAGCATACATCAACAGCTATGTAAATATTATAAAATTAATAAGACCAGAAAAAATTTTCTTAAGCTATTCCTTTTCTTAATGAAGTAAAACAAGTACTAGAAACTATGTAAAAAACTATGCTTTTAAACTCAAAAAAAATAAAAGGGGGGAAAAGAAGAAAATCAAACTGCCATTAAAGTTACCAATTAAAACATTCATGAATATTTTAAAGCAATATATTTGCTTTTTCCTTAAAAAAACTAAATAGCCTTTTTCAAATGTTTCATTCTGAATACTGTAAAAATGAAAAAAAAAAAGTATTAAGCCTAACGATGCTTTACAGTAAAAAAGAAAAACATTCTAAGCACACAAATGTTTTATATTTAAATTATTTAAGAGATTTGCTCTTATAAAAAAGATTACAAATAGCCAATTGCAGTAATTTTATATAAAAAAAATGTTAGAAATCATTAAAAAACACTTAAAATTCCAACGCGATTTAAATGTTATTCTTATTAATGTTTGAAGTTATATCCGAAATCACATGATCAAAGTGACTAATGTAGAATTCAGGTATGCATTTTAAATAGAATAAAATAGTTCATTAGAATTTTTGCTATTTTTTAGGTAATGCGTTGTTTTTAGAATGCTGTGCTCCTCATATGGAATGATGTATATCAATTATTTCCCCAAAAATAAGTGGTTTTATAATAATTTTTTTCCTTTTAGTTAAAGTCGAAATCATTTTTACCGTTGAAATATGCAATGTTCTAAAGTAAAGTTATTATAACTTTAAAATAAAATGGTACTTATTTATTATCGCAACCACATTGCCGACATTACATGAAACTAAGCCAATTCAGCGCGTATCGGGGTTGCCAACTTGGCGAGTTCTCTCGAACGTTGGCATTGTTGCGAGAGGACTAAGTATCAATAAAACTACTGAAACTTACAAATTGAATAATTATTAAAAAAGTTTAATTTTTTTAAAGTTATACAGCATTTGATATGGTCTATATCTACATCTATATCTATCTATATATATATATAAATGGTTGTTTGTATGTGTAACCTTTTTTCTCTCCAACACAGTTCAAACGATCACTGTGAAAATTGGCATGCATATGTATTGTTTGAGGAAGAAGAAGAATGCCCAAAGGAACCGAGCTCGCTCAAAAAGTGTTTAGAGCTACAAACCGATCCCTCGGGAAACAACCACTCCCACGTCCAATTTATTGGAAAAAAAACCAAGTTTACATTTTATAAACATTATAAAATAGTAAAATGACAAAATACAAATTTAAAGGTAATTGCACTATATACATATATGTGCGTGAACATAGTACAAATATACAAAGTAAATATAATAAAAATAATAATAACATAAGGAGTATAAGATATGGAAGAATGAATATACATATTCCAACTTTCTTAATAATTCAAAAAAAATTATTATAAAATTATCCAATACAAATGCAGCGAACAGACCAAAAAGAGAAAAAAAAAAAAAGAGAAAGAAAGACAGGATACAAAAATAATAAAAAAATAAAATGCTTTTTTGAATCATATTTTCAGTTGGCGCCAACACTTCCTGTTGATATTCAGTTTAAAAAAGAGAAAAACGCACAGGAAAAAGGATTATTTTTTTCGAGACCTCCTCCTCCATTTATATTTTAAAGAAACATAAAGGAAGAATACAGCTGGGTAAAATAAACAAATAAATAAAGAGCAAGAAAAGGGCGGGGGGAGAGAAATTATTGAATTTTATTGAAGAAATCATTTTTGCTAAAGGAGGGGAAAAAACAAGAAATTGACCTTAAAGTATACTCAAAATGTTATCTAAGAGTTAAACCAGGAGCTACAATATATTATGTGAGAAAAAATAGATAAGGTTTAAAGATTGAGAAGAAAAAAAAATCCATTCCCACCTAAGGAATTTGATCACGGATTGAATAGGCAATTTTAATACATGATTTTAGTTTAGAGTGGGTGGAAGGGTTTCTAACGATAGAGATTGGAACCAGGCTTTTTTAGCATTTTGAGATGGAGAGATTAAATGGAAATTCTTAGTCAAATGACATGCGGACACATAATGGTCAGTGTCCCAAAAGGAAAATCACAAAGACAATTGGGAGTAGTTTTTAATTTGAAGCGATGCAAATAAGAAACAAATGAGCCATGGCTTGTTAAGAATTGTGTAACATAACTGGAATGGAGATTGATATCTAAACTGGGTTTGGGAAAGAAGGATTTGACTTCTAAGCCAGAATATCTCTAATATTATTCTTGGATTGCATATTTTTATTGCTATTGGCACGGAAATCTTTAATTCTGAATCAAGGTTTAGTGAAGGTGATAACGAGTAAGTTGACATCCCACAATCTCCAAATTTCCTCACGGCACTAGAGTGAATCTTTTTCATCCTTGACACGTTTAATATGCATGAATACACGATAGTCTTTAGTGATACGAGGTTGCCGATTCAAAACGTAGACTACAAACGATCTATCATAAATACTCGAATACGAAAGTCATAAAATATTGCATGGAAAAAACAGTTTGTTATATTTAAGGTATAACTAACAGAATACTTTTATAAGATTAATGACACTCAAAATTCTTCAATCTAAAATTACTTTCAGGTAAAAATTCTTTTAAATTTCACTGTCATAAAGAAAATAAACAGATACAAATATGAGGCATTTCAAATATATATTTTACATTCAAGTGACATACAGCACCGTTATTTTGAAAACGCGTAAAAATGAATAATTGTTTGGAAATTTAGTGTCGGTCGAATTAGAATATACATATAAAATTAACTTAAAAATGTTATTACAAGAAAAAAAAATATTTAATGGCCATTTTTTGGTAAAAAATAAATAAAAATGACATATTTTCAAAACATTCGCCTTTTACGTAAACATATTTCTATAATTACAGTATTTTGCCTATACATAGCTATGACCTCTAAAATATCAGAACTAGGACTTTTGAAATATATAATTTCAAAATGGATTTAATAAAATTTTAATATACCAGAGTAGTGAAATTTTCACAAAAAGCACTCGTGGTTCAGGCTCTGTTGAAAAGTGTTATGGGGACTTGGTACCCCAAAAATGATCGACCTATCTTTTTTTTTATTATTTAATCTTATTCTTTGCATTATTATCTTTCGATTGATATATCATTTGTGCAAGTCGGAAAGTTCGAAGTTGAATTAAATTTCTTTAGAAAACAAATTAGGCAATTCGGCCACGCCCCCTTTTTAGAAAAAAATACTAAGAAAAGCGTTATGATAAAAAAATCTATTTTATAAAGATAAATAATAACTATAAAAAAAGAATGTATGATATATAAAGCAGAATATATCCTAGGCGATGCAATAATGTAATTTTTTTTCTTTGTGAAATGTGTGCATGTAAAATCTTTGTGAATAAGGCATTTTATATTAATAATTTTATAATTTTATTTCTTATTCCTGATGTTTTTCATACAAATGTAATACTTCAATATTATGTGAAGAAAAAAACCAAACTTTCTGTCGTGAGAGAAAATTTTTTTTTTTAACATTTTTCTTGAATTTTCTTGTGCAATTAATACCTTCTTAAAATTGATCCTTTATAAAAATATATGGGTTGAAAAAATACGAGAAGGCAATTATTTTAAAGAAAAATAAATAACTAATATCTTAAAGTGGTAGTTTAAGTTTATTTAAGATTATTAAAAATTTTTTTCAAAACTATAAACTTTAAACTGGTTTTTCTCAGTTTGTGTTTTTCGAAACATTAGTGCATTCAAAATGCTACTCCTTCCACAACTATTTAACAATCACTAACATTTTTTTCCTGTATTGCATATAAAGCATGTAACAAAATTAGAGATCCATTTTGCTGTAAACTGAATACTTTTTTTAAAAAAATATTAAAATGTAATAGATATTGGCTTTTTCGTTGATTTTTAGCTGTATGTCAGTGCTTCTCAAACTTTCAATACTTGCGATCCTGTTTTCAGTCATAATTTTCCCGGGCCGGCCCCCCCTTCTCCCTACAATCAATAACAATGTATTGAATTTAATAATAATGTACTTTGATATAAATCTACAATATGAATTTATTTACAAACCGAACAATTATCAAGATAAAAATTAAATTTTTTATATAATTTTATATATGACAAGCCCATGAGGTCACTGGAAATTGTTAAACTTGTTCTTAACTTAGTATTGTTAAATAATTATCAAATACAGTGTGCAGTACTAATACATTTAAAAATACATTACATCAGTATAAAGGCGTATTTTATTTGTTACTACGTCAGAATGTATTTTGTTTTGCTTCCATTCAGTAAATTAATAATATTTTAAAATAATGTTTTATTTTCGACTCTTAGATATGCTCGCGACCCCCTCATAGTGTTATCCTGCCCCCCCCCCCAAGGGGGCAGGCCCCACAGTTTGAGAAACATTGCTGTATATCAACATTTTATTTTTTTCTCAAAAACGAATTAAGTTATTGTAAAATCGATCCTTAAAGTTGCTTATAACATCTATAAAAATATTACAAAATAATTTCAGGTCAAAAAATTAGTAATTACAAAAGGAGTAAAATTTTAAAATTTTTAAAATTTTCTTCAAAAAATTTAAATTTTTAAAATTGTGATAATATTATGTGAAAAATTTCATCCATTTTCTTGAATAGAAACATTATATAAAATGTTAAAATGTAATTTTTAAATGCATAAAGAAAGAAAGTAGTTCAAAGGGTACCAAGTCCTCTTAACTATATATATACAAAATATTATTATTATAGAAGCATTTTCCATAAAAGGGGAATGTTTTGAAAATACTTTAATTTTTTTCCTTCTCTTTTTGCCGAGTGAGTGAGTATTAACGTCGGACTGTTCAGCTAATCAAGGGCTTTTGGTGACGAACCCTCGTAATTTTGAGCCATGGTAAAGTGACGAAGACGACACTTGAGTTTGATATCATATTTCAGAAGTCCTAGTTCAGGCTCTGTATGCAAGTCATAGCTGTGTATAGGCAAAATATTATTATAGAAGCACTTTCCATAAAAAGAGAAAGTTTAGAAAACACGCCATTTTTCCTTCATTTTTCGCAAAAAAATTTGCATTTAAATATTTTTTCTTTTAATAATATTCTTGAAACAATTTTATACGTTTAATCGGCACTTACGTATTATCTCAACTTATTGGCGACATTATATGAAACGAAGAACCTGGTTGCCAATTCAACCCGTATGACACATAATAAATCGGGTTGCCAATTTGGCGAGTTATTAATAAAGTTGGCGATTGTTACGATAAACCTAAGTACCATTAATTCTAATTCAGTTGGCAGTAAATATCAAAAAATGTATTCCTTTATACGCATTTTCAAAATCATGATTCCAAACGTAGTCAGTTACATACATACATATGTACACATTGCATTGCATATGTATAATCTAATTCAAGTAACGTGAAATTAGAAAAACATTATTCATTAAAACGCTTTTCAAAATCACCCTTTTTTACGTAATCAGTCAACTGAACTTTAGATTTTAATCAAATAACTAGTGAAACGGTAACTCAAACAAATTTATTTGTCTTGCTTTCATAGCAAATATTCTACTTTCTTGAGAAAGAAATCGAACCGTTCCACATTGAGCGTGGGTGTTCTGCAGAGAGGTTTTTCGAGGGACCAATACATTGATTGGAAAGGATCCATTGCGTGGGTGTCTTCTTTCGAATTGCTTCGTTTCTCGATTCCTTTTTGTGCAGCTACGCGATGACAGAATAAAAGCGATAAATCCTATACCTTTTACAGTGTGAGACAGATTCATTTCATTTAAAATGAAGTTAGGGAACCAAAATCCAATTATTTAATTATTTTAACAAGCGTAGAGTGAACCATATGTCTGAAAATTTTAACTAAAAAGAATCCACATAAATATTTGCACAGTGTCATACAAAGGAAATTTTTCAACGAGTTTGTAAACACATTAGCATATATGAGATAACAAAATTATAAAATTATTTTAATTTGCTTAGGGGTCTTAACGTATCACTTTTTCACATGCACTCTACAGAACACAAATCGAATCAACGAATTCATTTATGAATTTGTGCTTGCAACATACGGTTTAACCCCTTATCTACCGACGGTATTTATAAGTATCACTCCCTTTGAAATTGCATAGAAGATCCATTTTTACGAATACTCTGACGATACTTAGCAGGAATATTCTTCGAAATCCATTTTTCCAAGATATATGGCAACACGGGTTTTATGATAAGTATTTTAGCGGGAAAGGCGAATAGTTTTATAGCAGAAATTGCGTTTTCAGCTGACGGAGTTTTCAGTGGATTGTGAAGATTGTCATTTTTGTTCCGAAAAAGTAGTTAATGTCAAAAGGTAAGTGTCTTATTTTTTTACATGCTAAGGAGGAGCTTAGAAAACGATTCGACTATTTATTTTAAGTGAACTGTGTATATGATTAATTTTGCAGTTGAATAACTTTGTGGTACTTATAAGTACCACAGCACACTGGGTGTTGAAGCAAGAACTTTGTTTTTTTTTCGTCCGCGTAGCTTATTATTGATTTTTGTTCTGTTGAAGCATCATCACTGTACTGCAGTAGAGTTATGCCTTTTTTGCGTTTCTTTTTGCTTAAGGTATCCGACTACGCTCGGAACCGTGATTTAAAAAAGCGCATAAATGGATAATTGTCATGATATTTAGTGTCACTTAGATTAGAATACAAGTATAAAATTGTTTTAAGGACATTTTGAGAAAAAAAATTATTTAAATACAATATTTCGGTTAAAAATTAACTTAGAATAATTTTTTCCAAATGTTCTCCTTTTGTGAAAAATGCTTCTATTATAATAATATTTTGCCTGTATATAGCTCAGACCTCTGTACAGAGGCTCAACCAGAATTTTTGAAATATATAACTTAGAAGTGGGTTTATCCATATTTTACGACAACATAGGGGAGCAATTTTAAGAAAAAAACGCCAATAATTATAATTAAATTGGTAGTAACTCTGAAAATAATGTGAATTTTTCAAAAATTCTAGTTGAGCCTCTGTAGAGAGGTCTGAGCTATATGCAGGCAAAATATTATTATAATAGAAGCATTTTTCACAAAAGGAGAACATTTGGAAAAAAAATTATTCTAAGTTATTTTTTTGCCGAAATATTGTATTTAAATAATTTTTTTTGTCAAAATGTCCTTAAAACAATTGTATACATATATTCTAATGTAAGTGACACTAAATATCATGACAATTATCTATTTATGCGCTTTTTTAAAATCACAGTTCCGAACATAGTCGGATACCTTAACAGATTTATTTTTATTTTTTTTTAATTTTAATGTTTTCAAAAGATTTACAACTTTGAATCCAAGCTTGTATTTTTTTTTGGCCGCACAATTAAATGAAATATGTATTCTTATTTCAAAAATTATATAACATCATTTTAATTCTATTATGTGTAACAGAGATCTAACAGTAGTTGGAGATTTTAAAGGTGCTAATATTACTTCTACTTTTATTTCTTTTTCTTAGAAAGTCTGTATAAAAGAAGCTCAGTCTTCAAGAGGCTTTTGATTTGTAAGAACCTACCATATGAAATCAGTGATGTACTAACAGATGATTTTTTTCTGAAGAAGTCCCAGCAAACTATCTGTTGGAACTTTCGTTAGATTCTTAGGATGATGATCAAGAGGCTGAACTCAAAGTGCAGTAGTTCATGTTAAGGAAATACAGCATTTCTTACCCCAGGATGAAGTGCTTTAAAAAACATTCAATCGAAACCTTACTCAAAAAGCACAACGTGTAATGAATTTCTGTGTATTAATGAAAAAAAAAAACTGTTTCTTTGAATATCTTCAAATTAAGTTTATGTGTAAAAAGTAAATAAATTTTGAAAATTTAATAATTTTTAAAAATAAATATTCGTGCAGTGTAAAATATTATTATTCTCTGTAGATATTTAGCATTTTAAGAGTTAAAACTGGGTTAAAAAAGTCATTCGGTCTTTTCATATTGTCAGAATATTTGAGACCTCTGTGAACTAACGTACTTTAAAATACCAATTTAATTAATTAGCTGTATCCCAGTGCTCCTCAACCTTTTTATTGCTGCGGACCGGTCAACGTTTGATAATTTTACCGCGGCCCGCTGAGGGTAGGACACGTTCATTGTTTATATTTTAGATTGTTTTGATTGAACAATTTTTATTTAGTTACACTTAAATACGCCTTCAGAATAAAATATAGTTACACCAAAAATCAATAAAAGTGAGTTAACATGGAATATAAATTGATTTCCGCGGAAAGTGCTCAAATACGAGAGAAATGCCCCATTTTAAATAAAATGGCAATAGTTTAATGTTCTTTAGGCGGCCCGGCACCATTTGATTCACGGACCGGGGGTTGCGGAGCACTGCTGTAACCAATTAAATTTCCCGAAGTTGAGTATTTTATTTATGTATATCCCTTAATTTTCAATGGAGTGATTCAAAAAAAAAAATATTACATGAAAAATTTTGTAGTAAATCATAATGAGGTAGATAAAGGGTTAATTCAAGGGTGTCAAATTCAAAGGCTAACTTGGGCCAAGCAAACAAGGTTTAACTTTAGGTGGGCCACAAAAAAATTAATACTCCTCGAAATATAGGTATCGTATTTTCGTAATTGTAGTGCATTCAACATAAATATACGTATTTTGTTTAACCCCTTTACTGCCGATTATACTGCCCCAGTGCCATCATTTTTCACATAGGCGCATATTTGCGACGTAACGCAAAGCGAAGGAATGCAAATAAGCAAAATTTTCTCTGAAATATTTAATTACTTCACAAACACTGTCAGGGTGATTTTATTGCATTCCAAAGACTTCAGAATAGTTTTACTAATAGTAGAGCAAAGAAAAAGATCGTACTTCGGAAACACGTATATATACGTCTGGATCAACTGTTGTGTTGTCCCAGACGTATATATACGTCTGGGACATTTAACACAACAGTTGATCCAGACGTATATATACGCCGGTGGCAGTTAAGGCAATAACAAGAGCAAAAAAAGAATATAATTAAAAATCGTTTTGTGAATACTACTTATCTTATTTTTACTTTGCGACGGTTTGTTATTTTATTATATTATTATTGTGTGCCAATATATTGGACAGGTCGCAAAATGTTCGTTGAGTGCCCCAAGCGGCCCGTGGTCCGCAAGTTTCTAAACATAATTCAACCTGAACCAAGAAATTTCAAATGTGCGTGATTTTAACCCTCCAAGCGGTCTGCACGTAAAATTCCGCCATTCCAAAGATGCTTTTTCTGCCTTCAAGCAAGATTCCCAAAAGCGGCCGAGCCGCATTCTTAAAAATATGGCTCATCCGCTTTTGAGAACCCCACGTGAAAGCAAAAAAATATGTGCGGTGCATTTTTGAAGCATCTCCAGAATGGCAAGACTTTAAGTGCAGACCGCTTAGAGGGTTAATGAAGGACTCAAATCACATTGACACTTTTCACTAACATTACAGAAATATTATTTGAAAGCAAAACTTCATATGTTGTTCAAGTTATTATAGTTTTACTGTCCCTTGACGATCGACAAATAGCATGTTGAACTTTTTTTGGCTCCTGTCTTTTTGACAAAGCGAGGTGTGTCTTGTGGTACATTTGTAGCTATATATATTATTCTTGATGGAGTTCTTCAGGGAGCATTTGAAAATCTTCCTTTCAATTTGAACATTTCATGTTCATTGCTTTTCTCAAATTCACTTCCGCTATTATGATTAATATGCATTATTTTAGAAGTTTCGTCCCTTGCTTGATCAGTTTCAACGTTCTTCAACAGAGATCACAGATGTCCATTTCCCTTTTTATATTCTGATTATTCTCATTTCCAGCCGTAATAAGTCGTACAACACAGCAATAAGAACCACTAAGTTATTCATAGGGGGAAATGTAGTATGTTCACAGAAAGTTTTTTGGAACATAAGTGATCGCTGGGGGAACTCAGTCACAACAAGTACCTTAAGATTGTAAAAAAAAAAAGGTTGCCACTCCGGGAAAAGAGGGATAGGTGACTAATACATTTTAGTTCCCATGAAGACTGGGATATAGAAGGATACTGTCAAGATCATTGGTAACAAATAAATATTTTCCCCAGTATTAACGATTTAGTGAGCATGGGTGATTCTGGCCCTGCGTTAAATATGAAATTTAGCAGCTTTTTTAAAGCATTAAATAAATTATTAATTTACATAATGTTTTAAAATGGTTCTTGAAATTTTCTCCATTTCTCACAGAACTTACTTCAAGAATTTAATTCAAAAATAATATATCAATATATTTACAAATTTCTTTAGTTTTACAAAATGTTTCATCTTGAGAAGTGTTTTGTAATAATTTTCACATAATATTCAAGCAGTTATTTAAAATACAATTTGTATAAGAAAATTAATACTAAATTTGAGGAACCGTTCTTTGAGAGGCGTTAGCATCAAGTGGTGAAGAACACTTGTTGAGCAGACACAATTTAAATGAAGTCAAATCTGTATTTCCTGTAAGATGCAATAAAAGAATTAATATCATACGTAAATACATATTTTATATAAATTCAATGCCAAAAACATGATTAAAATTATTTACAAATTTTTCAAACGCCAAGTTCGAGACAGAGCCTTTAGACGCAATGCTGTGAAGGAAATGGGGGCAGCCTTAATATAAATATATATATTTATATTAAGGCAGTGCTTCTCAAACTTTCAATATGCGACCCAATATTCGATCATAATTTTCATCGCACTTTCCCCCCTCCATACAATAACAATGTATTGAATTCAACAATACTATACTTTGACGCTAAAGCTACAATACGACTTTAACCTGTTAAGTGCCACCGACGTATATAAACGTCTCACTCAGTTAAAACGTTATTTTCCCCGTACGTATGTATACGTCTGTCCGAAGTACGATCTTTTCTGTGCACTGCTATTCATAAAATTATTCCGAAGGCTTTGGAATGTAATCAAAGGACTTGTGTTCGCGAAGGATGTACTTATTTCAGACTATTTATTCCTCCCCCCCACATATGTACGCTTTCGTGGAAAACGGCGGCATTGTTGAGTGAATCGCGTAACTTTTAATAGGCATTATATATACAGGGATTAATTATAAACCATTCAAATCATCAAGTGTTAATTTTTGTATATAATTTTATATATGACAAGACCAGGGGGTCACTGGTAATTGTTCTTAATTTAGGATTGTTAAATTAATTATAAAATATACATTGCGCAGTACTGATATATTTACAAGTGTATTTATTATATTATTGCAAATATGTATTTTATTTTTTTATTATGTCAGAATGTAATTTTTATTTTTTTCTTTTCAGTAAATTAATAACTTTTTTAAAATAATCTTTTTTTTCGACTTTTCAATAGGCTCTCGCCCTCCTCTTAGAGTTATCACGCCCCCCCACCCCCGTTTGAGAAACGCTGTATTAAGGTATCCGAACACGTTGAAATGAGGAAAGTTGGTCAAAAGAAATGTTCCTTTTTCTTTTCTTCTTTTTTTTTTAATAGAGCTGTCTTCGGGCTTCACAGAACATTTTTTTTTCGTATCTTCGCTATATAGAGGCCGTATTACAATCAATTTTATGAAGTTAAAGAAACAGGATATGGGTCTACCAAAAAGGGGGATTTAATTAATCAAAATCTATCATGGCGAGTCTGATAATTGAAAATGTTACAAATGTATTTCTATACAACTTTTTGAACCTGATATTTATATTATTTTCTAGAGAATGTACTTAAATATATCTTATTGTATGAATATTTTTTGAATTAAGAACTTTTATTTAAATAATGGTTTCATAAAAATGTCCCATTTCTTATAATATATACTCGATCAGCTTTACAATTTTTAAACATTTATAAAACATTAAAATTTTAATACATTCTCCAGATAAAGGCATCTATATATATAACTTGCTTAAATAACACTTTTAATGTTATAACTTTATTATTTTTTTTCCTCTGATCGCTTTGAAGTTTTTCAAAAATATTGCTAAAATTTCACTTATATTTTTGATTTTTGTAAAATTTAGATATATATTTTTAAAATGTTGTTAATTAAATGTTAGTATCAATAGGCAATGATTCCTAAGAAAAGCATTTTAAATGTTTTAGTACGGTTTTATTTAAAGTACTCTCTTGTAATTAAAAGTACAAGATAAAAATGATGTTAAGGGTTGTTATTTGTTAAAAAAGAACGAAATGAACCAAGCAAAATCATTTTTTTTTGAGATATTGAAAAAGAAAATTATCAAACGAACCTTTTTCTTTCTATTTAAATAATTTGAAAATAATTTTTCATATAACTATCTGATATACCACAAGGTTCCTTTTTTTGGTAAACCATCAATTGAATTCACAAACAATGAGAAAGAAAAACATGTTTATTAGAAATCGTACATGAACTGATCTGTTTTTTGAGGGTTCCAAGTAAACTGTTAAAAAAATTGCACCATTTCTTTCAGATAAAACAGAAATGAGAAAGTATGTTGCTAGATAATGCCAACTTTTCAGGCTGGATTAAAAGAAAATCACAAAAACATTCTACAACAGTGCTTCTCAAATTTTCAATATTTGCGACCCAATATTCAATCATAATTTTCATCTCGCCCCCCCCCTTCCTACAACAACAATGTACTAAATTCAATAAAACTATACTTTGACGGTAAAGCTATTATACAACTTTTTCCTCTTAAGTACCCCGGTGTATATAAACGTCTCATTCAGACAAAGCGTTAATTGGCCAGGACGTATACATACGTCTTTCCGTCCGATATTTTCTATGCACTGATATCCATAAAATTATTCCGAAGACTTTGGAATGCAATAAAAGGAGCTTGACAGTTTTTGCAAAGGTTTTACTTATTTCAGAGGATTTGCTTATTTATTCCTTTTCTTTCCCCACACCAAAGCATCTCATACACGTGCCTACTAGCAAAAATTTGGCATTGGGGAGCGAATCGCGTAACTTTTAATCGCAAGCTAAGGGATTAATTATAAACCGTACAAATTATCAAGAAAAGTGTTATTTTTTGCATATAATTTTATAGATGACTAGACCACGGTGTCACTGGTAATTATTAAACTTGTTCTTAACTTGGAATTGTTAAAGTAATTATAAAATTCATTGTACAGTAATGATACATTTATAAGTTTTGTATCAGTGTAAATGTGTACTTTATTTTTTACTATGTCAGAATGTATTTGGTTTATTAACTTTTAATAAATTGATAATTTTTTTTAAACAATCTTTTGTTTTCGATTCAATATGCTCGCGATTCCGTAGAGTTTTCACGTACCCCTAGGGTGACACTCCCCACAATTTGAGAAACGCTGTTTAACAAGATGATTTAAAAAATAAGTTTTAAAAGAATAAAACAACTAGAAAATATATAAAAAAAAATACAGTCCTAGATATCCTTTAGAAGCAAACAACACAATAATTTCTCAAGAGATATAACTAGAAATGGAAAAGTAATTTAAAAGGAAATGTCTTCTCTTTCGTTCTTCATTGCGCTTTCCCTTTTGGACACAGAACTCATTGATAAAAAGGCAAGCTCTGTTATCGGATTGCCTTCAATGTCTTAAGAAGTTAATCAGATTGTTTACTTGGTGTTGGGTATGACATTTTCAAAATTAAATTTTGTTCTTGAGTTTTTAATGAAAAAAAGAATGTTGTTTCATATATTTTTCGTAAATATTTTGGAAAATTGAAAATTTCCATCTGCTTAAATGGGAGGTGATGTGTTTATTAGATAAGTGCACATTTCTCCTCTTTTAGCATAAGATAATATATTACATGTGTAAACTTGGGTATTGACTTCGTAATTAATTTTAAGTTGAAACGTTTCTCCTTTGAAATTTTGTTTAAAATGAACAGATCAATGTCCATTTAAGATTTATGTATCCATTAAAATCCCTCCTAAAATTTGATTTTTTATTTGAGAATAAAATCCTCAATCAATTTAATTTGAAACTCTTTGTCATTCCTAAAAGTAAGCCACATTTAAACTTTTCATGCGGTAGATTCATTGCACTGTTTTATTCAGGAAAAAATAATTACAGCAATATATGCTGAGTCAAAACATTGTAAACAGTATTCATTAAGAGAGACATTTATCACTAAATTATATAAATACACTACAAGATTTAATTCGAAAAAACTTCTGAATATATATTACAGAACCGCTTATAGAAAGGGATTTGTTTTAAATTGATACTATTCAGATACACCTACAGCTTGGTCTAACAACCCCAATGGCACCAGACTTGGCATGGTGGCATGGTTAAAAAGACTCTTTAAGGTATTCGACTAAGTTCGGAACCATGAATAGAAAAAAGCCCATAAATGGATAATTATCATGATATTTAGTGTCACTTAAATTAGAATATATGCATACAATTGTTTTAAGGACATTTTGACAAAAAAAATTATTTAAATACAATATTTCGGCAAAATGAATAACCTTTTTTCAAACTGTTCTCCTTTTCAAAATGATCTCCTTTGTTCTTCTATAATAATAATATTTTGTGTGTGTGTGTGTGCTTATATAAAGTAAGGATTTCTCCAGAGAGTGTGAACTAGTATTTTTTAAAAATTCACATTATTTTCAGAGTTACCGCGAATTGAAATGATTATCGGCGTTTTTTTCTTAAAATTTCTCTCCTCTGTTGTAATAAAATGTTCTATCTGTACAGAGGTATGAGCTGTATACAGGCAAAATATTACTATAATACAAACATTTTTCATAAAAGGAGAATGTTTTGAAAATGGGTCATTCTATGTTTATTTTTTGTTAAAATATTGTACTTGAATAATTTTTTATTGTAATAATGTTCTTATAACAATTTTATATACGTTTTCTAATCTAAGTGACACTAAATATAATAAATAGTATCCATTTATACGCTTTTTCAAATTCACGATTCCGAACGTAGTCGGATACCTTAAATAAAGAAATAGATTAGAATCATTTATTTATTTACTAAAAGTAAGCAAACAAAATACATTCTGACATAAAAAATTAAATACACATTTACACTAAGTATTGCACTTATAAATATATCAGTGCTACACAATGTATTTTATAATGAATTTACCAATACTAAGTAAAGAACAAGTTTAATAATTACCAGTGACCTATGGGATTGTCATATATAAAATTACGTACAAAAATTAACACTAATCTTGATAATTTGTACGGTTTATAATAAATCCCTTAACTTCCGATTAAAAGTTACGGGGAGAAAAGGAATAAAAAAAGCAATAAAAAAAGAGCCTCTGAATTGAGTAAATTCAACGCAAATACTGTCCAGGTCCTTTTATTCAATTCCAAAGCTTTCAGAATAATTTTATGGATAATAGTGCACAGAAAAAGATCTTACTTCGAAAAGACGTATATATACGTCCGGTACAATTAGTGCACTGGAGTGAGACGTTTATATACGCCGGTGGCACTTAAGAGGTTAAAGTCGTATCGTAGTTTTAGCATCAAAATATATTATTATGGAATTCAATACATTGTTATTATATGAGAGGTTCGCGATGAAAATTATGATTGAATATTGTTGGGTCACGAATATTGAAACTTTGAGAAGAGAGAGAGAGCATTGTGCTAGTGCAAGCGTTACCAAATATTAAAAAAAACATTCATTTATACGATATGCAAAATCAGGGTTCCGAATGTAGTCCGTAACTTTAAATAAAATGCGAAAGAGCAAAATTAAAATTCAATAAAAACTTGTCTTGAATTTTTTTTTTTTTACTGATAAATAAATCTATTTAAAGTCAATATTTCAAAAACTTTGCCGATATAGTCCGAATTAAAAAGCAAAATAATCATTTTCTCATATTTGTTTGATAACCACCGAAAAGAGAATTCTTACTTCGCTTACAAGCAAGGAAAAATTATTGCTAATCAATATAATTCAATTAACAACTTCAGCTTATTTTGCTCCTTTCACTGGTATTTTACTTCTAAAGTAAACGTATTTTCTATTTTACTTTCTTTTAGTTTTTGTACTCAATAGAGTAAGAAAAATTTCTGGGGAACACTTACAAGCAAAGAAGCAATCTTGAAGGCATGCTCTATTGAAACCAAGCAAGATGGGACGTAAATGCTTTTCGGACGTGTGCAGGGTAAATGAAAATCTATTTTCCATTGGATATTTCTTTTTCTTCTCAATTTTTACAAACGCCTTTTTTTTTATTTACTCTCCTCTAATATTTCTTTCATCAACTTCTTTTGAATTCATTTAATACACAGCATATTTATTTCCCAAACTCCATATTTTGGAATTGTATCGTAAAATCGATATTTGTTCGACGACATTTCACTCTACATTGAAAGAAGGCTTTCTTCATTTTATAATTAATTTATCGTTTTAATTTTCCCAGTCAATATTGCCTTCTTTATGGTTTAAAGGTTTTTTCGGGATGTTAAATAAAGAATTTTGATGTTGTTTTGGTGTTAGTCATCTTTTTTTCACAAGGATGCTTGATTTCCAAGCAAAACTACACTATTTTTAAATTCCTACTATTAGCTCACAATCTTTATATATTTTTTATATATTTATTTATTTATCTTGGTGGAATTTTCGGTCGTTAATAAAATACATTTTAAAGCGCTCAATTGAGCTGAAATTTTATATACAGGTTTATTTTAGATGACAATACAATAATATAATAATAATTAATAAAAATTAATGGAGTAAAAGTAATTATTTAAAGAATTACAAACACAGCCACGTTAGCATCATTTTTGGCGACTTGTGTCAAAACTTGAAAAGGTTTTTTTCTCACGTGTTAAATTATTCAGTTGAACTGAAATTTATATTGGATGAAAATACAATAATATAATAATAATTAATAAAAATTAATTGATTAAAATTAATTATTTGTTGGCATTCTTTTTGACGACTTAGTGACCCATTTGGTGACGTGTCAAAACTTGAAAAGGTTTTTATCTCACGTGTTACAGTATTCAGTCGCACTGAAATTTATATACACGATTGTTTTGGATGACAATACGATATTTAATGATGATTAATAAAAATTAATTACCACTTAATGTTGTGATTCTGTCAGATATATATACACATATTTATATTAAATGTGTAACTATTTAATAAAAAGTAGCTAAAATAAAAATTTTCTTTGTTGATCTAAGTAGGAATTGACTTAATTTTTTTTATATTACTTGTTTTGTGTGTGTGACACTGTTTCCTTCAATATTGTGACTTTCGTCGTAGTATACAGTCCGTTTGAAGAAGTAACTCAAATACAACCCAGTGCTCTGCGATGCATGGAATTATCGCACATAATGCACTAAGTACATACGAAACGGGATGTTGAAGAAGGGTATAAATGGATAATATTTTGATATTTAGTTTCAGTTTAGTTAGAATATGCCCTGTTTTACGAATATTATTACAAGAAAAAACTATTTAGATGCAATTTTTCGCAACAAATGAGGAAAGACATATTTCAAAACATTCGCATTTATGAAAAATGCTTCTATAGCAATAATATTATGCCCATTGATAACTAGGACTTCTATACCACGTTTGAATCAAAACTTTTGATATATATATACTTAATAAATTATAGTTTAAAAAAAACTAAAAAATACCCTTTTTTAGTTAACCTAACTTAGTTGTAACTTAATTTCTTAGTCGCCAAATCTGGAAATGGGATCTGGAATTAGTCGCCAGATGCAGGATGGGATCTGAAAATGGGAAATCGTCAATCCTAAAGATCCTTATTAGGACAAGGAAACACAATTATTAAATTATTGTATTGTCATCGGTCCTGGACAAATAAGCAAACTTTGGAATTAATATGACCTTTTACAGTAGTTAAAAATTGAGTTCAAAGATTCCGTTAAAACAAGTAAAGCTCATAAAAGGGTGTTAAATTAATTACAGCTTTAAAAAAAAAACTCACAAAAACCCACCCTTTCATATTTAATCGAACTAAGTTGTAACTTATTTTTTTAGTCACCAAATCTGGAACAGGGATTTGGAATTAGTTGCCAGATGAGGGATGGGATCTGAAAATGGAAAATCGTTAGTCCTGATGATTCTGATCAGGGTAAAAGAACAAAATTATTAAATTATTGTATTGCCATCAGTCCTGGACAAATGAGCAAAATTTTGAATTAATCTGACCTTTGAAAGTGGGTAAAAATTGAGTTGAAAGATTCCGTTACATAGAAGTGAAGCTTAGGATTTGTTCATAATTTATTATGTCATACTAAAGAAATTTAAACAAAAAACACTCGTTATTATCTTAATTGTTCGTAACCGAAAATAATATGAATTCTTGAAATATTTTTTTTTATTCAACCTTGGTATACAAATCTTAGCTATAAGCAGACCAATTATTATTTTTACAAAAATAATTTTCATAAAAGGAGAATGTTTTTTAAGTATGTCATTCTTTTTTTTTTATTTTCTGCCAATAAATTACATGGAATTAATTTTTTCTTATAATAAAATTCTTAAGACAATTTTATATGTATTCTCAAATTTAGTTAACGTTAAGTATCTAAAAATTATTCATTTTTACACAGTTCCGAACGTACCCAGTCACTTTAAATCTAATTTTACGAGAAACCTGCTTGCTTGAAAGAAAACCTAAAAAATAGCAATTCGAATGCTGAAGCTCATTTGAAATTCAAATTCCATTCAATTCAGGGCCTCTATTTGTCACTTTGGGTGCTTCTTTTCAACCAAGTGAACAATGTAGTCATTAACATAGAAATGGTATACCCTATTCAAGTATGTCGAAGTAAATTAATGTGTTTTACGAAGATAATAATTTAATTACGGTTCGTGTTAAAGGCTCATAATATATAAATAGATTAGTGGCTGTCAGCAACATTCTCATCCTTAAGTGCTGGAGTTAATGCATATATGCTCGTTTTAGAATGTATTTCAGAGTTCTTACCGTTATGGTTAATCTCGTTTTTGGATTAATAATTCGATGAAAAGCATAGCTATCGTTTCTGGTTTGATAAGGGGTCTCAGGGATGTTAAATTTCTGTAGAGGTCTGAAAATATAAACGGTTTTCAAACAGGTATAATTCTTTTAAATTTAAATTAAATGATTCAAATCTTTTACACATTATTTGTAAAAGAATGGGGCTTCAGAAAAGTATAAAATATTTAAAATATAATAATAATTTTAAAAATCATAAGGATATGGAAATTCTATAATAAATATTAAGTTTTTTTTGCGTTGCGTACGCTATTTTCTAAAATAGTAGCCTTTGATGAACAAAACTTTATATATATATATAGAATTATAAAATGCATTATACTCTTTAAACCCTACTTAATTTTAGTATTATATATCTTTTGTATTTCAAAATATTTTTTAAATATTGCAATTTTTTTTAAGTATTTTTTTAAAAATGTATTTTTTTATTTATTAAAATATGTAAGATTATTCTATTTATAAAAAATTAGCTACAATGTAATAAGAGAATACATTTATCTTTATAAATCAACTCTTATAGCTAGTAATTAAAGCTATTATTTTAGAAAATAGCATGCGCGACGTAAAACTTAATAAATATTTCTTATAGAAAAGTTTTTTATTTTCATATGCTCTTATAATTTTTAAAATCATGATTATATTTTAAATATTTTATACTTTTCTAAGGCCCCATTTCTTTATAAATAATGTGTAGAAGATTTGAATTATTTAATTTAAATTTAAAAGAATTATACCTGTTTGAAAATTGTTTATATTTTCAGACCTCTAGAGAAATTTAACACCCCTGAGACCCCATAAAATAGGAACATGTTGCATAAGTGTTGAATACAAAATAATAATTATGAAAGGAGGTTTTATAGGGATAAAAATCTATTTTAGAATGTGTTTAAATCAGCTGTACTCAATCTTTTTTTCAGCCCAGCCTCACACATACGACAACTATTTCACGTGGGCCGCATACATATGGTAATTATTTCTCGCGGGCCACAATGGGCAGGATTAACGGGAGACGAGGAGGGGGGGGGGACGCAATAAGATCAAAGACATTAAAATGCAGAAATTGAAATAAATATTAATAGTTTTGGATTTTATTTTAAAACTATATTAAACTCCATCAAACTCAACTCACAGAAAAAAAATGTTCAATGCATTTTACCCTATTATTAGATAATTTCGATTTCTTTTCATCAGTGATCCCAAGTTCTCTATCCCCAAATATTTTGTTGCTAAAAAAGAAGGAGACATTAAAAGATTTGTGCTTAGTGGTATAGTGATGAGCAAAATTATATATTTTAAATATAGCATTTTCATGACAAATTAAACAATTCGTTGATCCATGTTTGTTTTTTCTTCCAAACAGTCAAGACCTCAATCGTCTTGAAATCACAAATATTCTTTAGATATTTTTCGCTTGGAAGGCATGAGAGTTAATGAAAAATTAGTTTCAAGTATAAAATAATCCCTATTCTACTGTTATTTGTTAACACAAACCGTTACAATTTCAGAAGAAAAAAAGTTATCCCGTAATTCCTACCAGGACCGCATTGATAGCAAAATCGTTATCGGGGATTGCTTGATTGATAGAATTTCTCGCTAAATTTTTCATACATTGTTCTTAAATAATTGAATTTGTTAGTGAAACGGAGCATGACCGGGTCACTCAGAAAGTTCCAGTGGGTCGCAGTTTGAGTATCGCTAGTTTAAGTAGTCAAAATTACATATCAAATTTATTAATACATTCTAATTAAAATATCTTGTATCTTTTTATGTACATATGTTAAGATTTCATGAATGATTTTTAATAAATAGAAGCGTGTCTATATTAATTTGTAATCAATGACGTGTATTTATTTTACAAAATGCGTTAATAATATAATTTTTCATGAAAGGGGTTTAAATAGTAATAATTAATGGAAGGATGTATGCTGTTGCAAAATTGTTTTTGTTAAGGAGAGAAAAGGAACTACATAAATATACATATACTCAAACAACTTATCAATTGTATCAATGTAATATAGATTGCAAATAAAAAATTTTTCTTCTAGATATTTCAAGCCGAACAATTTTTCGAACTTAAAACAAAATTTTGAATTTTTTCTATATTATTTTAAAAATTAAGTTTCGATGTCGGCTTTTGAATGAGAAACTATATGATTAATATTTTCAAACGTTTGTATTCTTTTTTCACAGAAACTTTGAAGCATAATCAATCTTTTAGATTCTGACTATTAATCAAAATATTAATAAAGGCTTAAAATGGAGAAATATTATTAAATAATTAGACTTAAACGAAGGAAAAAACGTCATTTTGAAAGTTCTTATCCTCTTTATGGAACATTTTTGGTAATCAATTCTTTAGATTCTGATTATCAATCAAAATGGTAATTAGTGTTTAAAATGGAGAGACACTTCGAGTAATTATACACTTAAAAGAAGCAAAGAGAATTCCATTCTTAGAATTTATAAATAATCAGATACCTTAGTGTTCAAAAGGAAAATTAATATTCATTTAATTGTTAACTGTTTTTAAAATTAGAAACTTATGTTTTTGTTATGGATATGGAACACAGCTTTTATTTTAATTTAATTAAAAAAGGGAAAAAAATCTCTCAACTTCATAAAAAGAAACTTTATTCTCTCTCTTTTAAAATGCTCTTAGCTTAAAGTGTTTGATAAGCTAATAAAAATGTCCATTCCGCGGGATTAGACGCAGCGTGCCGGCTTCGTGAGCCTGGGTTGAGGACTTAGGAGCCTAGGCTTAGACGCAGCATGCCGCCTTCGTGAGTCTAGGGTTGACCACTAGGGTACCCAGCTGGGGCCGCGGTACCCTAGTGGTCAAGATATTGGATCATGGATGGCTTGTCGGGGTTGAGTTTGGTGTTTTATGGCGCAAGAGCCAGTTTTGGCTATACTGCGCCAAACATTCATAGGTCTGTGGTCTGGACGGAATAGAAGAAAAGAAGAAATTGGATGACAAGATGGAGGGTCAAAAATAGAAAAGGATCACTGGGGTACCCGGGGTTACCAAAGATAGTAAACCCCTTGGGAAAAGGAAAAGATCACTAGGGTACCTCGGGATTGTGACATCCGTACCTACCTAAAGAAGGTGAGCCCCCTGAGGGGGTGGCTGGCTTGTCACGAGTTCGAGCCCAGTACTACTGAAGACCCGCCATGTAGGGGGAGCGATGCACGTTGAATCTGACGCAAATATCCTCCCGTAGTGTGGTGTGGTAGTTAGGAGAAGGGGTGTCCAGCTCAGGTGTCGGCCTCATCACTTGACTATAGCTCAAAGTTAGGAGGTCCGTTGTCAAAAGACCTCGAGTAGCTGAACAGTGTGACGTTAATATTCCCTCACTCAACCCCGGCTGGTGTCGATAGATTTTCTGGAAGCAAAAATTGTTAGGCACGCATGTTATATGATTATGTAAAAGATTCCTTGAGTGTCAATTTGGTTCTGATACTCTCAGCAAAATTATATCATGGCAATGTTTAGCATCGAACGAGAGTTTGAATCGAATAGAATTCAAACGTCATAATTTAGTAGCGAAAGCTACCACTAGAGCAGGGATGGCGAACCAGTGGCACGCGTGCCACCAATGGCTAAAGACATAATATTTTGGGCACGCCAGCGATCAAAATGGTTTGCGTTGTACTTCAAAATAACTAAGCTCATTATGAAGTATTACAAACAAACGCGAGTTATCGGTCGTGGGGCTGCTGAAAGCACACTCTTATCTTTTGTCTTGCCTTAGTTACGTCGTGAACTACAGTTGCTTGTGATGCAAAATTTATCTAGGCAAGCATAGTCAATTTCGTCGACACAACTGCATTTTAAAGCTTATTTGTATTATATTTACGATTTTTAACTGTTATTTAACATGGTTAGTTCAGAAGAAGAACAAAAAGTGCACGATAGTAAGTGTAACAAAAAATTTCAAACTTTGTGAATCTATAGAAATATAGCACTATTAGTAAAGGCGTCAAAACGGTGCAATGGAACAATAAAATGCAGAACGTTGTCTATAAAACGGCACTTTGAAACAAATCACAAATAATATTGTCAAAAATGTAAACCACAGCAAAAATAATTAATTGCTGAGAAACCTTTTGGCAGATGACTAATGCAGTATACATTCTACTAAATGTAACATCTTACAATCATAATATAAGTTACTTGTCATCCGATCTGCAACAACAGAAATCCCACTAATGTAACTTCAACTTGAATTACACGTATAACTAAAACATTTACAACTATGCAGTGTAAAAAGGTATTTTTTCGTAGTAAATGAAAAGTTTAGAGTTGTTAGTATTTAGTTTTATTATTTTCCCTGTAATCACAATTCAAAATTATTTGTTGGCACGTTCATACATTAAACACTTCTTTAGAAAAAATGGCACGTTGATCTATAAAGGTTCGCCACCCCTGCATTAGAGGCTGCCACCAAAATAATGGCTTCCATTCTTGGGGACTTTTTCTGCCTGAAAAGGCTAAGTTGCTAATAAACAGCCCATTGGGGAAAAAATTAAAATTCTTATTCTCTTATTTCAATGAAATATTCCTAAATCTAAATTGCGTAAAAGCTTCAGTGGTAATTGGGGATATTTTTTTTTAAGAAATGATTTAATTCAAGCAATCAGTATATCTTTTTACATAAATATAGGACAAGAGACCATCTTGTTTTGTTCCTTTGGATTCCTTTAATTCAGGGAACACGGTATGATTTATATAAAAATTTTTAATGTAATCATTTTCAAAATTTTTTTGGTTGCCCCCTATGTGTATATATTATATGAAACAGATTTTGTGCTCAAAATTTCTTAAAAAGCTATCGATTTAATTTTTTAAATAAAAAATTTTAAATTTATGAAATGATTTTAAAATGCTAACCCTCCTACAAAAATTGACGTACATATATGAAATTTGATTTACAGGTACGTCAAACTATGTATAACAAAAGTTGGTATAGGTTTTGCGATAACATGATTGGTTTGTGTACAATACTTATTTTTATGAATGCTTAATGAAGATTCCTTAAAAAATGTGTAAATTCTAAATTCAATTATTTTTAAAAAAATAAGATTCGCTTTGATTGAAAATTGCATACAAACTTTTATTCCATGTACTATTAGCAACAAGTGAAAAAAATTTCCGAATATTTGGCCCAATAGAAAAAAAGCCTTAGCATTTTAAAGAAGTCAAATTAGTTATTTTATCTTTCTGAGATAAGTCAGTTTAAAGTTTTGATTTGCTATTGGGTTGTGAACAAAAACGAACGTAAAAATTATCACAATTCAGTATATTTTAAACTTAGAGGTTTCAAATTTAGTGAGAGTATAGAAAATTATATTTAAAATAATCTAGGCTAAGAAAATTAGATTTGATTTTTTGACCGATTTTTGTCAATTGAATCGTACTGTGTCCTCTTAAACTGTGAGATATTAAATACAATTATTGTATGTTTACATCACACACAACACACACACACAACACACGAAGTATGAAAAATCCTACACAAACCGTACGTATTAGAATCGAAGAAACCAAGTATTATCACAGATAAAAATAAGCAAGTAATATAAAAAAAAAACTATCAAGTCAATTCCTACTTAAAAAAAATTATTTTAGTCACTTTTTATTAAATAATTGCAATTAATATAAATATGTATATACATATGACAGAATCACATTATTAAGTGGCCAAATAGAAAAAGATCATCCTTGCTATTTTCCGTTTTTCTTTCTATATAGAGTGTTGGACTATTATTTTTTGTCACTATTCATTCATCAATTAAATTTAAATATTCTAATAAAATAGTATAGTAGAAAGCAATCACATTCTCAGAAATTAGGCCAACTCAGGTGGGATTCAAATCCACGAACTTTAGATTAGAAGTCCAAAACGCTATCCATAACGCTACAGAGACATAACGAACGATTTTTTTTTTTAAATATGGTATTGGACAATTATTTATGTTTGTTACTATTTATTAATTAATTTAATTAATATAAGGAATTAATATTTGAAAGAAAATTTGTATTAACATCAAGTGTTTTCCACTAGAAGTTTTAAAAAAATGTATTGGAACTTGAGTGGATGAATAAAATGTATTTTATTATCGATTGAAAATTTGAATGATATATATATAAATATTTAAATATATCAGTCAGGCCCCAGGCCAGTAGGTAAAATGAGGAGAGCATCATCTGTAAAATAACTTCTTTATTGTTCTTCAAACACATGAAATCCAACATGGCGGCCCTTTGGTGCTCAACCGGGTAGTACAAAAGACAACATCTTGGTGAGGAGTCACCAGCTAATCTTTTTGGAGCATGCTCTCTCTTTCGACAGCACTCGCTCTACTTTTAAATAGGCTTATTTACCCACAAATTCCTACGCGAGAGTAAAGAGTTCTCTATATTTTCAATTATTACTTACTTAATTTTGAAGCTAAGCCTTCCAAACCTAAGATATATATATATATATATATATATAT
>BMAV01005196.1:11362-28576 GCA_019973955.1 Trichonephila inaurata madagascariensis
CGGCCCTGGCAATAGTTTAAAAAATAAACAAGAAAACAATTAATACCTGGCAAGAATCTCTACCAGTCATACCAGCACATATCATTGTATCCAAAATTTCATCGATGCCATCATGAAGGTCTTCATCGTACATTTCGTTGCATATTTTGCGTTCAATTATAGGCACTGTTACATGCTTCAAAGTATTTGAGTTCCGACCATCTATAAAAAATTGTCATTGCTGTAATGATCTTTTTTTGGTAACTAAAGTAGAAACGTAATGGTATATGCTCATTAAATTATGTTATTGGTCTTCAAGAAGACCAAAACCTATGCAATTATTATAATATTCATATAAAATGAATCAAAATACGGGGAGAATACTCAACAAAAGAACAAAATTATTGGACATTTAGACACAGAGCAGTTACAATAATTGGTAAAATCCAATTACATTTTAATTCAATATTCCTTATTAATTCCAATTTTGTGATAGATCCAGTATAAATTATGAAATATCTAGAGTAATCCATGAAATTTAGCTTAATACACATTTCTTTAATAAATGCAGCATCAGTATGGTTTAATAAAATGAATGAGATTTATGAAATTGCGTGAATTTGCTATAATTAAAACTAATAATACCAAGAATAATGAGTAATCTGCTTGGTGTTTGATTAGCTTGGGGTACAAAATAACATTAAAAGCACAATGTGCAATTTATGTAACAATTATTTCATAAAAAAGTTTTTGTAAGTCAATTCAGGTAAAGTAATAGGTAAGCGTTTAAGATTGACTTAACAGTTATTTTATTCGTATCTGTCTTAAAATTGAGCTTCAGAAAAGAATTATATTTACATTTTAAACAACAAATTAATTATAATACTATATAATCAATGAGGTAAAAGCAAAAAGATTATTTCATTGACATAACCAATAAGAAAATATTTAAAAAATTTTAAGATGTGTTAAGTTGCATCTTTTTCCGGTAGAAGGAATGTGTATCACGTTGGAATAGATAAAACAATTCAAAATTCGATCTTTGATATGTAAGTACTCATATCTACAGCAAATAAAAAACAGGAAGAGAGTGTTTGTAAAATATCAGGAAAAAGAATGATGAACAATAACAAAACACTCAAATTGCAGCTTTGAGTAGTATCTAAGCTATAAGCAAAATCTAAAGAATTTATAAATATTTATATTTCACGAACAACTTCAAATTAGTCTCTCTCTATCTTCTATGAAGTCAAAGGATAATCCACCATTTGTAAAATGTTTAGTTAAAAAATTATCAAAATCGAAAAATATAAAAAGAAATTGAAAGAAAGAAAGAAAACATTGAAAAATTCATGTGTGAATGACGTTCCATTCAATCTTTCTCACTAACTGTAGTCGAATTATATCTAACAGAATGTATTAATTGGTCATCAAGGTTATGTTAAAGATTTCCGACAAAAGTTACACAGAATAATTAGCCCACATTTTAACAATTTATGAAGAAACACGATCTAAAATAACTTAATATAAAAAATTCCTTATAAAATTTTGAATTATTTTAATAACATCACAATTAAATGTTTAAGAAATTGGAATGATGTTGTTGTTGCTCATGCCACCTGCCTGACAAAGTCAGATCAAGGCCCACGAAATTCATTGTGGCAATGGGCTAGAAGTACGCATGTCGTTGGCTTTCAGCCTTGAACACCATACAGGTGACAGTACGATTTAGCTCGGAGAAATTCCAGAAGGAACGATAGATGGCGACACCACCTATCTCCACCTCCACAATTTAGGCATGGAACTGAATTGGAGGGAAATATTGGAATGTAATTTCTAGTCTCATTTGAAAAATTCAAACAAATACTTGATTTCTGTATAAATGGAGGCACAAATTCCCCACAAGTTAATGAAATTAAATAATTAATTGTTGATTTCCATTCTCATAAGCAAAGTATTTCTGACAATACGTCATTTACTTTGACAATAAAAGAACTTAATCAGTAGACGTACTTAAATCTTTTTAACAGTCTGTTCAGTTAGTTAAATGATTGTAATTAAACTGCTATAGCCTTAAGTATAATTTTTATAGTATTTCTTTTTAAATTTATTACATTTTTTAGTTTCGGTAATGTGTATGTGAAGACCTCACAGATTTTTTAAATTACTAAAAATTCTGACACTTCCGGTCATCAGTACACATATGTTATTTAAAATGCTCTATCATGTGTGTATCTTTTTAAGAAGTTATATGAACAATAGGTTGGAAAATAAAAGGATGAAAAATGCCAGAATGTATTTATTTAAAAAGACAATTCACCTACTTGTTTTACAAATGTATTAAAATTGTATTTGTAATTCTTATCATTTGTTGAATGTTACTTTTTTAACATAAAATAATTTTAGATTGACATCTACACAAGAAAACTAATTATTTATATGACGCAGAAGAAGCATTTTAGGAAGCTTTACAAGCATTTTAGAAAACACTTAAATCATTTTAAATATTAAAATATTTTAAAATTTAAGTATTAAAAAACTTATATATATACCATAGATATTAATTAGCACCAAATTATTTTCACACAAAATAATATGCATACACAATGAATTTCAAAACTTTCTTCTAGCAACTTTCTTTGTATTTTTAAAAGGTAACTTTGCTATAGCATTTGGTTGATATTTAGTTTATAGGAGTATATATACATATTTGACTTATGTTATTTACATTTAATATTTTTTTTAAATTTTAATATTTACGTTTTTAAATGAATTCCATGTCCCAAAACTGCAAAAGAAATTCTTATATTTATATGCACAACATATTTAAAATTATTATTATGCGAAGATCATTATAATAAACTCATTTTAAAACTATTTCATAGTTTTAGCTTTCTTGAACTCATAACTTTTTAAACCGCAATAAATTAAAAAAATTTGAATCCAATTATACTATATTATTCTATCCTGTTTAATTTAAATTATGACTGTAATGTAATATCATAGAAGATAAGATAGATAGATTTGTGACTACGTTTTTATTGATATGTTTGAAAAAGTTGTTTTTTCATAACAAAGAGAGATATTACTCAACCAATTGAATTATATATGTTTCAACTTAATGTTTGACGTTTGTTTCTTATCAAGATAGCAAACGCAGATAAAATTGTAAATTTAGAATTATGTAAAAGGTGAAGATGAGAAGAATGCTGAACGCTTCTAAATCATATATGAAGATTTTCAAAGGTAGAGAATCGTACAAAATAAAGCAATACTTTTTACATTAAATTAAGTTTTGAAAATATTTGTGTAAAATTAATCTTATTCAAAGCATAATATTTTTTCTTGAGTAACCAGAATTATTATGACAAAAAGACTGAGTTTTACCTTCTTTAGTGTGACCCCAACCTATAACAGTTCCGTAACCAGTTGGGTCTGATTTATTTTGTGGAAGACAGACTCCATTTATAAAACCTTTTGAACCTGCAATATCTATAGGCTTAGTAGTTTTCAGAAGAGCTAGGTCATTTTCAAAAGTGTCATCATCGTAATCCTCATGAATGATAATCTTGGATATCTATAAATAATTTTTGTAAGAAATGAAGAATTATTATATGTAAATGGCTATTTAATGAAAAGCAATAGCAAAGTAAATTATGCTGCAACATTTCTTCCTGATCTTTTTCTATCTTTCCTGTTGATACAATAAGTATATAAGGATCTGTATCCAGGGACGTCTTAAGACTGATTGAGGCCCTGGGCCCCTACACAAATGTAGGGCCCACCTATGACCCATAAAAGTAGACAATACACAGCATACGTTGTCAAATATTCGTACAAACAATAACCCGAAGCAAATAAATGTTTATGGCTTACAATTGCACAGACCGGCTCGACTGAATACCGTCTTTTGATTGAATGAGTAATGATAGTGTATGGTAACAGGCCTACGCCTATACATGAGTCACGGTCATCGCATGTAGCCAGATGACATATCTTCCAAAATTCACAATTTTTAGGATAATACAACCGAAAATAACATTTGAGCATTGAAATCATTCAAATTATGATCTCATAAAGGCTGAGTCGAGAATGAGACGAGGATCCAACTGTGGTGAGGCCCTGGGCCCGGGCCCAGTTGGCCCATGCCTTGAGACGTCCCTGTCTGTATCAAAAGGGTACTGCGTCATTGAGAACTTCTTACCAATGAAAGTTCACTGATGCTCTTGTTTAGTTACTGTCTCATTCCATTTTTAAATAAGGAATAGAAAACTTGGCTTGAATTTTATTGGATTTTTTTTAAGGTTACCCATCGAAGCAACTCAAAGATTGTAGGCAATATACCTGGTAATTTTGAGCCAATGTCAAGGGACTGTTTACTCTCTACTATCCAAACCACCATACATTGTCAAGGTTGGGGTTTTGAGTCTCGACGGGTTTAACGTACGTCAACTCATATAAGCGAGTATTTTTTATAGCATCAGGACTCCAACTTACGGGTTCGTGATCATAACTATTTGGCTACTACAGCCACGAAAGAGAGGCTTGAGAGAGTTAAACGTTGAAGTTTGAACCGTGAACAGGATACTTAACTGTACGGGGGCTGTCCGGAAACTAAGTACTGTTTTTCAAAAACTCGCTAAAAAAATCTTTTTTCAAAGCAAAATTTAGTTTTATATATAAAAGAGCATGTTGAAAACTATTTTTTCATCAAAATTGTTTAGACATTTTTCATATCGGGAAACCAATTTGTCTATACCTTCTTTAAAGAAAGATACAGCCAGAGAACACAGTTTATGAAATTTGTGCCAATTCATTGCAAGGCAATCTTATAGTGAACCGTCTGTTTTCTTATAGTGAACCGTTCTATTTCTCATTCACAACCAAGCCATCAATGATAACTCAGAAGACCACTCACTCCTTACTTCGTCATGAACATTGGGGCTCCTATCACTGAACTGTCGAATCCACTTTCTTACCATTTCATCACTCGTTACGTTTTCAATATAAATCTCTACAAGTTGACAATGAATTTCATTTAGCTTAACTTTTCTTGCGTTCAAAAAAAGGATTACAGAACGCACTTCTCAATTCGCGGGATCGACAGTAGTCAAATATTTCACTCCCTAACACGTGTAAAAGTAACACAATCCGGCTATAATAGCATCACTGGACTGACAATCAACCAGAGATAATTGTGCTCAAGTTTTGAACTACAAAACTATCACTACGGATGCAGTAGATAGAAACGGTACTTAGTTTCTGGACACCTCGTACTTCATCTTAAAGTAATTAACAGATATATATATACCGACTAGATATACTACAGATCTACTATTAACAGATAGACTTAGTGTATACCGAATTTGGATCTACGGTTATTGTTAATCCGAGAATTAATTTTTAGTTGCAACTTTCATTTAATTCCCATTTATCTTAAACTGATTATTCACAGTTATTTTCAATTGAGTTTTACTTTCATTGTATTTCTCAAACTAATAATTTTGTAAATTAATATTTGAATACAAAATAACTAGTTGGACCTTTATTTAGCAAAGTCACAAAATCCCGAAATAAAAAGTTCATTATGTGGAAAATTCGCTAAATAGAGATTCATTTTTCCATATATTTGATTCTTGGTTCCAAGACGAAGCTCGTAAAATAGAGAAACTTGCAAAATAGAGGAGGTCTGACTGCATTTAATTCTTAGTCTGCCTATTATGTGTGCTTGACTTTAGAATACTAGAAATCTTTTTCTATTTAAGTTATTTAGAGTAAAATATACTGACTCAGTCTGGTTTTAAAGAAGTTAGATCGGAAATTAACTTCTATAAAACTAATTAGATACTGATAATAGGAATAAAGAGTTGTTTCAATTATTTATTACATAACACACGTTACTCATAAAATTAATCAGAAATTATAGAAAACTTATTTCAGTGCTCTGAAATCTCAAAATTCTGGAATATATTCCATGGAAATGTGTAAAATTTTTAATAAGATGACATCTACCTTTTCAGTTATATTTTCAATGCCTTAAAAAAATAATCCATTTAAAAATACCTATGTAGTTGATTTTGTAGTCAATGGCACATATATTATTATAAACTAAGAATGTAAAGTAAGAAAAGAGTATGTATACGATTTACTAGGAATTAGCATAACTTTCTACTATAAAAGTGTTTATCTGTTTCCCTTAGGTGTTTCAAGAGGTAAATAAAAATATAGTATTGTGGTAAAAATGGTATGGTAATGGCTTTCTTAAGTGACTTTTTTCGTAGATTTCAGAGCATTAAAATGCCGTGGTAGCCTAGTGGTCAAGGTAGCGGACTCGCGACCGACGTGTTATGAGTTCGTGTCTAGTACCTCTGAAGACCTGCCCCCTCAGGGGGCTCACCTTCTTTAGGTGAGTACGGGTGTCCCAATCCCGAGGTGCCCTAGTGATCTTTTCCTTTTCCCAAGGGGTTTACTATCTTTGGTAAACACGGGTGTCACAAACCCGGGGTACCCTAGTGATCCTTCTCTATTTTCGACCCTCCATCTTGTCATCCAATTTCTTCTTTTCTTCTTTTCCCATCCAGACCACAGACCTATGAATGTTTGGCGCAGTATAGCCAAAACTGGCTCTTGCGCCATAAAACAACAAACTCAACTCAACTCAACTGAGGACCTGCCTGTAGGGGAAGATGCTCGTGAAATCTGCCGAGGTTCAAACGTCCACCCTTTGATTTAGTGTGGAAGTTAGAAGGGAGAAATGCCACCTCAGCTGTCATCCTTGTCACTTGACCATGGTTCAAAATGACGAGGTCCATCGCCAAAATCCCTCGAGAAGCTGAATATATTGCCACGTTAATATTCACTCATTCACTCAAGCAGAACATTAATATTGATATGAAATATGCGTGAATAGAGAGAGAGAGAGAGAGGGGATGTACGCGTAACTTAGAGTACCACTGAATGATTCATCTATCTTTTTGGAGGGTAATTTAAAATTATTTAAAACTTAGTACTTCCCTATTTTATAATTTAAACCTCATTAAATATTACAATAACAGGGGCTTAATAAGAAAAAATATAATTAATACTTTATTAAGATTGAAAAAAAAATTGTACAGCTTTTGCAAACATTTAGGTAGTTTTGTTGAACTAGCAGTCAAAAACTTTTCTGTATTTTCTTGTTTCTGTTATTTAAGGAATTGTGGTGTTTTCAATGTTACGTTAGTATGAAATAATTTGCAAGAATTTTATGATCTTCTTGTTTATTTTTTTAACTTTCCGTGCTTCGTTCGTTGGAAGCATATATTATAAATAAAGGATAATCAATCATGTGAGATTATTTTATTACTTATAAATGATACCCCCAAAAGAAGAACAGAGAAGTATTTAGTTGTAATTAAATACCTTATAACGTTTGACAGTTGGAGTAAATTCTTCGGATAGTTTGTGTAATCCCGCTAAGATTTCATACCTTCTAGGGGAAGAGCTGAAAAAATACAAAAAATATATTGAACATACTTAGAGTTAAAATGAAATGTATAAACTGTTCACCATTTTCTAATAATGCAAATTATCCATTTCTTACTAATCTAAGCAATGAGCTGCTGTAACAATCCAGTCTTTGTTCAAGATAGAAGCTCCACATACATGTTCAAATACAAGATTGCTCCTTTCACGTAAAGAAACCTAATGGGTAAAGAATTGCATTTAAAAAGCTTGCAAGACTATCTTAAATAAAAAGTTATTTCCAAAAAGTAATATATTTCATTCATTAAAATATGTAAATTCAAACTTAATTTAAATTAGTATGATTGTACACTGTGTGTAATAATATATGAAAATAATTCCTTTAAAATTTAATATTGATATACCGTATTTATTCGAATCTAAGCCGCACTTTTTTCAAATGTCAGTGCTACTGAAAATTGGGTGTGGCTTAGAATCGAAGATAGAAAAATTAGCTGAATGGGGGAAAGTGAACATGATAATGACAATTAGAGAAATTATAGGTTCGTGTATATATTTAAAGGTTTTTTAATATTGGTAAAACAAATTAATTTTTCACTTCTAATTAGTTCTCATTTAAAAATTTTTTCTCAATTTTGTAAATATCGGATATTGTGTTAAACTTTACAATATTTTTATTTTATTTTTTCATAAAAATTTGGTAAGAATTCGGCTTAGAAGCAATGAGAACTTAGATTCGAACAAATACGTTATTTTACACAAAAAATAAATATCTTAATTAACCAGTTTTAAAACCAGATAAAATTCTTAAATTTTCTTTACTTTTATCTATTACTTTAAAACTTTTGTTCGTTAAACCGTCAGTTTCTTTGGAATACAAAACTTTTTTCTAATATTTCTTAAGTTTAGAAGAATTGAATTATTGAAGGGAACATTAGAGTTTCCTTTAAATTTGAAGGCATAATCGCAAGTTTGTCTCTTATACATTACAAGATTATTGATTACTTTTATTTTATATTACTATATATATACATATATACATAAATGTGTTACAAAATTATTTTATTCTTATTTTGATATAAACTTTACTTATTTATTGAAATATTCTATTAAGGCAGTGTTTTTGCATTTCTCTCAGTTGTAAAAACAAAATTTCACAACAATATTTACAGCTATTTCGGACAACATTATCTACAAAAATCGCTTTACGCTTCATGAAAACTTCCTTATAAGGCCTCTAGAATGGTAAAATGCAACGAAAATACAATGCCAATAGCTTCTGTAGGAAATTCCTGCTATTAAGGGCATTTGTATTTGCATTTATATCATAACACAAAATCTTAATTTATTTTCCACTTTGACCTCTATGGAACATATACCAAATGCCCGAAATATTGAATGATTCTGCATCGAAAATTCACTTAAAGTAATGCTTCGGTTCTTACAATTAAATTAAACTCATGTATTTTCCTAATGTATGACAAAAGTAAAAATAAATTTGTGATCTAATTAAGTTTTTTCGAAATCTAATACTTTCCGCGGAAATAATTTTTAAATATTTCATTCCATTAATCAGTTAAACATTTTAAACTATTATATTTCATCATTAAAGACAATATCTTGATTATAAAATTGTTTTTGCAAAAAAATTTATTAGATAAAAGACCAAGCTTCTTTCCTTGAAATTTTTCCCTTTATATTTCACTGGTTACATAAAATAAATTTTTCCTAACATTCAAAAGAGCTAGTTACAAAATTATGTCTAGTTAGACTTGTTTGAATAACCCAGTTAAAAAAATGCTTGTAATATGTTTAAATTTTAACCAAAGATTGCTTGCATTTTTTTTTTAAATCTCATTTATTGTCTTACAGAGTTAGAGCAACAATATAGTCTAAAAATGTCAAAAAATATGCAAAACAGTACTATTTCACTCGCAAGCTTTTACAATAAGTTTGCGAGAGGGAATCGATTTATTCTCTTGTCCGTCTAGAGGCGTGGGAGGGAGGGAAGAAACACTAGCCATATTCAGAAACAATCTACTTATTGATCAAACAATTTACCAATTCAATTCAAATAATTTAAAAGAGAAGAGATGTCCTCACTTTAAAACAATTTGTGGATTAACAGCGAGATGCATGAATTATGAGAAGACTATCAATATCGACCCTCCTACTGCAGGATCAAATCTATGTCCCAATTAACTTAACACGATTAAACTTTAGTGACCAATCGTCACTTTTAATTCTTTCACCTATTAAATACTTTAAATACTCCATAAAATGTTATAATACCTGATCAGTAGCAATCTATTCTATCTCCTTACTCTTACTCTCTTCTTATCTCTTGCTAGCTTAAAAGCTTGCACTATATATAAAAACCTAATTTAAATATATCAGGGTTTCTTCTTTAAAGAGTTGGTTGTGAATAAACTCGAATTGATAGTCCAAGGATTTCCCAAGAGGATTAAATGAAAGTACGTGGATAGATCTGTCACAAGTTTTTTGAAGTAAAATATTCAATTTAATAAACATCATTGATATCTTAGTGTTTGTGTAGCTTGATATTTGAAGAAATATTAAAAAAAATTTCTCTCTATTCGTACTAACTTTCAGCAAATTTTTTACATTTTATATTACTTACAATGATCATTGTATTAAGCTTGTACAGTGCGTTACCCGTCAATTTTTCTTTTATCTTAAAAGGTACTGAAATTTTTATGAACAGAATGCAATATCATTCGATTAATCAATTAATTTGATAAACGAGCAAACTTAAGCATTTTAAACTAAAAATAGTTAAACTAAAACGAATCGAAACAAAAATTTTAATAGGAATCAAGAAAGTACAGATAAAAATGCTTGTAAAACAAAGTGACTGAAATATGAATACAAAATAGCAACAAACTTTTCAAATTTCTTGAAGAGGAATTTATAACAGGTGGATTTTTCGAATTTCCCTTATTGCACCATAAAATGTTTTTATTACTTTATAAATTTCCTTATGAATTTAGTCCCATCATCAAATTTATTTATCTACGAAATTCTTCATTCTACGAACACTACTGTAACAAAGTTCAGGTCATACAATAATACTATAAATTCTAATCCAAAACTGGATCGACTGAATTATTCTTTTTCACAAATTCTATTTTTTTTATCAAATACAGAAATAGTTATCAATTGAACATATTATAGAAAAAGTATTTACTAAATCAAACAAATCTAATATATTTAAGGTATCCGACTACGTTCGGAACCATGATTTTAAAAAAGCACATAAATGTATAATATTTATGGTATTTAGTGTCACTTAGATTAGAATACATGTATAAAATTGTTTTCAGGACATTATGACAGAACAAAAATTATTTAAATACAATATTTTGGCAAAAAATTAACTTAGAATAACCTTTTTTCCAAATGTTTTCCTTCTGTAAAAAATGCTTCTATTGTATTAAAATTTTGCCTGTATATAGCTCAGACCTCTGTACAGAGGCTCAACTATGATTTTTGAAAAATTCACATTATTTTCAGAGTTACAACCATTTGAAATAATTATCGGCGTATTTTCTTAAAATTTCTCCCTTCTGTTTTCCTAAAACATGGATAAACCGACTTCCAAATTATGCACTTCAAAAATTCTAGTTGAGCCTCTGTACAGAGGTCTGAGTTGAATACAGGCAAAATATTAATACAGTAGAAGCATTTTTTACAAAAGGAGAACATTTGGAAAAAAGATTATTCTAAGTTAATTTTTTGCCAAAATATTGTATTTAAATCATTCTTTCTGTCATAATGTCCTGAAAACAATTTTATACATGCATTCTAATCTAAGTGACACTAAATATCATAAATATTATCAATTTACACGCTTTTGCAATATCACGGTTCCCAACGTAGTCGGAGACTTTAATTAAATAGTTATAACTAACAAATGATTAATTGGAAAATACAAAATTAATCCGCTAAAAGATATTTTAACACAGTGAATAAATAAAATACATTAAATATGCAGAATTTCAAACGACACGAACAATAAAAACAAATATAAAAAAGTCACAGAAAATTCAAATAAAAAAGTCTCTAGGATCATGGTAATTATATATATATTCGAAAAAAATCTTACCATCCATGGATATTGGCCTCGACCAGCATAATCTCCTCCAACGATTCGGTCTGGAGAACTGACTGGGATTAAACTTTTTCCACAATTTTGAACAGTCAGAGCATTTAAAGGAATCGATTTACCTATGGAAACAATTTTAATTATTTTGGTTTATTTTCACTGAGAAAAGCAATGTGTGTGCTATACAATGCATAGATATGCTTACAACTGATATCTTTACACAGAAAAAATATAATTGCCAATCCATATGGCAGTCTTTTGAAAACACTCATTTCTGTTATTAAAAATACACAAACACATACAAATGTTACTGGAATTAAAGGGTAGCAAAATTTTTTCTGTAAATGATAAGTACAAATTTAGTATAAGGATGTGATTTGAAATACAGAGATAAAGCTCATTTCTATCATTTTTAGTTAAAAAAAAAGAAGAAACGCACGTATAAGTGTATTCATTTTTATCTATTCCTAATCATTGATTATTCTGTACTTTGTTCTTACTTATAAAACAATGTATACATTAAAGTTCAGAAAAATGAATAGAAATGTCAATTTATCTCAGATATTGGAATACATGGACATTCTTAAGTCGAGAGGTGAATATCAGGAATTTTAAATCTTCATTTTTAAGAAAAGTGCAATTTAATTGAGCTTACACGAGTCAATAAAGTGATGATTCGATTAAAACATCGATTTGAAAGCTTTCAAAATAAAATTTAATTGTTTAAAGTACGGGTGATCTTATAACTGGATAAACACAATTTTAAATATTACTCTGCTTGAAAATTTTAAAAAATAAATTAAAAAATTTAGCCCTGACACCCTCCCCCCCCCCACACAATCTCACTTAAAGTGTATTTTTGTAAAAGAAATATACATTAGCAGATTATTAGGCTCAAGGTTTTGGTGTATCAGGTTGCAGACAGTTTCAAAGCACCAGCTTTTCACTTGATTTGCCATATGTTATTGAACTGATAAAAATAGGAAGACAAAAGGCAGTTATAAATGAAATGATATAATATTATATATAACAGTATCTAACTTTATTTATAGTAAATAGAAATCAGCAACTTCCAAGAGTATCAAGAAGTAATATATTTTCCCCATTGAATAATAATTATATGTACTGAATTACTATAAAACCAACTTAATGTTAAGCAGTATGTAAGCATGTAATAAAAATACAGGAAAGGTCAAAGTAGTATAACCACATTATATGTATACACTCATATATTATATAATATAATATATATATATATATATATATACACCCCATTTTTTTTTTTTTATTCTCTTTTTTTTTTTTTTTTTTTTTTTTTTTGATATTATATGGCTGTAATAAAGTTGCAATATTCATTCACTTTAATACTCGCTTAATTTATAAATGGTACAATGAAAAACAATCAAAGTGCTATTTTTACCCTTAAAAGAGCTCTTTCTTCCCCATTTAAAAACGCTATGAAATCGAAACCGTGAAATTAAGATCCTTGCTAGTCTATGCTTAATAGTATGAGCAACGAGGATGGGGAATTTATTAACAAAAATAAGCTAACAATCTAAGTTCCATTCAGAAGGCCGTTAACAATGCTGAATTTAATGAGGAAAAAAATTAAAGGTATAAAAATTTTTCAGGAAAAATTTGCATTTTCAATTTCTAAAATGAACTTTTAATTTGTAAGCAAGTTATTTACTCAAAATTATAAGCCAAAAAAAAATAAATAAATAAATAAAAAATAAAAAAAATAAATAAATAAAAAAAATGCATCAATTTATATTTTTAAGGCATCCTGATAGAGCAATCATTCATTTTATGTATGCATATTCTTTATAGTAAAAAAAAACATTTGAACCGTTACCAGTGTTTATTTTAAAAATACTTAAAAAGAAAAAAAATGTCCGAAAAATTGTATGCGATTGAAGGAAGGTTATCTTTCAAAATTCTTAAATTACTAATTAAGGGTGGTAAAATAGAAAAAAAAGAATCAATAATTTTTATACAAATTTTCAGTGTGTTTTCTTAGTACTCTAATGCTCTCATAATTGAGCAGATATTAATTTTCTGGTATTTATTGTCTGATTATAAAGCTGTAGTAAGACCTTGATTAGGAACAGCTTATGCCAACAATAAATGAAGTAACAGCTTAAAAAAATAATTAGAGAATGAGAATGGATTTAAGCGAAAATGAAAATTAATAATTAATGAAATGAAACTAATTTTTAAAGCAATACGAATTAAAAATTGTGTGAGAAGTCACCATTTATATATTACTTGGATTTACTAGTAATGTTCTCATACGTATATTACATATAATGAACACTAGATGGCGCCATGTCTTATTGGCGTGAAAAGAAATTTAATACCATCACTTTGTCAATGAGTACGAATTATTTCTCATGTGTTTAACTGCGAAAAAAATAAATATATTCTATTTAACATTTTTAATTAATTTCCAGTTTCTAAGAAATTTTTTCCTACGACTTATTTTTCATTTGTTAGTTGCCAGGGAGCATGTGATGTTTTATTTTTTGCTTTATGTACACGCGCGTTATATTTCTTTATATACATATTCACAAATTAAACATCAATGATTAAATTAAATCTGCAATTTTTGCCAGAGTAGAAAATAAAATTGTTTTTCATTTATTGTGTTTAAAATTGTTTGAAAAAGAGTACCACTTAAAATTCACCGTGTAGAGAGACGGATACACGTTAAGTGTGTCGAGCTCTAAGTCGTCCCAATGGCGTGGTGTGGTATTTGGAGAGGGGGACAACTCGGGTGTCGTCCTCGTCACTTGACCGAGATTCAAAATTACAAGATTCGTCTACAACAGCCCTCATGTTGCTCCCTAGTGTGACGTTATTTAAAATCAAATCAATAAATAAAGCCTAATAAGATATGAAACAATTATTTTCTTTTGTCCCTTTAAGTATTGTAATATTTTCTATGAATTGAAAAAATAATAATGTTACTTTTTTCAAAAACAAAAAGTGCCATGCTTATTAATCAATTGCTAGAATGTTATTTTTTCAGGTAACTGTAAAAAGAAACAATAGTTTGAAAGGCTTTAAATTTTGAGCTATTATATTTACTAATCTGGAGAAAGGAGATATTTAAAAAACAACAACATTCTTTTTCTTTACATAGCATGTAATTGTTTTACAATTATTTGATATTTGGTGTTTAAATCAAGCAAAGATTAATATTCAATTATATCAAGTAACTATGTTTTTAAGGCATTATTCGATTAGACAAATAATATTTATTGTAACAGTTTATGTCGTATTGAAGGTGATAAAAAAATGTCCTTGAGACATCAATATTGAGCTCAAAGTTTATTTATAGTAGAGAAAATTATTATTTGTCCTATTGTGTAACTTATTCCTAATGAAATAAATTACCAATATTCGTGTCGTCCGTCATTTCTTGACTAGGGCACAAAATTGCGAAGTCCGTCACCAATAGCCCTGTTGTTACATTAGACTGCGTTATAAATTAAATCAAAAGTCATTTCTTCATTGAAAATAGCAGAAGCTAATTTTTTGAAGTACTGGCATTAGTAGATGTTTTTCTGCTATTTTTGAAATGTTTATTTGTAAAACGAAATTGAAGTTTCCTTTAGAATTACCCATCTTAAACGAAGATAATCGAGGATTTCGGCAATGAAAAAGGATTAAATAGACACTTATAGTCAGCTAAGCAATCGCACAAACGTAAACAAACAATAACATTCTCTTTTCCTGCCAGACTCTGTATAAAAATATGAAATCCTATTGGTAATTATATTTTCAAATATTCTAAAAATTTACACTTTAAAATTTATTTATTTTATATTATTAAATATTTAAACAAAAAATTTAAAAAAATAAAAAAAGGTAAAACATTTTTTCAACTACCGAAATGTAGACTTGTATACTTCCGGTTTTCAGAAACTAGCAACAGAATAAAATTCAAAATCTGTAACTTGTTCTAAATAAGGTGTAATGAAAATTTAAACACGATTGAAAAGAAAAAAGTTACATTTAAAAATAACATTAAAATTTAAAAATTTTGATGAGAATGACCTTTTTTAGATATATGGATACCTCAAGACAGAGAAAATTCACTTCTAAGCCTTTGCCTTGTATATGTTATAGTATGTCTTTTAATTCATTTAATTAGGTTTTCTTAACTTCATAATTGCAGAATAGTTAATAATTCATTCATATTGAATCATGTCTGCAAGATTAATTATTTATGGAAATTTTTTGATATCATTCGCTTCAAATCAAGAAGCCAAAAAGATTTAGGTACGATAAATCATTGTTTAATTATGTAAGATAAATCAATTGTAGTTATTGTGTATACCATTATAACCATAATTTTCATATCAAATAACTATATGTCCGTATGGTTACTGAACTGAACGGTTTTTAGATGATTACCTTAGATTTTTTATGAAAATATCTTCTTCTAAAAGACAAAAGAATACAGCTTCTTTTAAATTTCCAGCTTTTCATTGATTTCAGTAACCTTTAGATGTTTTGTACTACAAAAAAATTAAAGATTTCTCATTAAGGTATCCGACTACGTTCGGAATCGTGATTTTAAAAAAGCGTATAAATGGATAATTTTCATTATATTTAGTGTCACTTAGATTAGAATACATGTATAAAACTGTTTTAAGGACATTTTGACAAAAAAAATTTATTTAAATGCAATATTTTGGCAAAAAATTAACTTAGAATAATCTTTTTTCAAAATGTTCTCCTTTTGTGAAAAATGCTTCTATTATAATAATATTTTGCGTGTATATAGCTCAGACCTCTGTACAGAGGCTCAACTATGATTTTTGAAAAATTCACATTATTTTTAGAGTGACAACCAATTGAAAAAATTATCGGCGTTTTTTTCTTAAAATTGCTCCCCTCTGATGTCGTAAAATATGAATAAGCCCACTTCTAAATTGTATATTTCAAAAATTCTTGTTGAGCCTCTGCAGAGAGATCTGAGCTATATACACGCAAAATATTATTATAATAGAAGCATTTTTCACAAAAGGAGAACATTTTGAAAAAAAATTATTCTAAGTTAATTTTTTGCCAAAATATTGTATTTAAATAATTTTTTTTGTCAACATGTCCTTAAAACTATTGTATACATGTATTCTAATCTGTGACACTAAATATCATGAAAATTATCCATTTATGCGCTTTTGCAAAATCACGGTTCCGAACGTAGTCGGATACCTTAAATAGAACTTATAGATATAGTGATATTCTAATTCTAATAAAAAGTTAATTTAATATACGGATTTATATATAAAAAACTTTTGAGATTCTATTTGTAATCGTCAAAAGATGACGAGAAGAAAAATATTTTATACATCTATGAGTACAAGTAAGTAGAGCTTAAATATCTTTTAGTAGTTAATTTTCTAAAAAGAGTCATTTGAATTGAATATTTTAAAAAAGTAGAGTAGTCAATATATTTTTAGTCAAATGAGAAAATATATATCTATAATTTGAGGAAGTAAAATCTTGGATCAATATCATTTTGTATTCGTTTATTAATTTTAGAAAGAATGATAGAATAAATTAATGATCTTAGTTAAAAAACCGAGATACATTTTTTCCCCTCTTCAAAGAAGTTTCAAGACAAAAAAGTA
>BMAV01005196.1:28586-41018 GCA_019973955.1 Trichonephila inaurata madagascariensis
AGATACATTTTTTCCCCTCTTCAAAGAAGTTTCAAGACAAAAAAGTAATAAAATTTAAAAAAGTTAAAAAAAGTGTTAAAAAAATAAGCAAAAAAAGCAATTTTCCTTCCTTTCTTTTCATAATTTGCACCTGCAAAAAAAAAAAAAAAACCCAAAAAGAAAAGACAAAACTTTAATAAAAATTAAGAGTAAGAGAGTAGAAATAAAGTAAAAAAATAATTTATAAAAAATATATATATATATATATATATATATATATTTCTTTCAATGTATTAAAATGGGGGAATTTTGTTCTTTCAAGCCTTAAATTATATTAATTATATAATACCAAGTCGTTGGCATGTGCAGAATTTTTTTTTTTTTTTGCTATTTAAATAATGCTTTTAAGAAACAATTTAATAATTTCTGGAGAGATGCAGATTCCATGTTCGCCCATCTGCTTAAGTCACATTGAATATAGAAGATTTTCTGTAACTAGTGTGAAAGAAAGATATTGTAATGAATTATAATAAAAACATTATGATTTTCTTATGTTTTAGTCAGAGGTTTCTTTTCGAATAAAAATTAACTCTAATAAAGTCTTTGACCGGTAAAAAAAATTCAACAAATTTAATCTATATACATTAACCAAATCATATTCTAATATAAATAATATTCCTATAGCAATATACTATAATATTCTTATAGCATTTACAAATTAATCCTCCACCGCACTTTTTCTGTATAATTTTGCGAGTCACATTATTATCTCGTTGACATAATAAGCGAATAAAAAAATATTATGCAATCTATTAATAAATAAAGCCAAAACGAAAAAAAAGCCTTAAATAAATACTCATGCTTGGAGGACTAAACCGGAAATAATTTTCTAAATTTTTGAGACAATTTCATAGAAATACATGAGCTCCTTATTATTTAAATATAGTTTTATTTAGGTTAATTTTGTGATCAATCATAAAATATTTCGCACACCCAAAAAGTACTCCATGTAAGGAAACCTAGTGAATGATCGACAATATAAAGACAGATTCTTCCAGAGAACATTTCCATAAAATTTATGCAAATCTGATTTGTTATAAATTTACGCTTTGATAATTTAACAAACTAATGTCTACTACCTAATTATGGCAGAGACATACAATGCTTAGCTCAGTAATTTCTCAAAGTTGACTAAACTCATTCATCTCTTACGTTCCACTTAGTGATTCACACCATCATACATAATGAATCAATAATTTTGTTTCATTTAATTTCATTGATAAAATGTGATATATATATTGCTTCGAATTTTTCCTGTTTTAGAAACAGTTTAAATATTTGAGTCGCTGCCAGGAATTGTATTGAAAAGAAAGAAAAAACAAATTTTCTTCAGCGATATGAAAATGACAGAAAATTTTAGATTAGTATAAATTTCTTGTATGAATCATAAATAAGTGTAATAATAAATAATTAATTGTTATATTTGCGATAATTGTTTTCCAGTTGATTGAAACTTGTTGATAGTCTAAAACCGGTTTAACTTTTATCACACATTCTCTATTTATCACACATATGCGTAACGCACTGTTTTTATTAAGCATTACGTATATCATGAAATGCATCTGGCAATAATTGTTTTTATTTTCAGCTATTTGTAGAAAATAGAATTCATTCTGAATTTTGTGATTCTAGATAATTCCTCTTATTTTAAATGTCATTAACTGTTGAGTGATTAAGATATTTGATTTTCTGTTTGTTTTTTTTAAAAATATTTACCAACAAATCTCTAACAAAAAAAAAAAAAAAAAAAAAATTAGTTTAGAAATAAATGAATACCATATACATTATTATACTTTTCTAATGATTACATGTTATATATCTTCAGAAAGTTATGCCCATTTATTTTGAACCAAGAAAGAGCACATTTCTGCGTACTACAAAATAATTCAAGAATAAATATTAATTATCATTGCTTACATATTTTATATCTAGGAGGTTATTTTGTCGGGTTTTAAAATGCTGTATTTATAAGTTCTGGTTTCTTTTGCTTTCCTCCAAATAAACACGTTAAGTAAAGAAGGTATTTATAATTGATAATCTTTTCTCTCCTAACATCCATATACCCTCAGGGGGCTCACCTTCTTTAGGTGGGTACGGGTGTCACAATCCCGAGGTACCCTAGTGATCTTTTCCTTTTCCCAAGGGGTTTACTATCTTTGGTAAACACGGGTGTCATGACCCCGGGTACCCCAGTGATCCTTCTCTGTTTTCGACCCTCCATCTTGTCATCCAATTTCTCCTTTTCTTCTTTTCCCGTCCAGACCACAGACCTATGAATGTTTGGTGCAGTATAGCCAAAACTGGCTCTTGCGCCATAAAACACCAAACTCACTAACTCACCCTAACATCCATATCACACTACCTAAGAACTTGGAATCCCATTTGAAGTTAAAAATGTCCCGCCAAGTAATAAGGTCGATGTACGTTAAATTTGTAGAAGCTCAAAGTAATTACGCTAGCGAGGAAAGTCTGGAAAGAAGAGTATCAGCTAAGTTGTCGTCCTTGTCACTTGACACCGTGGTTTAAAAATAAAAACTTCTTTGTTTATAGCCCTCATGTTTGCTTCTGAGTACGACAATAACACGCAGTCAGTCAATCAACCTTCTAAAAGTTAATGGGTAATAGTCCACTCAGTGGCGTAACATAATCCTCGTATTTCTGGGGGGGCCCAGGAAGCTAAGGAACCCAAAGTCTGATTGAGGCTAAGTACGTACCCTTTGTAAGACCCGGCTTGGGGTACAAAACCTAACTTTACAGGGGCCCTAATATTCTCCGTTACGTCACAGAGTACTCATATATAATTTTACAAGACGATCTTTGGTAATACAAAAATCTAAACCCACAGTCCAACTTGGGGACATCATTAATCGTTCATTTATGAGAATTATTATTTTTTGCAAAATTGTGAATCTTTGAAGACTAGATGAAGAATACTGACATATACTGGTAGTCAGAAGCAAGATAACTTGAAATTTGCATTTTTTTTTAAAAAGGAAGCTATTTAAAGTATAAATATTATTTTGCTATCAAGCAGGCAGTATAACTCGAAATTTGTATTTTTTAAAAAGGAAGTTAAGTTATTTTAAATGGAGGTATTATTTTAAATATAGAAAATTCTAAATAATACGTTTGCCGTGAAGAAAAAGAAATTATGAGTTTTGTAATTCTATATCATTTGTTTTCCGAACATTCTCCTTTCCTTCAACGTTCCTTTCATTTCACTTATTTGTTTTGAAAATGACAGAACTCTTTTGTTATATCTATGACAATGACATCTGAATGATGTAGATGCCATTGTCAATAAAGAATGGATGCAGTTCAAAAAGGTAGAATTTTCTTTTTACTCGTTATTTTGTTTTTTTTAACAAATTGAAAACTGTGAACGTAGAAAGGAAAATATAATTTCGAATTTTATTCACGGATATATTACATGTAGTAGTTGTAGAGTTAGAAAACGCAATATTTATATTTATTTAAGGATAATTGATTCAACTCTTGGAGTTCCAATTTTTAAAAGGACGAGAACTACTGGCTTCAGTAATATGAAGATGAAAACCAGAAAAAAAGTAAGCTCTTTTACTAAAAGGCAGGTATTTGTATTTATAATTTATTATATGTATCTTCAAAAAATTCGTTATATTATAGGATAAATTAAACAGAAGTATTCTCTTTTGTTTTGTTTCTGACATGTGCATTAATAAGCTACTTCTGAATATTGAATACATACCACGCTTATATTTTATACCTAAGCAACACTTCATCAATTTTTAAGGCTTTTTAAAAATATTTGAACATCGGTAGCAATATGTTTTTCATTTTCATTATGATTTATTTCACCTACAAGAAGGATTTAAACACTTACTACTAACATATCTTTTATTTTATCTCAGTTTGTCAAAATAACTACTATATCCTTTAATAAAAAAGTACCGAAATTTATTTAGAAAATTCTGGTAATATATCATACTGTCAAACATATCCTTTTTAATATCCGTTTCATTTATAGCTGTGATCAAATTATTCCGCTTTCGATATCGGAGAAAATAAAACTGGATTTATCGACTAAAAAAGAATCTTGGAGTTTACATTTGTTTTTTTCCCATTGTGTATAGTGAATTAATATATATAAAAAATAAACTTTAGGTTTTTTTTTATTTATTCAGTGTCGATTTATGAATTACAAATCCACTATTTTAAGTAAATGAGAATATTTTAATACGTTTTATTGAGATATTATTAAAAATTATATAAAAAAACCAAAATATTTTGGTTGCAAAATCTTGGAAAAGGGAAATTAAGGATTGTTTTTCAGATAACTCTCACTTCAGATTTAATACAATTTGTTTTTTATTTATGTTTTTTATTTCTTATTGACAGAATTTTAATAAAGTTTAATAATTGAATATTATTTAAGTTTGAATGCTTAGTTGTTTTATATGAGCAGAATACATCTGAAATCCTATCGCCTTACAGAAAGATTTTTTGAATTTCGTCTCCTATTTGTCTGTCACATTTAAATTTAAAACGAAATCTTTTATCACTTTAACTACCAGGAAATACATTGAGTTCCTATAAATTTAGTGTTTTTCAATGATTTTTGATTATCAAAAAGTAATTTTTTATTTCAAATTTGTACTATGCATCATAACGTTCAGAAATCATTGCTTTTCTCTCTCTCTGTACTTCTTGATTATTCTTCTCCTCTCAGGGTAAGTAAGTTTAAGCGCAACAGTAATTTTCAAAAAAATATTTTAATTATTCATTAGAATTTAAATGCATGTTCAGATACGCTATAACATGTGGTTTTAAAAATTAGGTTTATCATAATTATACTTTAAATTGCAGCTGAAATCCCAAAATTTAACGTGTGAACAAAAATTAGAGAGTCAAAAGCTTAAGAATAATAACAAGTTACTTTTAAAGAAAGAAAAAAAATTCCACACAGGATTATTGCTTTATGAAATTGTATGTTCTAGTGTGTACTAATTGATAAAACAAGGTTTTGAATTGCTTCCAGCTGGATGTTAAGCCCAGCATCTTCAATGTCGGATTTCAAGTCTTTAACTGAAGAATATTGCTTGCTTTTTCAGAAAATTACGCATGTGAGAATGCTCCTTATGTTTTCTGTTGGGTTGAGGTCAAGACTAATGCAAGCCAACCTAAGTTACTGTGATGTAGAGTTGGAAGTATGGATCGATGGATTGTCCTATTGTAAAAATCGAATATTGTAAAATTTCACCAACCAGAAGTAAAGGATTGGCAAGTATAGAGAGAGCTTTCAGAGTTTTGACGTCCATTGATCAATGCTAGAGACGTATATGACCATTGAAAGAAATAGTCCCCATATTACCATTTCACATCATATATATATATATATTGAGTGGACAAATTATTATTACCACCCCTTCAATAAAATATTGGACCCCCTTTTGCTATTAATATTGAATTGATTCTTCTTGGCTTGAATTCTATGAGTTATTGGAGGATGGCTAGAGGAATTTCAGTACATATCTGACGAATTACACTTTCCAACGCCTTCAGATTGGATAGTACTGGATTCAGATACCATATGCCCCTTTTGATCTCATCCCACAGATTCTCAATTGAATTGAGATCTGGTGATTGTGCAGGCCACCTAAGAATGGTAAACTTTCTGCCATGCTCTTTGATCCATCTGGAAACGATGCCAGCTGTATAACAGGAAGAATGGTCCTTTAGAAGGATTATATTGTTAATTTTAACTAGGTTTAAGTAATTGGGATAAAAACATTGTTATCAAAATTATTATTTTTACCAAGAAATATTTTCTTTTAAAACTAATTACAGGAGAATTATATAAATCTAAAGAGAAAGAAGGAACCTTTTTTTCAATCAGTGTCTCATAGTTTAAAAAATACTCTACAAGAAAGTACTGATAATTCTGCCACACATTAAAATTAACTAACATTTCTTTCTTCTTTTTTTCAAAGGAGAATAAAATAAAAGTTTGAGAACTTCAAAACATTTAAACTTCAAACAATAGATATACTTATATTTTGATGGTACTGATATATGAAGATGAAGACCAATACTTATAATAGGATATATGTAGAAAATGCTCTTTTTTTGTTATCTTAAAAGAAAGGATGTAAGTATTAGAATTGATATGATGGAAAAAAAAGAAGATTTCTATCGTCTTAATGTTCAAACTTTAGTTCTTTGTGTAAGAATTATTCTTCACAACAAACAACAAAGAAAGCAATATTCTTTCCACACGTGTATCTAATGACCTGTACACATTTACCTAGTGGCAGTTTTCCTTCTTTACCTATTCATCACATCTTTACAGTTTCAGAAATTTAATCCCCTTTTAATTCTACTAGCAATCTAATATAGAAAAAGATTTTATTGCACTATTCTTCTTTATTACTGAGTAAGAAGTAGCCATCTTGACGAAAATAGGGTGATATTTTAAAAAAGAAACACACCTAAGCACAGTGTTTTATTTTCAAACTGTTCTCTTTTTCCTGTTGAAATAAGAAAATCCTGATGTACTTAGGTGATAAGTAGATAAACAGAACTAGAATTTCTTTCCCACAAGGATTTATTTCTTGCTTACTTTCCGGGAAGTATCCCTAAGAACATGGATTCTTTCTAAGCTACAATTTTTACAAGAACGTTTCTTTGTTTGTTTTATTTACACTGCAATTTCTCTTTTCAACATATCCCCATCATTATAAGTAACATATCAAAAGAAAAATGAAAATGGTGAGACCTTTTATAATTTGTGTAAGGAAATATTCAGTTTTAAAAAACATTCATTAGTTCTAAAAATATGCATAATAAAGTAGGCTAATACTTTCTATTAAAAACAAACCATTTTGTGAAAAGCACTTTTTTACATTAAAAGGATAAAAAAAATGTGTAAAAAGAGCCATCGAAGTATAGTATTTACCCTTTTAGTTGAAAAAACACTAATAGAAGGGAAAGTTTTAAAAATTTTGTTTTTACACACATGAAGAATTTTTTCATATAAATAGTTTCATAAGTAAACAGTTTTTTAAAATTAATAATTTTTTCTGAACTAAAATATAGTTTAACTATACCTTAAAATACGTAAAAAATTTAACGAGTAGAGTTTTTCAGCTGCCTTTCTTAACGCAAAATTTCTTGATTATGCTTGAGTAGTATTTTGAAAGTTCATTTTATTTCGTAAGAGTAAATGTAAATGTCGTATGAATGAAATAATTTTAAATTAAAACCCTCTTTTTTTTTCAACAAAATATTGATTGATCAGAACTTTTTCATCGTAACGGTGAAAAAAAAAATTAGTTTTCAAAATGTAACTTATAAGAAAGGAAATTTACAATATTTCACTTTTTATTCGCATTTTGATTTTTATTCATTTTAATTAACTTAGATTCGTCAGAAATAATCTGAAAAGGATGACCATATAAAGAATTTAACTAAGATATACTATGTGAATATTTTTTATTAGCAAAACTGTTGTAAATTTTAAGTAAGCAATTTTCAGCATATTCACTGGATGAAAGATATGAAATATGCTTTCTCTCTAGAGATAAAAGAAAAGTTTTTCATATGATTATGTAATAAATTTATTTAATATCTCCCACACGGGAACATTTTTAAAAAGGCATTAATTCCTGTTCAATATTATGGTTACAAATTGGCAATAAGGCGCAATTTACAGTTCAATGAACTACTACAAGCACAAAGATTAACACAACATTACATCATAAGCTCTCCTCTGAAAATTATAGCCTCGTGGTCAAGGTAATGGACTCGTAACCTGCATGTCATAAGTTCGAACCTGGTACCACTGAAGGCCCTCCAAGTAGGGGAGCGATGCACTTTAAATCTGTCGTGAGCTCAAACGCCTTCCAGTTGGTGTGGTAGTTAGGAGAGGGGGATGCTAGCTCACAGGTGTGGTCCTCGTCACTTGACCCTGGTTCAGAATTACGAGGTCTGTTGGCAAAAGCCCTCGAGTAGCTGAGCAATGTGGCGTTAATGTTCTCTTACTCACATATCTGGAAATTAAAATGTGGAGATGAAGACTCGAAATTTATTTTTTTCCTGCTTACAATATATACTGAAAAAATAAAAAAATAGAACTACGTAATATATACATGTAAATTACAGTTTTAAAATTTGAGAAATGTGCATGAACAGTTGTGTGTGTGTGTATAACTTGTACAGTCAGGGCTTGTCCACCATTAGGCGGACAGGGGGTACCCCTTATTTTAATCCCCTGGTTTAAACTATGGGATACTCCTTAGCTTAAGAAAAACAAACGAAAAACGTTAATATGCGTGCCTTTTAAAAATATAGGCATCATGAATTCCTCTTAAGCCAGAAAAATTTTATAAAAACACAAATAATAGAGATTAAAATTAAAGCTAGATACGTCATAAAAGAAATACATTTTAGTTTACTCTAACAAACACTCTAAGCTAGCTTTGGTATTTACGATGTAAAATTTATGAAAATTGCATTGTTTGTTTTTAAGACCATTACTCTTTTGACATAAAGATAATGTCATATTTATCTTGAAATGGACTTAGCTTCTCTATCACCATAAGAATTCAAAAAGGAGTGTCAAGGTGGGGTTTTCAATAAAAACGCATTCGTAAATGCCCATTTATTGAGATTTAGCAATGGATAAAATAATGCTTATATTATTAATTTGCTTTGCTGTAGTACGAAGTGAGTAAACCGTGTTTTAGCATTAAAATTTAAGTTATGTATGCTGAATATGTTGTTTCCTCATAAGAGGAACACTATTTTTACTTTGAAATTATATCACTAAGAGATCTTCATACATAAATTTAATTTTTTTGTATATCTAGATGTTTAAGCTCAATTAGCATTATTTGTATATTTCACATGACAGATCGAAACCAAAAAAAGGTGTCAGCTGCTTTATTTTTGACTTAATTTTAACAAATTAGCTTAAGTGTTTTTTATTTGTAGTTTATACACACATAGTTCCTTAAAATTAAGATGCCAATTTTTAGATTAAGTATGAGTAATTATGTTTTATAACTGAGTGTGTTTTGTATCTGAATAATTTCTAACACGCAAAGATACTAATTAGGTAAAGTTTATACTAAACAGAAATTATGAATTAATGTTTATAGTTAAAAGAAATCAGGCATGGCTTGAAAAGATTGAGTGTTTCTGAAATTGTATGATTAATATTTGGGTGGGTGAAAGAGATAAACCAGAATGGGGTAATATATTTTCTGAATAGTCAGAAAATAACTGAGTCACCTTACTCTGAGAAATTTCTGTGGGAATGCTGATTCTCAATTTTATTATTATTTTTGGCTTATGAATAGAACGAAAATTGATTCAATTCATGTTATTTTATGAAAATGTAATAACTGAGACAGCATGTGTGGTACATTTATAACACATTAAAAATAGTGTTTTTATTTTTGCTTTGAGCTATAATTTAGCTGTTAGTAAACTTCTTATCATTAGTCTTGGATGAATTTGAAACTCAAAAATAAGGTAAAATAATTACATTCATGAAATATGAGGAAAATTAGAACAGATATAAACTTTTTAAGCAGGAAAATAGCAAGGGGAAATTATATAACTGATACATTTTGGATCTTGTCTCATCTAAAGCAAAGCTAACTTTAATGTTTAATTTCTGAAATAGTATCAAAATGAAATGATTTTTCTTGTTAGTACCGGATATTTACATTCATTTAAAATAAAAGTATAAATTTTACCTAGGTTTCCGTTTTCTTGGTTCAAAGAATCATTCTGCTTTTGCATTCCGGAACACAAAAGGGAAATTCATTATTTTTGTGCACCCTGCTTAAGATTTCAAATGAGACAATTTCATTTGGAAAAAATATGCAACTGAAATATTTTTATGTTTAACTTTACTATCTAATAGATTTGATGCGAAAACTATTCACCTTGTTGACAAATTTTGTCAAATAAAAGTTTAAACGCGATGATTTTTTTTTTAAAAAATTATCTTAAAAGATAGTGTTTAATAAATTCCTTTTTTACGATAGAATAGTTGAAAATTAATTTAAGGCCATGTTTTTAAGAAGAATACTACGTTGTACGTGTTGATAAAATAACGCACCGGCTTGAAAAATTGTAATTTTCATGAAGATGTAGCAACGTGGTATTCAGGTAGTATATTAAAAAAATTAAGCAACTTAAAGTTTTCTTTTTAAAGACTTCAAAAATATTACTGATGCCGAAAAAGAAATGAAATAAATAATTATCTTAAAATAGTGTATTACTATTGTTTTAATTTATTTGAATATTTAATAGTGTCTAGTCAATTATGTGGTTAACTACGAGATTTAACACGCAAAACAGGATTTACTTGTTACGATACTGAAAAAACATATGGATTGATACTTATTAATTGATATTTTTATTGAAGATTATAGATATTAAAGGAATTTTAAAAATCGAAAAAAAAAATCGCAGTTAAATTTTAAAGAAATTTTTGCTATTGTTCGTTGGGAAATTTAAATTAATATTAAAATTATTCATTATTACACTATCAGCATTAAGACATTAGTTTGTAACCATAGGTCAGCAGCTGTTTACACTTGAAAATTGTGGACTTGCTGATGTAGTTCAAAATGGAGATCGTATTGTAGGTGGAAGAGATGCAGTCATTGGAGAATATCCATGGCAGGTAAGTAAATGATTCCGAACATCTTGTATTATTTTAATTTACTTTTTTTTGGAAACATGTATTTCTTAACACATGAACATTGTTGTTGATAAAACTGACGAAATTTTTATACTAGAAATATAGAGGGTGTCATGCGTGCATATACTTTAATATATTTATGAAGAAATCGTACTTAACACATCTCAAACCTAACTCGGTGTAGTTCTTTAAATTTTGTCCTTGTTTCCGGAATTCCGACTGCTAATTTAGCACAGATTTTTTTCTTTCCAATTACCAATAGGAACCCAGTGTGAGAAATCATGCCGAGAAAATTGTGGTGCATGGATTAAATATCATTTTTACTTACGGAGGACATCATAACTACAATAAATACACTCTCTGAAAATTTTTATTGCGTTAATATGGTTGCCAAAATTTTTATGTCCATTTATTTTAACTTCTCTTTTATAGTGGAGGAATATGATTCTAAACTTCTATGAGAAGTACTTAAAATCACGATTACGTAACAAATTGAGTGTTAAAAATGAAATTTTTTTAAATAAAAATTCAATTAAATAATAATAAAATAAAGCTTTTGTAATGTTTATTTATTACTGAATCTTTTTTACCAGTCACAATACAATTTTCAATAACAAAACTCATTCTTATAAAACGTCTTAGTATATTATTTTTCTGCATTGCTATTTAAATCAAACATTCTTCCTCTTACTACACCTCTCTAGTTTAAGTACATTTAACACCACCAAATATTTTGAAATTAAATACTTTCTTGTAATAAAACTTTGCTAGTTTATCTATTGAGAGAGAGATTTACAGTGCATTTTTTTCTTACTTAAGCGAAAATGGCTGAAAAATACTATGAATTTCAAAATTATTTACTTTTCTTGACTCAAAAACCAGACATGTCTGTTTTTCTTTGAATTTTGACAGAAAAAACGCTCGATGTAAAAAAATAAAACAATTACGTAATCCTTAACGCATGAGTAAACATGAAAGATTGAGCTTCTCGCTATTTTTTTTTTGTAAGCTACCTTAATTTATCGTAAAATTATTATTTTCTTTTCAGTATTTTCTCTATCTAACACTATACGATGAAAAATCTTTTGATTATCTCTTTTTTTAAAATAAACTAAACGCACATTTGTCTCATATATTGCGATGGATCGTACGAAACATTTATTACAATCAATCAAGTCTTTTCTAGATAATATTTGGTTTAATATATATGCATTGAAAATAGGGTCCTTACATATAAAATATGATATTCCTTTTTTGCAAAGTGTATAGGAAAACTGCAATGAGTATGAAGACTTGTAACGTATTACTTATTAATTTTTTTTTTCAGGTATCCTTAAAATTCAGTAATTTCTTCATAAAATCAAAGCACCTTTGTGGAGCTACTATTCTTAATCAAAGATGGATTATCACAGCTGCCCATTGTGTTCACCGGTAAAATTTTCATATCTTCCAAGTCAAAAATTTCTACAGTACTACCATGTTAGATTAATAATAAATGGTTATATTAATTAATAAATAAGAGGTAATTGTAATATAGTTTTCCAGAGAGAAAGAACAAATATGAAGGTAAAAGCTTATTTTAGTTAAAATTTGTGTAACATTATAACATTGGTTCACTTATTATTTCTGGGTAGTTTAATAACTAGGTTTTTTTAGTGGGAAATTTGAATTTTGTAGGTCCAGTTGCTAAATTAGCA
>BMAV01005196.1:52942-77315 GCA_019973955.1 Trichonephila inaurata madagascariensis
TTATACTTTCACAAAGAAAACTCATTTACAAAAATTATACTTTCACAAAGAAAACTCATTTACAAAAAAGTTATATTACTATAACAGTTAAAAGAGTCATTTAAATAATTTTTTAAAATTTTTATTCATTGACACAGAAAATTCATTTACAAAAATTATACTTTCACAAAGAAAACTAATTTACAAAAAAGTTATATTACTATAACAGAGTTAAAAGAGTCATTTAAATAATGTTTTAAAGTTTCTATTCATTGGCACAGAAAATTCATTTACAAGAATTATACTTTCACAAAAAAAACTCATTTACAAAAAAGTTATATTACTATAACAGTTAAAAGAGTCATTTAAATAATTTTTTAAAGTTTCTATTCTCTCATTGACACAGAAAATTCATTTACAAAAATTATACTTTCACAAAGAAAACTCATTTACAAAAAAGTTATATTACTATAACAGTTAAAAGAGTCATTTAAATAATTCTTTTAAGTGTTTATCCATTTACAAAAAAATGCTTCAAAATAAATACAACACAACTTAATGAACTGCTCAGAAACAATATTAAAATAAGAATTTTGCAAATGATGTTGGTTTTCTATAGGGAAATCTCACATTTCAGTTCTTCGTTTTAAAACTGAAAAGAAAACTTACATCTTCATTTGTTTGCTTAGTCTTTAGTTTATTTTTTCTTTCTGAATCACAAGAGTAAAATTATTTGTACAGTATTTTTTTTTTTAAATATAGTGGTACATAATGAAATTTATTTTCTTACACACAATCGATCAAATTGTTTTGTTGCTAATATTTTATTCATCTATTATTACTTAAGTTGATTTGGTAACCAAGGTATTGGTGTTTTTTCAGGACTGGTTGCAAAATTATACTAAAACTTCCATTCAAGAAAAAAATGAATGCTATTAAAAAGATCAAGTACTCGATCTATTAGACAAATAAGTCAAAAACCATTCTATTTGATTGCACTCTGAATGAAATCTAGAATGTAATCAAACAAAATAAATCCATGTCTGTGTTTATTATCTCAATACATTGCTATTTTTTTAGGGTTTATTGTTTCGCAAAACCTGTGTAAAAAGGCAATGAAAAAAAAAGCTTTCTAAAATTATTTTTAAATCTTGAAAGCTTATATGAGATATTATTCAATTCGAGTATTTTCAATGATTAATTTATTTATACTTTTGGTTAATTTGGAAAAGAATTCATTGATGTAATTGATTAAGAAAAGCAATTCTTTTTAAATTGTATCGGTACTGCATTGTAACATTAAAAATTGGGGGAGGGGAGGCAGGGAATTGAACAATAAAATTAAGAAATGCTTATGCAACAAAACAAAAAAACACAGTAGTTTTCAAAACTCTATTCCAAATAAAAAGAGCACTAAAAAGTTTGTCGAATAGAACATCTAATTATATACACAGAAATCTCAACTTGCAGAAAAAAATCATTTCTATCTAACAATACAAGTTCTCTTCAGATTTTTAGTTATCTGCCAAACTATTGGAGCATGATATACTTTTTAACTCTGTTGACTCCACACATTGTTTTCTTTCAAAACTTTTTCTTAAAATGAAGGAATGAGTAAAAAGAAATGAGACAACTTTATCATCTAAGATGATTGTTTTTAGTGGATATGACAAGTAGTTCCAGAAGATAATACTGTCTTTTTTTATTTTAAGAAAATAGTATAAGACATACAACTTGCACTTCTTCATTAAATTAGTTCAGTTACAGGGTTATTTTTTAAAATTTCTTTTTATATTCACAATTTAGTAATGAACTGAATGTTATTTGATTTATTTTAGCTATAAGGAACTCAGTTCTAAATATAAGATACGGATTTATTCAATTAATTCAAAACCAAGTAGATTTTCATAGTCCCCAGGAGTTTCTAAAATGTTACATAGGAAAAAATGATTTATAATCTGTACAACTGCAATTGTGTGTGTGTGTGTCATTCTTGCTTTTCTTTTTGCTTGCTTCTTTTGAAACAAATATTATAGGTATTTAACTGTAATTAGTAGTTAAAATGTTCTAATAGGACACTGTTTTAGTCGTTTAGTAGCTTTTTTTAAGTTAAAGGAAGTAATACTTTTCAAAAGTTTCCCATCTTTGCTGCTTTTCTTTTTCATAATTTTTTTCCTCCATTCCAAATATTCGTTGAAATTCAAATTCTGCTAGAGAGCCAAACATCCTAAAGTTGTATATTGTTATTTAAAATTTTTTAAAAAAAATCCCATGTTTTTTTTTATATTTTTGACAATTTATTAAGTTTTTTTAACTGAAATATTTTGATTTTGTAAAAATTATTTCACTAAAAAATTTTGCTCTATTAGTGATTCAATACGAAGCCTATATGTCCTGTTATTTATTTTATGTTTAAATAAGAGTAGCCATTTTGGGCAAACATTACTTGATGTTTCAAAATGAGAAGATTAAGAAAAAAGAAGGCACGAGAAATTTAAAAATACTTGAAAAAAAAAAAAAAAACCAGCAAGATTTTTACTGACTTAAATAGTTTCGGATATGAAAAAATACATAATATATTATACCCTGGGAACCCTCTCTCTTACTTTCAAACTAAAGTTTGGAATATTCTTTCAAACATACATTAGATATTTTCACCGAATTTGATGAAAATCCAACAAAAGTTGCACATTTTAACATTTTTTTTATTTTAAGAGGTATGCGGATGCGTGTACGCCTGTTTAAATACTAATTATAGATATTGTATTTAAATCAATTTGCATAACTTCTCTGATAATCTTTTAGCTGCCACGGTAGTGGTGTGGCTATGGGCTGGAAGTGAACAGAGTTGTTTCTTTTGTATCGTAAATTCGAGTCCTGAAACCACTAAAGACCCTCCATGTTGAGGAGTTAATATGAATGAAATCTGTCAAGGCTCAAAGTCCTAACGTTAAGGGTGTGTGGAAGTTTGAAAGAGTGCAGGGGAAGTCGTCCTCGTCACTTAAGTTATCCGACTACGTTCGGAACCGTGTTTTTAAAAAAGCGCAGAAATAGATTATTTTCATGATATTTAGTGTCACTTTGATTAGAATACATGTATAAAATTGTTTTAAGAACTCTTTGACAAAAACATTTTATTTAAGTACAATATTTTGGCAAAAAATTAACTTAAAATAACCTTTTTTCAAAATGTTCTCCTCTTATAAAAAATGCTTCTAAAATAATAATATTTTGTGTGTGTGTGTGATTAAATAAAGTAAAGACTTCTCCAGAGAGTCTGAACTACTTTTTTTTTGAAAATTCACATTATTTTCAGAGTTACAACCCATTGAAATAATTATCGGCATTTTTTTCTTAAAATTTCTCACCTCTGTTGTCGGAAATCATGGATAAACCCTCTTCTAAGTTATATATTTCAAAAAGTTCTAGTTGAGCCTCTGTACAGAGGTCTGAACTATATACAGACAAAATATTATTATAATAGAAGATTTTGAAAATTGGTCATTCTATGTTCATTTTTGTCAAAATATTGTACTTAAATAATTTTTTATTGTAATACTATTCTTAAAACAATTGTATATACATTTTCTAATCTAAGTGACACTAAATATCATAAATACTATCCATTTATACGCTTTTGCAAAATCACGGTTCCGAACGTAGTCGGATACCTTAAGTGTAGATAAAACTTACGAGGGGTCCGTTACAAATAACCCTTGCGTTGCTTCGAAGAGCAGCAACAATCAACAATCAATAATTCAATCTTATCAGTCTTAATTGCGATGTTAGTCCATCACAATAGATTCTAATTTTGTGATTATCCTGCATTACAGACTCTTTTTAGTATATGGATTATCCTCCAATAAATTGAAAAAAAAAATCAGTAGTTGGTTTTATGTTTGCGTAAAATATAACTTTTAAAAATTAAATTTAAATATTTAATTAAAAAAATCTTCTTTTTAAAGGAAATAAAATTCCATAATAAAAAATAAAAAAAAAAAAATCGAGCACTTTGTCCGAATTTTATGTTGTTGATTAATGTTGTACATCGATGCGATTCATTTATTTGAAATTTATAATCTCTATAAATTTATAGATGTTTTGCAAACTCCTGTAAAATGATAGATACTGCTTATACGATATTTGGAACTTTCTATGATAACAAACTTAGACTATCCATCGAATACGAAAAATTTTTCCACCTGTGATTGACATTAAAGTGATTTTCAAGATTTCCTTTCCTGCCAAAGCCATGCTAAGCCGAAAAGGAAACTAAAATTATATTCCCCAGGAACTATTTCCGTTTTTTAATGATAGAGAGTGAAAACAACACATTTTGCAAATAACGTACTTCTACCAATTTTCTAAAGCAAATATAGTATTATAGTACATTAGACAAGCCCTTCTTATTTATCACAGATCTCAGAAAAATATTTTACGGTAGAAATTGTACCTCAAAAATTCACTAATCAGAGTATAAATTTAAAAATGGAGAACATAAAAAAATTAATTATATTTTATAAAAAATATTTCGTACGATGAAACTTCGCACTTAGGTGTTTAATTAGGAATCTTAGCAACATGTATGTGCATCTTGCAAATGCATATAAACCAACTAATTTCCTCTCTTTCTCTAAATTTCTTTGCTACTACAATGTTTTCTCCTTATTCGAATATATTTATTACCAAGAAAATAATTCTTGGATGGAATATTCAGAAATGAATTTCGCAAAGTGAAATCTAAGGCATTGACTTCGGAAATTAAAAGTAAAAATTTATTCTGTATACATTATTTGATAAAATTTCTTTTACGTATGTCTCTTTTAAATCCAAAAAAAAAGTAATTTAAAAAAATTATTTTATGAATCACTTACACAAGAACAGTTACTTTTACAGAAAAAGATAAATATATTATTCTAGGCTGATCCTACAATTGGAATAACTTATGAGTACATGAACCTTTTGGAAAAACAAATCAAACGAAAGATCAAAGCAATACCTAAAAGCTAATGTGACACAAAAGACTTTTATAAATCCTACTTTAGGTATGTTTTTGGATCCTATAAGAACTAGAGCACTAAAAATTGGTAGCAATGTGTACTAGATAACTAAATGGATTAAATGTGAGAGCATGTTCTAAATACTAGAATATGTAAATGAATAAAATGCACCAAGTACCAGAATTTGGGATAGGCAGCACTGTAATAATACATAAATAACTAATTATTTGCATGTATTCTCTATTTCTACTAAAAATGCTATTCTCTAACATATCAGAGAAGTCAAACTAGTCACAAAAATATCAATGGACATAAAGTAATTCAATAAAATAGACACTGAATTCAAATTATTAAAGATTTAAATCAAGACTTTCAAAATAAAAAAAAGGCTAACTTGGGCCGAGCAAATAAGGTTTAACATTAGGTGGGCCACAAAAATCAATATTCATAGAAACACAGGCACCGTATTTACCTATTTGTGGTACATTCAAAATAAATGTACGCATTTTGTTTAATAATAGCAACAACAACAAAAAAAGAATATAATTTAAGGTATCCGACTACGTTCGGAACGGGGATATTAAAAAGCGCATAAATGGATAATTTTCATGATATTTAGTGTCACTTAGATTATAATACATGTATAAAATCGTTTTAAAGACATTTTGACAAAAACAATTATTTAAATACAATATTTCGGCAAAAAATTAACTTAGAATAACCTTTTATTTTAAAATGTTCTCCTTTTATGAAAAATACTTCTATTATAATAATATTTTGCCTGTATATAGATCAGACCTCTGTACAGAGGCTCAACTATGATTTTTGAAAAGTTCACATTATTTTCAGAGTTACCACCCATTGAAATAATTATCGTCATTTTTTTCTTAAAATTTCTCCCCTCTGTTGTCGTAAAACATGGATAAACCCACTTCTAAGTTATATATTTCAAACATTCTAGTTGAGCCTCTGTACAGAGGTGTGAGCTATATACAGGCAAAATATTATTATAATAGAAACATTTTTCACAAAAGGAGAACATTTTGAAAGTGGGTCATTCTATGTTCCTTTTTTGTCAAAATATTTTACTTAAATAATTTTTTATTCTAATACTATTCTTAAAACAATTTATATACATTTTCTAATCTAAGTGACACTAAATATCATAAATATTATCCATTTATACGCTTTTGCATAATCACGGTTTCGAACGTAGTCGGATACCTTAAAGAACATTTAGAGAATTCTACCTATCTTATTTTTATATGCTGTGTTGGTTATTTATTTTATTTTGTATTATTGTGTGCCGATATATGGGCCAAGCCACAAAAATGTTCATTGTGGGCCACAAGTGGTCCGCGGCCCACGAGTTTGACCTCTCTGTGTTAAAAAAATGATACAAAAAATCTTTTCCGGAGATTGAATGAGACTCACCAAGACTCCTTTGGAGAGTCAGAAATGACTAAGTAATTAAAAAGGAATTATAAGAAATGTTTTAAATTTCCAATGAATTGTTTATAAGTTAAAATAAGCTCGAAATATTGCTATAATAAATACTTTTCTGACTTACTTTTTTCTCACAGTTTTCGGTCAAGGCAATTTTAGTTTGCATGGCTGTGGTATAAGTAGATCTTCAGCCAGTGGGAGTAAAATCGTTGGAGGACGCAACGCACTGGAGGGAGAATTTCCTTGGCAGGTTTGAAAATTTTTGTTTTATTAATAAAATAGCATTATATATATATATTTTCTATTAAAAATAAAGTAAATTGAGAATTATTTATACATAAATTAGTAGATTAACTCATTAATTCGCATTCTGAAATCACATTTTTTCGGTGTTCATAATTACTTATTTTCAGTTATTGTATAATCCTACTTTTTTGCAGTTGTCTCTTCAAATGAGAGTAATGCCTATTGTGACCAATTATCAGCATATCTGTGGAGCTTCAATTATCAACAGTGATTGGGCAGTGACAGCAGCTCATTGCATTGCTGGGTAAAATTTTAGTTTTCTTTCTCTTTCTATTATTAAAATAAAAACCAATGAGAAAAAGTAATAGAAATTTTCGAGATAAATTTGTTAATGTTAAATATTGATCGAAATACTCATTTAAAAGAGGTAATGTTATTACCAGTATCAATAGTTATTTAAAGTAGTAATGACACACAAAGACCAAAAAACTTTAGCTTAAGGTATCCGACTACGTTCGGAACCGTGATTTTGTAAAAGGGTGTAAATGGATATTATTTATGATATTTAGTGTCACTTAGATTAGAAAACATATATAAAATTGTCTTAAGAATATTTTTACAATAAAAAATTATTTAAGTACAATATTTTGACAAAAAATGAACATAGAATGACCACTTTTCAAAACATTCTCCCTTTATGAGAAATTCTTCTATTATGATAATATATTTTGCCTGTATGTAGCTCAAACCTCTGTACAGAGGCTAAACTAGAATTTTTTAAATACATAACTTAGAAGTGGATTTATCCACATTTTATTACAACAGAGGGAAGAAATTTTAAAAAAAACGCCGATAATTAATTCAATGGGTGGTAACTCTGAAAATAATGTGAATTTTTCAAAAATCCTAGTTCAGACTCTCTGAAGAAGTTTTTACTTAACGTAAGCACACACACAAAATATTATTGTTATAGAAGCATTTTTTATAAAAGGAGAACGTTTTGAAAAAAAAAGTTATTCTAAGTTATTTATTGCCAAAATATTGCATTTAAATAATTTTTTTTGTCATAATGTCCTTAAAACAATTGTATACATGTATTCTAATCTAAGTGACACTAAATATCATGAAAATTATCCATTTATGAGTTTTTTTAAAATCACGGTTCCGAACGTAGTCGGATACCTTAAGTGGTAAAAAAAATCTTACAGATCTTTGAAATTTACATAGAGAGTGAATAATTTTTTTTAAATAATTGAGAACGAGAAACCATTGTTTTGATATATTCAGCAAATTCTATATACTTTTTTAAATAAGCAATTTTCTGTAAAAGATATAAAGGATAAATTAAATAGTGAATATGACGTTTGTGTTTGCATGTAAAAGTCCGGAATATGCTCAAAAATGTATGTACACAGTTCAATCACGGAAAGTATGTTCATAACTTTTTTACTAGATTAATCTCTCTAGGCTCCTAAATCAATTATCAGAAGAATTTAAAGTGGTCACAATAAACATTCAGACATCTGCTCTCCTTATGGTATTTTTGTTTTTCCCCTTAGTACAAAAAACAATACAAAATGGCTTTTAAGAGTATGCTGTGTCCTTAAATGTTTCTGCCTTTTCCAAAATTATCGTCAAGTGTTCAGGGAAGTCAAATAGTTATTTTTTGTAAGAAAGTCATGTGTGCTTTCGTTACTCTCCTTGAAACACTATTTTGTTTCGACAGTCACATGATAATTTTAATAATAGCGTAGTACTGAAATTAATAACATTACAGAAAGCGTAATAGAATTCATACTTTCATATAAAAATCCAGACCATAAATGTCAACCACTGCATTTTTATTGTACTCTTAAAAATAATTAAGATCATACGGAACTATTTTTACAATTTTATTTTTATGAACGAAGGATCAATGTATATAAATACGAAAAAAATAGTATTTACATTCGATGTACCACATTGATTTAAGATACTAAATAGTTTTAGGATATATTTTATGTTTATATGAAGGGATAGATGTTTATGAATTTTTTTTTGCTAGCACAATTTGCATAATTTGTAAATTGTTCTTCAATTTTATAATAACATTATTTTCTAATGTGAAAACTATTTGTTTTTCAAATGACTTTCAATGAATACAAAATAGTGAAATATTGATTTCTAAATTAGTAAGGCTTTTATTTTGTTTTTCAAATAGAAGACCATTCATATTCCTTTCTAATTATTATTTCAATTTGTCCAGTTTAATTCTTAGTAATTTTTGCGCAGAATTTCTAATTTAGTAAAATTTGCTTTATTGCAGAGGGTTTTTTACAACATATCGAGTTCAAGCAGGAGCTATGAATATGACGAAAAGAGAGAAAATAGCTCCGACAAATCATATGGTAAATCTTTTTTCGAAGTTTATTGTTTCAGATTATTTTTAGAATTTTAGATTTAACAGTTTTTATCTTTAACAGGTAGTGCCGATTGTACATGAGGGTTACAACCCCTTAAGGTCTTTGAAAAACGACATTGCTCTTTTAAGACTTACCAGTCCTATAGACCTGGACAATTCGGATGGCTTTATGAATGGCGTTTGTTTACCCTCAAAGGATATGGCAGACAATATTACTGGCATGGCTACTGTTACTGGATGGGGTACAACTAGTCAGGGTAAAGTATATTTATACTTTAATTAGGTAAACCAGAAATGCATCAGACTTAAAACCATTGTAAAGTGTGTTAAACAAATTTTGAATTGTATTCCCTGACGTTTTGCGCTTCAGCATTTAAATCGTCAGTCTCCCATACACTTTTATTTCTTAAAAGTAAAGTAATAATTACCTACTGAACTTTCATAGTAACGCATAATTTGTTCATTTTTATAGTTACTAACAATTTAGTCTTCATTATACACATGCCCTAACTTACTTAAATTATTGATTACATACTCAAAAGAAGTATATATTATTGGTTTATATAAACAAAAAACTTAAAATGATTGATGATATTAAAGAACTTGCATGGTTTTATCACATTTATTACAAATTAGTTTACAGAATGAAATGAAAGCTATTTGATAAAAAAATCTTATGGACACGTTAATCAGTTTTGTAGTTTATAAGCACCATTTAACTAACCTCGTTTAGAGACGATATTTCTTCAGTTAATTTGGAAAGGGCGTCAATTATTACAAAAAAACTTTGAAATTTCAAACATTTTGTGTTAATCTTTTCCTCTCCGATTACTTCTGTTTTCTTTCTTGATCTCTTTTTGACAGCTTTGTTACTTCAACCGTTTGAGGTGACACTTAATAGCCCGTAAAATCTTTTTGCAAAGCATTTCAAAGTAAATTTTTTTAAATGGCATTTTTTTTTCTCGTTTCAGTGTTATGTAACTGTAAATCGTAAGAATTTGGGACGTTCCTGTAAGGAGAATGTTTACACACTTATTTTGTGCTTGTGATGAAGTTGCTATTTGTTTTTATTGAAACAAATTTCATACGTTTTCAGTGACAGTACACTGGTTAATAGTTAGTTAATCACCAAGAAAATAATGTTACTGATGTGCTTAACTTTCTTCGCAATTTAATAAGAATATATTTATCAAATAAAAGAATAAAATAATAATATAAATATATATATATATATATATAATATAAATATAAAAGAATAAAATATAATATAAAGAATAACTGCAAGGTTTATAGTAGAAATTTAAAATAATTAGTAAGCAATGCATAATTCAAAAAATCGCAATTTTACTTAAGCAAAGAATATAATACACATATACACTGTAGGATCCATCTTTAATACTTAAATATTTAAATGTATCCCTCCCTCATTTAAAGTGTTTAAAATACATATATATACTATACTATACTAATAAATACATAATACTCTATACTCTAATCAAAGAGTTACCCTAATAGGAAAATCGTTAAATACGGGTACACATGTATAGAAAGCAAAATGATAACAGTAGCAGCACAGAAATTGAATGATTTATTCAGGAATACAGCAAAAAAAGAAAGGAAAAAAAAAAAACCCAGAAATCAATAACGCATTGACTCATAATTTTGGGGGATGTCCCCCATGTGAGATTGTTTGCCATCTGTGTTTTAATTGGTGAGTTATATCAGCACGATCCAAATCCGAGATGGCCGCACGTGCATGATCATTAGATCCCAAACGTGCTATAATGAGGAGAGATCTGGTGATCGCGCCAGCTAGGAAAGTGTTGAGAAATCACAAAAACAAGCAGTAGGAAGGAATGCCATATGCGGTTGGATTGTGTGCCGCGTGTTTCCGATGACAGCAAAAGTGGCCGGGCTATTAAATAAAATGGCAACGCATTGCATAACACCGTGTTGTCGGGCAGAGTTGTGGGTGGGTGACATTAAGGTGAATATCTTACCACTTACCTGAATATCTGTACAAATCCTTTCACTAAACATACGTAAATTAGCATATGATAATACTTCTTTGATTAATTTTTTAAAAGAAAAAAAAAGGGGTGAAAACTGAATGCTTTTGTTTTCAAAGCTTTTGCGAAGGACGTAAAGTTTTCCCTTAAAAAAATAAGTCATAGAATTTTCAACAATTTTGATTGTTTTGGTGAAGTCATTTCATGTTTCCCGAAATATAACAATCTGTTGCCAATGTTTCATTTATCAAGGAACAGAAGAGTAAGAGCTAAATCTTGAAGAAAAATTGTGTATTAGTAGTACATATTCAATCATAAGCTTATATATTATTTTGGTAACTTTTGGATATATTTTATCTTAATAATCTCATAGACTGAAAAAAAATAAAAATATAAAAATATTTTTCAAACAGGAGGCTCTTTGTCTGAGACTTTAAGGGCGGTTGATGTTCCAATATTATCAGATGAAAAATGCAAGGAGGTTTACAAAGAAAACTATGAACCTACTATGTTGTGCGCCGGTTATGATGAAGGTGGAAAAGATTCTTGTCAGGTAAATAAGATTTATATTCAAGTGAAGTAAAATCACTTTATATCAACAATTACAGGTTGTTTTTGATCATCTGCTGCTTAAAACTCACTTAATGGGAATTTAATACAAATACTTACTTCCCAAATTAAGTATCGACAAACTTTGTTAAATACACTTAACTTATTCAAAGAATTATTGTAAAGTTTTAGTTGCATTACTTTAAAAACAGACTGTAATTGAATGCAACATTAAAAACATATAGTGTATTTTGGTGTAAATTTTATATACAAGTTAAAAAATGAATTTAAAAATCAGAATATCGGAAATAGAACTAAAATATAAACTAAGGTCTACATAATTTAAAATTTGTAGAAGTTAATAATTACTCATTTAAAACTTGGATATTAATTGTATTGTATTTTTATTGATATTCTTTTGACTTTGTGTTCACTAAAGACTTAACGTAACGTTAAATTAGAACAGTTTCATTGAAAAACTTAATTGAATAATATTTTATAATATTTTAAAATAATATAGAATGGAAAAAGTAATGCCTGCACGTGAAAAAGAAAGAACGCGTTGACTTGCAGGTACTCTTTGAAGAAGAAAATTATGATTCTATACTCTTATTTTTTAAAAACTCAGATACACGTTGCACATAAATGAGATTGCTTTCAAGGCTTTTAAATAATCTCTTGCAGAAAAATTTTACAAGACCTTAAAGGTGTTAGTAAAATTCTTCTATATTAACACATAAATTGCCATAATTGACAAATCTGTATGCTAGGTTTTTTTCAGCGACTTAAGCTTCTCTGTTTCGAATAATTTTATACTTAGTGATGGCCCTTTATTTCCTTTTCTTGAAAATTTTTTTAAGTCATTCAAGATTTAGGTGAGCTGATATTTAATTGAGTTTATTTCAGGCAACCCTTTCTACAGTGTGTGTGTGTGTTTTACCAAAATGTATTGAATAATTAAAAACAGCGATGCTCTTATAAGTATGAATATACCGAATTTTTTCAATTGGTTTCAACATTTATGCAATAATAATAATGACTATAGATATATTATATTATCAGAGTTCTGAAAAATAATAAATTTTCATAAGAATTTCTACAGTTTAATTTCTTAGACAAAACAGAGCATTGAACTTTTATATATACAAATGAAATAAATTTATATGCTCTATCTGAAACCCAGTTTTATTGAAATGTCCAGTAACTGGCTTTTTTTCCCAAGCCTTTAAATCAGTGCTTCTCAAACTTTCTATATTTGTGACCCATTTTTTAATCTTTATTTTCATCGCGCCCCCTTCCATACAATTACAATGTAATGAATTCAATAATAATATACTTTAACGTAAAGCTACAATACGACTTGAATTATAAACAGCACAAATTACCAAGATAAGTGTTAAATTTTGTATATAATTTTATGACATATCAATAAGGTCACTGGTAATTATTAAACTCGTTTTCTTAACTTAGTACTCTTAAATTAATTATGAAACACATTGTGCACAACTCATTCATTTATAAGTGTATTATATCAGTGTAAATGTGTATTTTATTTTTTATTATGTCGGAATGTATTTTGTTTTGCTTCCCTTCAGTAAATTAATAATTTTTTAAAAATAATCTCTTGTTTTTGTGATTTTTCTATACACTCGCCCCCCCCCCCCCTTGTAGGGTTATCATGCCCTCCTAGGGGGAGTTGCCCCACAGTTTGAGAAACACTGCTTTAAAAGCAAATGCATTTTTTCAGTTACTGTAAAGATCACTTTTACTACTAAAACTTATCGTAAGAGGGGTTTAGTGTAAATATTAATTTAAAGAAGATTATACGTTTCATTTATCCTTTCAAATTGCTTACAGGAACAAGATAAATTTATGGATACTCTTTTTATTTTCTCTACGCTTAATACTTAACGAGCAGTGATCTGAAATAAGATTTTTATTCTCTCTCTTATCTGTATGCATGTGCGTATACTGCATTGGTAAAAAAACAAAAATTATAAATATGAAAAACTGTATACAGTTATTTTCAATAGTGATGAGAGAAAGAACATTAATAGGTACTTATTACGTACTTTAAAATAATATGCAGTAAATTGAGTTTTTGAAATCTTTAATTTTTAGACTTATAACACCAAGGTTTTTTTTTTTTTATATTAACAGGGAGATTCTGGAGGTCCATTCGTCCAAAGATCAAGTGATGGAGTGTCTACTTTGATTGGTATTGTTTCCTGGGGATATGGCTGTGCACAACCTAACTATCCGGGTGTCTACACTGAAACTGCTCACTATATAGACTGGATTACTAGAACCATGAAAACACTAGGAAGTGGTAGCTTATCTCCATAATTTATATAATTTTTTTTTGTGTAATTACAGTTTTTTAAATAAAGTTGAATGTATGTGAATAATTGTGATTTGGAATTAATTTTTCTTTACATTACAACTTCTTAATTTTCTATTTTTAAGCCATCTTTTGAAAAAATAAAACAGAAGTTTATGTGCTTGTAAGGCTACAAAGTATAAATATTTTTGAAACAAATATAATGCAAAATTTTACTCTAGAAAGAGAGTACTTCGAAATTGTTTGTACGAAAATTTTATAGTTTCAAGCTTTCAAATAAAAATATCGATAAAGACTGAAAGAAAATGAAAAAAGTATTATTAGAAATCCCAAATGAAGAAACGTTATTTACAAATTAAAAAGTCTTATTCGTATTTGTAAAGCAAGAACTTTTATAAAAAGAAATATTTTGTGAAAATATGTTTTAGTGGAAAAGTCTAGTTTTTTTGGAGAATACTTGGCATTTCTTTGAAGAGAATCTTTAAAAATGTATTTAAATCTACATGAAAATCTAAAGTTTTTGCCCAAATTAAGAATTAAAATTGTAAAAGCAAATAATAACAAAAAATTTATGGAATATTAAGCAAAAAGAGGAGTATATAGTATAGTTATAAAATTGAAGTATATTGTGTAAAACTATTAAAAAATATTCTGAAGGAAGTTTAATGGCATATGTATACCAAAAAAAAAAATATAAGTGTGAATATGTAGCAATGACTTTGATCACTACTGAGTAACCTACAAGAGCGTAAAATGTTTCGTTAAAAGCTAAAAAGTGTTTAAGTTGCACATTTTTAGAAAATAATAACAATATTTAAGTTGGTTTTTAAAATTATAATGTAAAATTGAATGAAAATTTTTTCAAATAGTCATGCATTTATTTGAATTTTTATTTTTTAATAGTACCAATACTCTTGGGAAGTTTTTAGGCAAAGCATTTCTTCATCACATAACTTTCCAGTATTTCATAAAGTTTTGCTACTTCAAGAAACATTAACGTTAAATCAAATATTGTCATAGAATAAAATTGAAATAAAATTATATGATACTTCATATTCCAATGGAACTATGTTAAAAATTTTGTACTTTAATGTTTGATAAGCACTTCAAAGTAAAATATATATCTTAAGGACTTATATTTCACACACAAAACAAGCATGTAGTACTCATTGACATCATTTATCATTTTATAAATATACTGATTTTCCCATTTTATTAATTCATTTATTCACCAAATGAATAGAAAAGACCTTATTTAGGTGTTTTCATATTTAATAGATACTTTTTAGGGTCTATTTCCTACGAAATGGGCAACTCTTTCTCTAAACTATGCCAAACATTCGTTTTATAGCAAACAAAACTGTTAGATATGTAACACAATGATCGAAAAGCCTTCAATTTTCAGCTGTTACTAAAATCCAAATAACTTCGCTCCAAATAGAAATATATTCGTTTCTGAACTTGACGCTTCGTGGTTCTGGGAAAATAATGAAATCTGAAATTGGAAAAATGTAGTGGCAAAAAGTTGATTGGCCACTTAAGTATGCATGAAGACAACAACTGCCCATTCCGATACAGGTCGTCCATTGAAACACAAACATCGAATCTTAGTCGATTTCGATAATAATTTCCGGATTTATAAAAGGTTATTGTGAAGTATTTATTTCTCACGTTATTTCGTTGAATGTGAATTTGCGTTACTTGCATTATAAATCGCTTCATTGAACGATATAAATGCAACAGTTTTGATGAGGAATATAGAGAGAGGTCTTGCAAACTCATACAACCCAAGATGTTAAGAAACAATATACGATTAAGAAGCATGATGAACTATAAAGGTATCACATAGAATTAGTCTATTCAGTGTTAAAAAAAAGAAAACTTCTTTTAAAAGTGTGCTTATCGAGGTGCAATAATTAATTTTTGTGTATTTTTTTAAATTCAATAAAACAGTAATATGAATCGTAATTTTAAGTTGGTTTCTTACATACACAAAATAAAAGTAAATAATATAATCTCCTATAAAAATATGATATTTAATAATTAAGGTGATTTTGATAAAGCGTATGAATGAACATTTTTTTGATATTTAGTGATAGTTGAATTAGAGAGAATATACATATAAAATTGTTTTAAGAATAGTATTACAAGAAAAATTATTTAAATTCAATTTTTTGGCAAGAAAGGATTAAAAATGAATATTTTAAAAACATTGTACTTTTATGAAAAATGTTTCAATAGTAATAATATTTTTCCTACGAATAGCTAAGACTTCTTCACAGAGTCTGAACTACGATTTTTGAGATATGTAATCTAGAGGTAGATTAATTTATTTTGTCTGAGTAGAGAAATATTTTAACAAAAAAAATCCCTTATTATTTCAATTGATCGAAACTCTGAAAATAATGTGAATTTTTCAAACTTTTAGTTCAATCCCAGTGTAGAAACCTTAGCTATATAAAAGCAAAATATTACTATTATAGAAGCCTTTTCCATATAAAAGGAGGTTTTGCAAATATGTCATTCTTTCTTCATTTTTTGCCAAAAAATTGCATTTAAATAATTTTTTCTTGTAATAAAATTCTTGCAAAAATTTTATATGTACATTCTAATTCAAAAACTAAATATCAAAAAATTATTCATTTAAAAATTTTTTTCAAAATCGAACGTAGTCATCTTAACATAAGCGAAATATACTCATGAAGTTTTACAAGCTTTAAAAATGGGCTTTTTACACATATTAAGGAAAAAAAATTTTTTTTTCAGATTTTTTCTTAAAATTGTAAACAGTTAATAGGCTCAGTTTAAAGAAAAACCAGCAGTTAATATTTTGGGTAATTCAATCAGGTACAATATAATAGTCACATCCAAATTTCGTTTGGGTATTAAAAACTATTACTTGAAAAAATTCTAGATTACAAATAATTTTTTTCTTTCAGAAGGATTTAATTTGTTCAAATAACTCAATTCACATAAAAAAATTTTTATTGAATAAGAATATTAAATTGTTCAATGAAGCTGGAACCTTTTTATGAGATAAGGGGGGGAAAACAACACACAAATCACACTTAATGGATATGTACAATAGTAAATAGATTTCAAAAAGATCAAACTCGACAGTACAAAATATTTCAATTTCATTTTGAATATTAAAATTAATCATTTAATTACATGTGAGGAGTATTGAAGATCAAAGAAAAGAAACACATACTTCACCTTTAAAATTCTGCAGAATATTAACAAGCAATGAAGCAAAGGATAATCTTGAGAAGTGACCAATGTAATCAACTCCTGTAATCTGATACACCTAGCCGTTATAAACCAGTATTACAGCAACTCATGTATAAGTATATTTTTATGTTCTAGCATAATTCTACTCTTATATTCTATGCGCTCTAATGATGTGTTAAATAACCAACTTTTTTTTTTAACAAAATGCAACAAATAACTACGTTTATATTTATCAATATGTTTATAATATTCAAAGCACATTTTATCCTCGAAAGTAGTTACCTCAACAGATACCATTAAAGGAAGAAATAATGCAGGAGATATCGTTAAATATTAAATATAAAATATAGCGCGTAGCATCTTCTATTCTGGTATTTTCCTTGAGACCGAATATGAGTAAACACACGTTAATCACACATAAATAATATAATTATAGTGTAAGTTAAATTAAACAAAAAGCTTATTTATTGTATGCGGAATTTAGTTTTTATCTTTAGTAGGTGTGATGATTTGATACGACCCTTTTTTTTAAAAAAAATGTTCATTAGTTCTTGAAATTTCAATATTTGTCATCGATTGAATATTAAAGTTGCACTTCGGAAATATATAAGGGATATTTACGACTGACCTCATAATTTTGCTTTACGGTCAAGTGGTAAGGACGACATCTGAGCTGGCACCCTCCTATCAAAACTTTCGTGAGGAATTTAAACCTCAGCTTCTCTACACTGTGAGTCTTAAGCACCAGGATTTGATCCCACAACACGACATAAATAACCCTGGCCATAAGTTCATGACCACGGCTACTCTACTCATGGTTCTGTTGGGAAAACAAATGTTCAATTATTTGGCAACTAATGTCTGCACGAGCCAAGTGAATTAATAAACAAAAATATAATAAAATTATAGAACGCTATAATTTGAAAAATAATTAATTTTTAAGATAAATTTCGTAATTTTATATTTAGGCATTTGTAATTTGCTTTATTTTGTATTTTATGTAAACTAACTGTATTTATATTTACACTTATAAATCTGGAGGCAATTTATTTGTAACCTTTTTCAGTTTACCAAATTGGCAACAGTCTGTATTTTCGCATCAGACTAGCTACAACGTTTTGATGTTACGCAGTTAAGCCTAATAAGAATAAAAGTGTTCTTCGAATTCTGTTACTCAATTTTCTATACTTTAACCTTATAGAACAAAACGTTCATAACAGTTCCTTGTGACAAATATATATAAAAACTATTAAAAGTTAAGCGATATCTGAGAAAAATTAAATCACACCGAAGCTTCGAGGAAAAAGTAAATGTAGGTCTTAAAAGAGATCTTTTGACTCTGAACTTTCGCAATGATTTATGATTTGTTTATGTTATAACTTCTTTAAGTGCAAAGATTACGTTGCTCTGCATATCTTTTAAATATCAAAATTATTATAAATTCTGTCCGATGATTGGATCATGATAACTCAGTGGTTAAGATGTTGAGTTCGTGGGGAGCTTGAGCTTCTTTCGAACGTTGAACCTCAAAAAAAATGCTCCTCTATCCTCCAAAATCAGGTTTGAAATAAGGGGAAAACCTACACAATCAACTTATTACATTATTTCGTAAGTTCTCAAAAAAAATGCCAAAAATAACTCGAATTAAGCATTTAAGGATTTTCTGAAAATTTAAATATCGTAAGTGTTTTGTCACTTCCTTCTTAGTTTTATTACCTTCCGCAAAAGTACTACGTGCGAACGAGATTCAGTTTTCGATAGAGGAGGAAAAGACCTTGAATCATTTTACTCTCTACTGGCTGAATTTCAATCTTGCAGAAACCCATTCATCCGAGAATCAACTTCAAAACTAGGGCATTCACCCTGCATATTCTCTTATGTTAAGAGAAACAACTTTCAATTCAATAACCACAGATAATTTATGTTGATCTATCTACCAACAGGCATTTAGATTAAGAATTCATGTAAATTAATCTTCATGTAATCCTTCCGTTATCAGTTACTCTCTATTTGACTAAACTACTGGATTTTATAAAATTAAAATGACAAGATTATGCATCCGTTATCACAGTTATTGAGTTGATCCGAGGTTATGCCCGATGACAGCAAACTTTTATAAAATCTTTTTGAATTTTTCTCAATATTACCATGGAGGTGATTGGGTAGAATTGACTTCCGGACAGACTTACTTTTTGGTCTTCCGTCTGAGTATGGCGGACAGTTCAAATCGAAAGTTATTGTAAAAATTTAGTAAATATCAGGGAAGACTTTAAAAATAATTTTTCAGGAAAAGATGGCGTGAATGTGACAAACAAGATGGGAAATTGATATTGTTTTTAATACAGTGTTCAACACTAAATATTACGTTGCGTTTGTATTCACGTGTATAAACAATCAAAAAGAAAGTGTAATAAAAAAAAGCAATTTTTTTAAATATTTTCCTCTATAAACTTGTTACATGTTGCAAAATTTTCCTTGAATATATCTCAGAAATAGAAGGGCTTTGTAGGAATAATTTATTATAAACTTGTTAAAAAGTGCATGAATCTGGAAAAATATTTCCTTCAACAGATAGATTTTGAAACAATATATAGTAATTATAAAACAATTAACAGCAACAATGAAATCGTAATAAAAATATGTGATCATAATTTTTGTCTTGAGACTTTTTAAAATAATCTCTTTATGTCTGTATTCTTGGTAAGGAGGTAACTTTGCATGAGTTCCAAAACTAATTTTATGTACTAGCAAAAATCGAACCAGAAGAATCGTTTTCTGTTTCAGTTTTTAAATATTAGACTTTTTCACATATATATAACATAAGGATTCTTAAGAGTCGCCAAACCGGTATAGTGGTTAGCGACGCTGACTGCTGTGCCGTACGGACTGGGTTCGAATCCCGGAGAAGACATGGATGTTTGTAAATGTATAGTGCCTTTGCGGCATGGGGGTATTCTAAATAGCCATCGAGCCGCAAGTCCTCTCGTGTGGTTGGTTGAAGGGGTAGAGAAGTGGGAGGCCCCTGGGCACCCCCCAGTGTTTTCTCCCTCTAAATTGGGGTGGAACCTAGCAAAATCGTACTGTCACCTGCATGGTACTCAAAGCTAAGGCTAACGACAGGCGTAAAAATTCTAGCCCTTAGCCGCGATGAATTTCACGGGCCTCCATCTGGCTTCGTCATCAGGTGGCATTATAGTCACAACAACAGGATTCTTAAGTTCTCACACATAACACAAATTTTCTCAAAATTCGTTTTATGCTAATGGAGCTCCCTAAATGGGGCTCAATATTTACTAATGCTATAATAGCTACAGAGAGGGTACGAAAGTCAAAACTAAAACAAAGAAAGACAAAAACTAAATAGTTTTTTTTTATTCAAGTAATACAGCTTGAAAAGTATCACAAATTTAAGTTCCGACTAATAGAAAATAATTAACTCAGAAGTACACATAAGTTGCCTCTAATCTCATTCGGGACGTAGCACATAAACTTAAATCTAGGTTCATCGTACTTTAAGATGGGACAACTATTATAAGATATCATGCAGTGATATCTGTTTACAGCATAAATCCTAAAGTTTAGCTTTCCTGTCTCTCTCTCCCCTCCTCCATTTCTCTTCTTAACTGTATCTAAGAACAGCATTAAATATAAAACAAAGCAACGTAGTTTATTTAATTTCTAAACAGTGTAGCACAAACAACTTCACTAAATGAACCTTAGTTCACTGGAAGAAATTGAATCAATGAAAAGAAAACAAGCCATTAGAATTGAAGAAACAAAATTAAAAGCGATTTTTATAGCAATATTCTAAATAAAATTCTTAATTGGACATTTTAATAAGTTAAATGTTTATTACTTCCAATTAAGCTATTATGTTTAAATCGAATTCGAATTTGTTGTGATTTTTCATCGTTAATGCTTCAGTGTAATTTAATGCTGTAGTTTTTTGAAAAGGAATTTAAGAACCCACTTTTTTTAAATCATATTTTTTTTTTACTTAACAGTCAGAAAAAGGGGCAAAGTTTATATAGTTTAAATTCCCTTGTAAATAAGTAATATAAAAAAAATTCAAAGTCAATTTCTACTTAGGTCAACAAAGAAAAATTTTATATTTTATATATAGTGTGTTACTTTTTATTAAATAATTACAATTAATATAAATATGTATATACATATGACAAAATCACAATATTAAGTAGCAAAATAGAAATCGATATTCCTATCTATAACAGGCATTGGACTATTATTTTTGTTTGTTACTATTTATTCCTTCATGAATCACATTCTCAGAAATTTTGCCATCTCAGGTAGGATTCGAAACCAAAACCTCTGGATTAGAAGTCCATCGCGCTATCCACTGCGCTACACGGACACAATGAGCGATTTCATTTTTTATTTATGGTGTTGGCCTATTATTTTTGTTACTATTTATTTATTAATTTAATTTAATTAATGAATTAATATTTAAAAAAAAGTTATTAACATCAAGTGCCATGCACTAAAAGTTTAAAAATGTATTTGAACTTGAGTGGATGAATAAAAAGTATTTTATGAATGATTGAACATTTGAACGATGTATGTATAAATCAATATAAATTGGAAGAGGGTGAACTTTAATAGTAGGAATTGAAAAATAAAGATTTCTTTGTGCGTGCACTGGCAGAAGCGGAACTTGCTGAAGTAAATCAGAAAGCATTTCAATATTAGCTCTGTTATTATTGCCTTGAACGCTTACAACAAACATCATTGCGTAATTTTTACTGAAATATTTCTTAGATTAAATATTTAAAGAATGAAATCCATTGATGAATTTAAGTTCGTTTCTCTTTTTGATCCCAATAACTTCAGCTTTCGTGTATATATTTTGTATGGATCACCTATTTATTTTCTGATTCAAATACTTCTGTTCTAAAACTCATTCAATACTGAAAAAACTAAACAGCTTTTTTTTTTGGTGTTTAGGGGGGGGGGGGGGGTTGCGATGGGCCAATGATTATCATTGCAAACACCATGATGTGTGACGCTCAAGCAGTATCCTGGTTCCACTAAAGACTAATTAGCAGAATATGGGGTGGGGAGGGAATTCTTACACAATGTTCAACTAGACTCTAAAATCCTTCCATTTTATAATGCTGAAAGGAAGGAGGAGTTACCAGTTCGGATGACGTCTAAGTAATCTGACCCAAGCTTTAAGTACGTAGTCTTACACCCCCCCCCCCCGCCAAATATTCATCATTCATCTCCTGTGATAACAAATTAATTCAAATCAACTTACAGTTTCTTCTTTAAAAAAATATGTTACTTAATATCCGTATTTTATGAAAACTCTCTTGACACAACTTTATTCCAGGCTGTTTAAGATATTTTACGTGAAATAATCAAATAATGAATAATACATGATCCTTAAGTGCTATTTAAAATGTAACTTGAAAGAATAAAAAAAAAATACGACATTTTATAATCAAATTTTGTTTTAATATATTTAAACGGAATTTCAACTGGACACACACACAAGAAAAGTGTTTGCTTAGTGATTAAATTATTGATTCTTCATAAAATTATGATCCGCCATAAAATAATGATTAATCAATCGGTACTGTTTCTATTTGTTATTTGAAAAATCTAATTAATTTAAAGAGAAAATAAGAATACCTTAATGCTATTAAAGTGTTCTAGGCAAGTCTTTTAAAATCTTTAATGTGCACGCTTTCACCACTAGCTTATTTCTTATTAAATCTTTAGCAAATGTAGCTTACATTGCATTGTGACTAACGAGCTGTCTTCCATTTTAATAGTATTTTGTTTGTCCATTCTTTGATATTTGATATGAACCCATAACTGCCCGCAAATGATTGTTGAAAGATTACTCCAGAGTTGTCAAAGCGTTTTTGACACGGTTATTGAACACAAATTATACACAAACGCCATGGCTTACAGTAAGTACAATTCAACACGACAATAAAATTTAAGAAACACTACAACTGTCCTAATATTCCCATTTTACTATTACGTTCGTGATTTTTCAAGATGGATACTTGTATCTCATAATACCAGTAAGAGAAAAGCTTTAATCTATTATAATTTGGTTGTTTTGTTTTAAGCTGATTAGAAAGGAGATACCCAACGGTTTTCTTTGGTTAAGCTTCTAAAATAATAATCTGGAATAAATTTTGATTCTAATGGTCACCTTGTTTCTTACAACTTTAGCGTATAATTTTTGAACAATTTAACTGAACTACTCTTCTCACTTCCGTTTCACCTGGTGATACAGAAATCAAAAGGATTTGAACTAAGTTTTGAGAGTAAAATAAAAGTAAAAATCTCAGGTACTTATGTTTTTAGACAATCTAGCACTAGCCTGTAACTAAGCATACAACATAAACGTAAAATATTAAAATGTTTATAAATGAAACAACAAAATAATCATGTTTTTAGATGATTTTGTGCTCTATTAAGCATATATGAATCAACTCTACTCATTAGAGTTGTATTTTAAACATTTTTTTCAATTCTTTACTATACTAATTTTTGACGATGCATTAAATTTTGAGGTGATCAGAAAAAATTTTTAGGAATGTGTATACAATATAATATTTATCTTTAGAACATATTTTTCTACAGTGTTTTAATTTTGTGGGGATTTACTTATACTTTTAAGTAAATAAACAAATTATGTGTTTGAATTTTTTTAAAAAACAGAGCTAATATTAAAACTCTAAACTGGCAATATTTCCTAGGATTCAAAATTCTGTAGGATACTTCTAGTGAAGACTGTAAAGTTGTATAATTTATTCAATAGAAACGTAAGACATAACTGTAATAAATATCTAGTTTTTATTAAATTGTTTTTCAAAGTATTATTTTGAGCCACTATACTTAATACTTTTGCAGCAATAGCTAATGTATATTGCAATTATGTTTAACTTACGCTCCAAAGAACTCTTTTTTATTCCCAGAACTCGGTCGGATATTTGACAACACAAATGAAAATTCTAAAGGTGAAGCAATGGTTTTCAATTTGATGAGTTGTACATTGACGGGTATGAAAGGTTAAAAATACTAAGTGAATTGTGTAACTACGGATGAGAGAGAGAGAGAGAGATGACTATGTAGAAAATTTTTCAGAATAATAAGCAAAAATTAAGTTTCCATCTCGATTATTATTTAGTCA